>JARDVY010000039.1:605000-1177500 GCA_029030555.1 Ornithoptera alexandrae
GGGTCCCGTAAGATGATGCGCGGAACCCCCTACACCTCTATATATATATATATGTTTTCAATCTGTGTAGAGATTCCTATAATCCTGGAGACTTGTGAATTTGGTAGGAATATTCCTTTTGCCGAGTATAGGTCAGTTTAGATCGGATTTCACCAAATGTTACCCTCTGAAGGTGTTACGGCTAGCAAAGCAGGCGTGGAACAGCTAACTAATAGCTTAAGTACATATAATCGATAAGGAACAACTTTAAATTAAAAAAAAAACTTCAGCCGAATGGTTCACGCCGTTTTAAACCTGTTTTTGAACATAGGTTAAAAACGAAACCAAGTTGCTCAAAGATATCATTATTTAAATAAACGAACAATTATAATTATAATCCTTAATCATCATCATCACCATCAGCCGATAGACGTCCACTGTCCTTATTTATCACTAACCTCTAATAAGCCACCAATAAACGTTACTAAGTTATAGCGATAAGTTATAATCATTTCGGACCTTGTAACTTGCCTTCGAGTATTCAGGGTTAATATTTATAACATATAACTAACTCTGATAATTGCAGACTATGCCTTTAATAATTTAGCTATATTAATATATAAAAAAATACTTAATATTTTCATTTTAGTTCTTATATTTTTATTTTGTGTAAAAGAAGATAACTAAATAACTTAGGGGTTAGACCTTGAATTAGTTATTACTCTTAAGGCCTTCAATGTTACGATGCTTATATCTTTTGCGAAATTATGGTGTTAAAACATATGTATCTCCCCTATACATACTCATACACATATATATATATTGTGTTAAGAGTATATATATGCTCCTTTCTTGTATTCGTCATGGTTACAGAAATAGGAGTTTACAATCAAAAGAAGTTAAGATAACCATGACAAATAGCCATCATTCATTATCATTATCAGCGGAGAAACGTCCACTGCTAGACATAGAGCTCCCCGAAAGATCTCCACATCGATCGATCCCGTGTTGCCCGCATCCAGCTGCTTCCAGCAACCTTTACCAGATCACCGCCCCGCCTAGTGAGGGGCCTGACAACACTACGTCTTCCGGTACGCCATGGCAGCCGCAAATCGACTATTACAGTCGGTTTAACTATATATATTTAGTAAAGCACTGGTTAGATTTTATTACTTTTGTTGCTAAAGACAATTTAAGGTTAATACATTAATTTGCGACGGAACCCTAATTTTATACCTACTTTTTTTTATTACAGTACTGGACCTTGTGGACAATGAAGTGATAAATGCTGTTCCTTTTATTTCATGAGTCAAAGGTCTACTCGTTGCGGCCCTCGTTACAAATCTGTACTAGCGGCGCATCTAACGAGACCAGGTGGTTAAGTACCGTGCTACATAATAAGTAATTACTATGCAACGTTGTTTAAGTTTATTCCGATTATAGTTTTTTTTCCGGCTCTAATTATCAAAGTACTGTAGCAATTGATTCTCCGTGAATATAAGGAATTTTATACCCACCAACCCGCATTGGGCCAGCACGGTGGAAAATGGCCCAAATCCCCCAATATGAACCCCTTTAAACGACGACCACTAGTGTTCGGCGGTACCGGACTCCATATTGTCTGTGGACCGATTGCTGTGGATATCTTTTAAGGAGGCCTATGTCCAGCAGTATACGTCTATGGGCTGATGATGATGATGATAATAAGGAATTTTATATAATCCTTTCTAAAAGCTCCAGAGTTAAAAATCCAATAGGTACGAAATGATCACTTAATGCACAATATTTACAATTCATTTTAACTATTTGCTTACTAGTTTACTTATTACTAGTAAATATTATTGCACCGCCAAATACCAGGGTGCAAACATTACTGTATTCATTTAAGAAGTTTTTAGTACAAATCTTGTGGCAACGAGATTTAACATTTTACAGTTGAACTTAGTTTAACGTTGCTGGTTCATCATCCTACACAGTTCCTGAAATTGTGTGAAATTTCTACACAAACTTTATAGAGATTTATTTACGTCACAAGTAAACTTAAGTGTATTTAATTTTCCTTGTAATTATGTATTCATAAATAAATATTATTAATGAACATAGTAGTGTAGAACAGGACATTTCAAGAACCATCAGGTTTACATTCTGCCAAACTGGTTCCTTCGTAATAACAAAAACAAACTGCGTCGAATGATACTGGTTAAGTAAACTAGAAGAGTGTGTGGACGTGAAAGGATACTTACAGTGCATTTGACATTTAAGTTGAACATTACAGTTACTTTAATTGCATTATATTGAAAATGTCTTAAATATACAATAACTGCGTTTCCTTAACATAGGGTTTTTAATATTTTTGATCTTAATTTTTTTCCAATTTACAACAGTATTATAAGATATTTTGCTTAGCAATATTTGATCTTTATGTTCAACGGTAGCAGGAGAGCGTTATAAGTTAGTCAAATCTATCAATAATTTTGGAAGTAACTGTTTTGGAACCTTAATGGATAAGGTCTAAGAATTTCTAAACGATAATTCATACTGTTAAAAATAATCTTCTTTATCATGGCAATAATATGGATCTTAACATCATTAACTCATAATCATCACGATGTCCTCTTCGTTTACTAGGTGGTTCTTATCAAATATCAATCATCAGAATGCTTTACTGACTAGGGCCTTGTGCTTTCATAGTCATTGTGTTAGGTTTTTGATATGTCTATCTAGACTTTAAGGTCGTGTGATAGTTAAACTAAATACCAGACAAGTATGACATTGGCATACATTTTACAGCTGGCCACAAGCAGACATGTTAGAGTGTAAAAATCATTTTAACCCCCGGAGAGCATTCCCTCTCATTACAGTTAACACAAGAATAAAAACTAAGGGTGTGTAAGTAACTAATTGAGCCAGGACACCTTTATACGTAGCCTTGAGAAGTTTTGATGTTATATATTTAAACTATTAGATCCTGTTGTTATACTAATTCATTAAAGGATATGTAAGTATCCTTTACCTGCACACAAACTGCAGTCTAACTGGTATATCGTTAAACTTGTTTTCTTATATCTTTAAACTTCCAACGAAAATGCGTAAAATTAATATCCTTTCACCTATAAAAGAAAAATAACATATAGCTTTATCCTTTATTCGTCCCATTCATGCAGTCGCATGATCAATACATGTTGTCCCGAATTCGAACCAAGAACCTGCTGTGCTGGAGGACAAGCAGTTAAGTTACTGCGCCACGGAGACTGTTAAATTACAAATAGCTTCCTTATATCTAAGCTATAAAAAATTAAGTGCTGTAAGGGTTAATGGATAAACAGGTATTGATTGTGAAAAAAAATTGTTGTCATATCGCCCAAAGTCGTGAATTTCGTTAAATATAGCAAAAAATAACAACGCGAAACAAACTATAGCTAAACGTCGTAGTGCGCACGTAAAGAGGTATCCTACAGAAAATTCTAGAAGATTCTTTTTTTTTAACTTATTGGTTAATTTCATATATAACCTTAAAACAGTATAACGGTATAGAAAAAAATTAACAAACATTTACTTATACAGTTTAACAGATTTTAGCGCAGTATCAAATATTGGATAAACATGGTGAAACTGCCGGAAGAGAGCAATGCTGTTATGACGGCAGATTAACGAAGCGGATGATAGTCATGCGGGCCGGGAATCGAACTGATGACTTTCATTTCACTAGACCAGCTATTGGCTGTTGCGTTACAGAGATATTGCTTCTACCATTTAAATTTTCACTATAACCAGATATTACTAGATTCCTTCACCAATGGGAGTGGCAGGGCTGTTACGACCAGCAAAGCGAGGAACAGCTAGTATATACGTTATACTTAAAACTTTTTTTCTGCGACTGTATAACAAAATACTATAAAGGTAAAGTATATATCATCATCATCAGCCGATAGACGTACACTGCTGCACATAAGCATCCCCTAAACATCTCCACATACATTCAGCGTGGCCTCTGGTACCGCTGGACACTAGAGACTATCGTATGTAGGGGTGCATATGGGTGGATTTGGGCCATATCCCACCACGCTTCCCCGCGAATTGGTGGGAAAATATATATATGTGATATATTATATTCATGGTGGATTGCTGGAGAAGTACAATTCTAAAGCGAAGTACTAAGCTGTATCATAACAGCCAATTTACGTTCCCACTGCTGGGGCACAGGCTCATAGTTACCACACGGGCCCAATGCGAATTGGAGACTTCACACACACCTTACAATAAATTCTATTTCATGTGCTGGTATCCTCGCGATGTTTTCCTTCACCGTTTGTATTTAGCTGTTGTTGCTAAAGTTTACAAATGTACATAACTTAAATATTGAAGCCATCGTTACATGCCCAGATTCGAACCCGCGACCTTCGGAATGGAAGCCGCACGCGCTAACCATTAGGCCAGCGAGTACTAAACTGTATACTTTTGATATTGCTGTGATCAATAAATAAGCGATTGTAAGTTATTTTAGTTTATCACTTATTGTGTCATACGTTTCTGGTATAAGCTGAACGGTAATAATGGACAAAAAATTTCCGCCCTACGGAGTTCGCAATACGGTTTCCCTTGAGAAGTGGAAGTAGCGCCGCGCCGCAAGGGCGATGTCACAACGCCCGTATGCGAGTGTCGTGTGCTCCGGATCGGGCCGGGCCGCCGTTTGCGTAAACGGCTCGGGTTCGACTTTTCACATACTACTTTTATGGTCTTTCATAAAGATACTTTACCGTTTCGAGTACACAGTTTACAAGGCTGCATTAAAGTCCCCAGAATGATATAGATTAAAAATGTTAAAGGAGAGCTAATCAAGAATAAAGAGTAACACGGATTTTATAATAGTTGGTGCGGGGGTGTAAGGGGTCCCGCACAACAACTCACGGCACCCAAGCCAAACTCATCGGCTCGTGGTGCATCCTGCTAATTAACAAACGACGCTCTAGTTTCCGCCAACCCGCTTTAAGCCAGCGCGGTGGGAAATGGCCCATATCCCTCAATCTGAACACCTACCGATCGATGTCCATATCTTTGAGGCAGGTCTATGTACAACAGTAAACGTTTATCGGCTGATGATGATGATGATGATGCGGGACAAACTTTGGATAATTTTGAGAACCGATTAATATACTTAACTGATCTTTAAGGTTACATCACATTGATGTCGATGTGTGCAATGTAAACAATGCGATTATCTTATAATCTCGCCGCGAAGAAATTGATACGTCAACGCACAATTAGATAATTATTGACTTGACGCATCATGGAATATCCCGGCGCGGCCAGACGGAGTCGGCGGCACTGCATCTTCACAGTGGACAGACTAGACGATTACATTAGGCTCCCGTAACAAATGTGACGCTAATTAGGATATTTACACTGCAACGTATAATCCTCGATTTGAGATAGAAGAATATTATAACTATATTGACCTGACCTGACTTATTCTGAAGCGCGCTGTTGCTGTTGAAGGGGATGTGGGTATAAATGAACGCAATATATCCACACCGCTTTTCAGCAGCTGTTATTGTTTCAGGAGACAGTCTAAATAGATCGGAACCTACTGAAATGAAGATCTATAAACAGTAAAATATCAAATAAAACGATCCATAAATAACAATTGTAGGTTCCAGAAGGATTCATAAGTAATTTAACGGTATCTATCGTTTCAGTTCATCACAATATCATCAAACATCTTAATTTTGATTTGCTGTCATACTTCTTACTGAAAGGATATTTTAAGTTTCATACATAACTTTCACGTGCTTCCTAAGTTAGTGTATGTTTAAGTAATACGCAGTTAAGTATATTCCCATATTGAGGGATACAGGAAACGATACCGGTAAGCAAACAAATATGCCTCCAATGATTAAGAGATGCGGAAAATGTATTTACATGTGTGTTAAGTTAAATTATGTTTTTTATTATAGTAAGTTACGTCTCCGTGGTCACTTACGCTTACTACAACTTTTTTAATATTTTTAAGTTAATCGAATTGTTGTTGTGAAAGGTTTATATGGTCATTAGTTTCATATTTTCAATGCTTGTTTTATGTTTCAGGATATAGATCTTAATTATTTAATTGAATTCTACATTAATGACTTCTTATACTTATCAAGTTAGTTTGTGTTTCAAGTAACTTTGATAATAATACCAATGTAACTCGATGAAACTAGTTGAGAGCGAAGGGTTTATGAAAATTGTTTGCGAGATTATTGAAGTATAAAAAGTATTTTATGGGTTAAGTTGTTTTCGGCTATAAGAAGATGGAAGAATTTGGTTCTAATTTCCAGCCGATAGACGTCCACTACTGGATATAGGCCTTCCCTATTAACCATAAGGGGCGATTTGGGCCATCGATCATGACTCTGCCTCAATGCGGGTTGGTCGGAGCCAGAGCCTCGTTTGTTGATTAGCAGGGTGCGCCACGAGCAGGTGAGGTTGGCTTCAGTCCCGTGAGTTGTTGTGCGGGAACCCTTACAGCCCATTGATTTCTTTACTATTAGACATAGAACAGAAAAACAAAAGTAACTCACCGTTCATCTTGGACACTACACAGATACCAAACACAATGTAATTCAGTCCGTGTGATAACACAAGAGAATGCGGCACTGATCACGGGTAATGTTTGGGAATCGAAGCGAGGTACCGGCGGCGCGCGGCCTCGGGTGGTGTGCGCACGGCGGCTCGGTACACAATGCGCGCGCGCACCGCGCGGTCGCCGTAATAAACAATCCCGCTTCGGCGCTACACCGGCGCACGCACGTCATTGAAATACTCCTCAATGTTTCTATATGCGTAACATTACTACCACCGCCTGCCTCGTTGGCTGTGTACGCGGCGCACTGGTTCGATTCCAGCGCCGAGGGTTTTCATCCTTGATAAGGTTCATCGAAACTACAGTCGTGTACGAAACCATCCCCGTGGTACCAGTCAAACGCGCTGAGTTACCCCAGTAATTACACTAGTTACAGCGCCCGTCAAATAGAAGCACAGTACTGTCTGTACGTTGCAATAGGCGTTCCGGTGGTACCTACCTAGATGGTCTCCGGCAACGGTTATATTACAGTAAGTGCTACGCCCCTCCCCTCCCCAAAAAAAAAAACACAAATGGCCACTAATTAATATGATATAGACTATACCATAACGTGGCCATATCTAGAAATATAAAGAAGTTAAGTCTCGTCTACCTCAGTAACTTCACTAGCTACATCGCCCTTTAAACCGGATCACAATAATGTTTAAACACTGTTGTAACGAGACAGGAATGGGTACTACTGTGGCATCCGCTTAACTACAGTCTCCGGCGACCGAGATCTACTGCTGTACTAGTACAATGAATATGCTGACAGACGGAACAGCAATGCTGTTGGACAGATTAACAACACAAGGATGGCTGCTAGCTAGGTCAGCTCGAAAAAACCATACCTTCCAACCAAACTCCTCATCATATGCCTTCGGAATCGAACCAGGTGCCGCCATGTTCCATAGCAACCTAGCCACTGAGATATATAGTACTCACTTATACGATGCTGTTAAAGAACTAAATAAACAGATGATACCATCATCAGCGGGCTAATTCTCTTCTTTTCATTCTTCGCTGCACTACTCCTACGATCGCGACTACTTGTAAACATAAGAACAGCTAGATTCGAATCGGTTGAGCCGTTTTGATGTTACAGCACTAGACGCGCAGTGTCTTCGGGACGGGGATAAACAACAAGCTGAGTTCCGGTTATATGTTATACGTAGTAGTATGTTTTTTTATTAGCGAGACGCTCATCATCATCAGCCGATAGAAGTTGACAGCTGGACATAGGCCTACCTCAAAGATCTCCACGTTTCCAGGGGTTCATATGGAAGGATTTGGGTACTGTGAGTTCGCTCCAAACAGGTTCCCGCCTTGACGTGGCGGTGAGGCCCAGTAGCCTTGGCTTGGACATCCACGGTGAAGCTAAGAAGAACCTACCCGGCCGGCCCGGGGAGTAGGGCCGGCCCGAGGTGGCCACTCCAGGTGAGCTCCGTGAGCTCACCTCGCATGAGTGCCGGTGAGCTGCAGGGGCGGGTTTATACTGCTCTTTGCAGTTGAGGAGGAGTCGCGGAGAGAAAGGAGTGTTGGTATTGCGATTCGCCGCTCTTCCTACCTTCCGCTGCTAAGCGGTGGCAGTGGGGCCGCGAGCAAAAAGGTGTGGTCAGTATCACGTTTCACCGCTCACCCTATTCTCCGCGGCCGAACGGTTGGCGGCGGAGCCCAAGACCAGATCCGCCGTAGGGAGTCGGGAGAGTTTTCTCTTTTGGCTCCCATGGTCCCTGGGTGACGGATTCGGGGGGACCCATTGCCCAGGCGGCTGTGAGAGGCCGAGAGGAGGGCGCGCTGTGTGTTCCGGCGTGCCCTTACAAAGGTGGAAATGGGGGTTCTTCCCTCCTCAGGTGGGGCTGTATGGTGCAGCCGGCGCTAGCGGACTCGAGGAGGTGTGCGAGAGGGTTCCCGTGACTCTGCCATAAGGCGATGAGGTAGAACATCTTGGGGGATTTAGTCGGTGCAAGTCCGACATAAACTCTCTTTGCCCCGCGAGGGCAAATAAAGCATTTTCTCGTAAAAAAAAAATAGGTGGTTGGTGGTAGATCTCTGTTGTTGGAGACCGTCTAAATAGGTACCGCGATGTTTATATTGTATCTACCTGCTTCATATTTTGTATAACGTCCTGTTCTGTGCTCCTCTAGCTCCCCCCACTTCGTTTTTCATCGATTTGTAGAAAAAATTTTCCGTCCCCATACATAACGAACTTTTTTCGTAATATTTTCTTCAGAAATTTTTCTAAATTCACTGTTCTCTTTGGTTTTTCCTGTCTAATCGATAGGGTTTAGCACCCCGTCGACCCCCCGCGCTTTTTTCGCGAAAATTCTCGTAAAAAAACGAAAAATTGCCCACCCCCTATCCCTTTTCTCATTACTTAAGTAGCCCTGGTTTCCCGCCAAAGGTTATTTTATTTTAAAAAATTTTCTACTTGGTTTTTATTTAAATTCGTCTATATTTACACTAAAATTAACTGTTTTAACCTGTTCTTTTTATATATTTTTTCTTTTTGATTAAATTTATACACTTTTTTTTTATATACGAAAATATGTTTGCGACAGATAGGACCCCCGTCAAGAAATCCGGCACGCACGCGAAGAGCTCCGAAAACCAGCCAGAGAGCGCTGTCCATTCTCAGATGGACACTACATTTACATCCAGTCTCGCTTCGGTGAGATGTAACCTGGCTGGTGAACTGGAGGAAGGATGTTCGGACTTAAAACGTGTGATGTCGGAGGTCTTGACGATATCACCACCACCAAAACCCAAATACGCCAGCAGGGAAGCGGAGGCAAAAGCCTGCTTAATAAGAGCTAAGACGCTTATAGGAGAGTCCAGAAACCTAAGAGCGGATATTAAGAAAGGTGTGACGCAAGCGCTAGAAAGGCTTTACTTGTTAGCAAAAGGTGAGGGGAAATCCTCCCAATTGCCAACAAGTCAAGAGACTACGATGCGTCAGGAAGGATCTCCGCAGATAGAGATGATGGAGAAGCTGATGGTGAAAATGGAAGAACATCGGAAGGCACTACAAGAGTGCAAACAGCACACCACATCTCTATCTGCCGAGATTAAAACTCTACAAAGACCCGAAGAAGGGAAAAAAACCAAAAAGACATACGCAGCGATAGCCAAGATATCCAAATCATTAGCTGAACTGCAACACGACTTCCGTTCTAAAGCCGTTACGAAGTCTGTCCACACGGAAGAAGAAATCCGGCCAAAAAGTAAGGTAACATCACCCTTACATACCATCATTATCAGCTCGGATAATAAAGAAGACACGAGTCAAGAGCTGATAAATAAAATAAGAACCTCCGTGGACGCTAAGAACAGCGGGGTCCGAGTGGACAGACTGCAGAAGGCAAGGGACCAGAAAGTTGTGTTGAGTTGTCACAACAGAGACGAATTGGAAAAAATCAGTGTGGCAGTCAAGAACAAAAAGCTCAAGGTTAAAGTGGCGGAGTACAGAGACCCACTGGTTATAATCAAAGACGTCCTATCGGTTCATACAGATGATGAACTGGTAAAGGCGATAACAAATCAAAACGCGGACATCTTTGAAGGCATTAAAGAGGACGAGAAGAGAATATCCGTCAAATATAGACGACGAGCGAGGAACCCGCACACCGCCCACATTGTGTTGCATGGTTCACCCAGGGTGTGGCAACGCATGACGGCGGCGGATCGTCTGCATGTAAACCTACAGAGGGTGCAGGTAGAGGACCAATCGCCGGTAGTGCAGTGCTCGCTGTGCCTAGGGTATGGACACAGCAGACGCTACTGCAGTGAAAGCGCTGAAAAGTGCAGTCACTGCGGAGGCGCACACAAGGGGCGCAGTGCGAGACTCGCCTAGCTGAGGGCGCCCCTAAATGCTGCAACTGTAGCCAAGCAAAGCTATCGACCAACAACCACAACGCTTTCGATAGAGAATGCCCCATTAGGCGCAAATGGGACGCTTTAGCTCGTGCTACAACAGCATATTGCTAAGGGCAGCCCTAGCTACACACCAGCAAGAAATTCCTTCTCGTCAAGTCCTCGGAAATCCTACAAGGTACTCCAAGCCAACCTCCAAAGGAAGGAGCTGGCCACCAACCAGTTGATGGTGGAGGCCAGGAAACGTAATGTAACTCTTGCGCTGCTTCAGGAACCGTACGTGGGAGGTAGGGGCGAGGATCTACCAGAGCACGAACCAAGGTGATGGAGTCGTCAAAGCGACGATAGTTGTTTATGATAACACCATAGACGTGAGACAACACCCCAAACTCACCACGAACAACATCGTAGTGGTGGGGCTCCAGACTCGTGCCTGGGAAATCACTGTAATATCATATTACTTTGAGCCGGATCAACCCATTGAACCGTATCTGAGGCAGCTCAAGAGTATACAAGATAAGATACAGAATAAATTCCTTGTCATAGGCGGCGACGCGAATGCTAAGAACACCTGGTGGGGCGGCTGCATTTTAGACCCGAGAGGTGACGAAATGTACTCGACCTTAGCAGAGATGGACCTGCAGGTATTAAACGAAGGACACGTACCTATGTTTGATACCATCAGGGGGACCAAAAGGTACTCCAGTTTTGTCGATGTGACTGCCTGCTCAACGGATTTGCTTCATGTAGTGGGGGATTGGATAGTGGACGAAACTGTGACAAGTTCCGATCACAATGCAATCTCCTTCAACATAAATCTTGAGAAATTTGAAGGTATGAGCGTACGAAGAACCACGCGTATATATAACTCTAAAAGAGCCGACTGGTCTAAATTTCGCGAGAAATTAAGATCAGCGGACAACACGACAGCCACGATAAACAAAGAGGTAGTAACCGCTATAAACAACCCTAACGAGTTGGACTTCCTGACGGAGGAGTACACTGGCATCGTTAAAAACACCTGCGAATGTGCCCTCCCGAAACAGAAGTCCAATGAAAACCTTTGTTTACCGTGGATGTCGAAAAAGTTATATATACTCAAGAAAGATGTTCTCAAGAAAAAACGCAGAATCCGTTGCGCAGCGCAGATCAGACGGGCAAAAGTGGTGAGCGAGTACCTACAGGCTAAGGAAGAGTACGAGAAGGAAGTAAAACACGCTAAAGTCGCCAGCTGGAAGATTTCTGCGAAAAGCAGGAAAAGGAAGGCCTATGGCAAGGAATTTATCAAATCATCGGACGAACCACCAAACGTCACGAAGACCTACCTTTGGAGGTTGGGGGAAAAGTGTGCGATTTCGAGGACTCCGCCAAAATACTCGCCGAAACTTTCTACCAGAACGACAACACGGAGCTAGATACACCATACCACCAGGGTGTAAGGGAAGAGGCCAACATTGTGAATGACAGATCCATCGATCACTCGAGGGATCCGCCGTTCACAATGTTCGAGCTCCAAAACGTGGTAGAAAGTTTCAACCCGAAGAAAGCCCCGGGTAGTGATGGTTTTACCGCCGATATCTGTAGACACGCCATAGCATATAATCCGGAATTTTTCCTATCACTGGTCAACAAGTGTCTGGAACTGGAACACTTTCCGACCATCTGGAAGGAAGCTGTAGTTGTAAATCTCAGGAAACCTGGGAAAGACAACTACATGCTTCCAAAGTCCTACAGACCGATAGCGTTGTTGCCAGTGATGGGAAAAATCCTGGAAAAGCTGATAGTCAACCGACTAAAATGGCACATTCTCCCAGGCATAAGTACTCGCCAATACGGATTCATGCCACAGAGAAGCACTGAGGACTCTCTCTATGATCTGGTGAATCATATACGACAAAAGGTAGAAGAAAGGAGGATTGTCGTTATAATTTCACTAGACATAGAGGGGGCCTTTGACAATGCTTGGTGGCCGGCCATAAGAGTCCGTTTGGCTGAGGAAATATGCCCTGCCAACATCAGGAGAATGATAGACAGTTACCTGCAAGAACGAAAGGTAACTGTGAGATACGGCGCTAAAACCTTCACGACATCGACGACAAAAGGCTGTGTACAGGGTTCTATTGGAGGCCCCATATTGTGGAACCTCCTTCTAGACTCTCTCCTGAGAGGACTAGAGGGAAACGGTACGCACTGTAAGGCGTATGCTGATGATGTTGTCTTGCTGTTTGATGCAACCACAGCGCGGGATGTAGAGGCACAGGTCAATTCTGCTCTCGCCTATGTTCAGAACTGGGGTGATAAAAACAAAGTAAATTTTGGACCAACAAAAACAAAAGCTATACTCTTCATAAGGAAACTGAAACATGACACCCCAGTTCTGAAAATGGGACAGACGGAAATTGGTCTGTCCGAGTCCATCAAAGTGCTTGGGTTGCATATAGACAGCAAGTTAACATTCAATCGGCATGTGGCAGAGACCTGCCAGAAAGCAGCTAACATCGCCACACAACTGACCAGAGCGGCGAAGGTCAGTTGGGACCTTTACCCGGAGATCATCAGAACCATTTACACAGCCACCGTCAAGCCTATTATGACATAAGCAGCCAGCGCCTGGGCTCCAGCCACCACAAAAATAGGTGTGCAAAAACAGCTGCACAATATCCAACGAGGTTTCGCACAAAAGATCATTAAGGGCTACAAATCTGTAGCCTTTAATTCGGCTCTAATACTTTCGGGGTTGATACCGATAGACCTCAGGATCAGAGAAGCGGCTGCACTCTACGAAGCCAAGCGTGGTATACCCCGGGCTGATCTCTTAGATAGAGAAGTCGAGCGCGTAGCTGAATATTGCAAGGCTCCCCACCCGGCAGAGCAGATGAGCTTAGAGTTCAAATGCCTGGAAAATCAAGCTGAGCTTGATGACAGCAAAATGCATAACATCTTCATATACACAGATGGCAGTAAGATCGATGGCAAAGTAGGGGCAGCACTTTCCGTATGGCGAGACGATGCGGAAATTGCTGCCACAAAACTGAAACTATCATCTTACTGCACTGTCTACCAGGCAGAACTCTTAGCTCTATGCGAAGCCACAAGGGTGGTCTTGGCACGCCAAGAACAGAGCTTTGGAATATACAGCGATTCAAGATCTGCGCTCGAATCAGTCGCTAATAACTCTCTGCATCGTCTCGTTGTCCAAATTAGAGAGAACATCAAAGCTAGCAAACTCCAGAACAAAGAAATATCTTTGTTCTGGATTAAAGCACACGTCGGGTTAATGGGCAAAGAGAGAGCCGACCAACTGGCTAAAGAGGCCGCCATTAAGATCAAGACTAAGCCGAAGTATGATCTGTGCCCTGTTTCCTTCGTCAAGCGGCATATCCGAATGGATTCGCTTGAGGAATGGAACAGGCGCTACAGAGAGTGCAAAACCTCCAGGATAAACAAGTCCTTCTTTCCCGATGCTATCGAGGCATACCCGGTTATCAGAAACATAACCATCAATAAGCTCACCACCCAGATTTTCACGGGACATGGCGGGTTCTCTGAGTACTTGCATCGCTTCAAGTGCAAGGAGAGCCCGGCATGTGAATGTGAACCTGGAAGATCCGAAAATATAGTGCACCTGATAACCGAATGCCCGGTGTACGGAAGAGAGAGACTTGGTCTGGAAATGGAGCTGCAGGAGAAAATAGACAAGAACACTATACCGGGAATAATGAAGGATAGAAGTAAACGTGACAAATTTCTTAATTATTGTATTATAGTGATAAATAGGAATAAAACTAAATTAGATCAAGTATATTTTACTTTACATTTTACATCTTATTTTACGTATAATACACATTTTATAGTTATTATATTTTATATTTTATTGTTATTTGATTTTATACATAATAGAGCTGAGTTAGATTAAGTATCTTTTACATTTTACATTTTATACAATCCTTATAGAAAAAAATGTTAGCTGTAGTTACTTTATAATTATACTTTAATTACAATTATCATTATTATTGGTTTTACTTTGTTATTATTATTACACTTATTTTACTATTATCTTATTTTATGCATCTCTTTATAATATATGAGAGCATGGTAGTAAATAAATAATACTTACTTAACGATAGATTCTTGGTTGACAATTTCTTTTTGATCAGCACCAGTGATTATATAAATTAGATTTTACACGAAGGAATAACAATGATTAATCAATTACGGAAAAACTTTATTTATTTATTTATAGATATTTAATTAAATATACAGACAAAAACGTTAATAATAAAGGCAAATAAGGTCTCTGATTACGTCAGAGGACAATCTCGAAGAGTGTATTTTACACTGCCGCCAGGACCACACCTGGCGGAGAAAAAAAAAAAAATAGGTACCGCCTCCGGTGGTACACTGCGCTGTATATTAGAAGCCGCCAATACGGCTTTATGGCGCAAAGGTGTACCGAAGACTCCCTGTATGACCTGATCCAGCACATACGAACTCGCTTGAAGGAGAAGGAGATCGTTGTGCTGGTATCATTGGACATAGAGGGAGCCTTCGATAACGCCTGGTGGCCTGCTATACTATATGGTGCAGACTGGCGGAAACTCGCTACCCCGTCGTCCTGCGGCGCCTTGTCGACAGCTATTTTAGCGATCGCAAGGTGGCTGTAAGGTACGCGGGGGCGGAGTGCGCCAGAGAGACCACTAAGGGGTGTGTGCAGGGATCCGTGGGCGGCCCAACCTTCTGGACCCTCCTCCTCAATCCACTCCTGAAGGGGGTGGCCAAGAGCGGGACACACTGCCAGGCGTTCGCAGACGACGTCGTTCTGATCTTCTCGGGGCAAGAGACCGGGAACATCACAAGAAAGGCAAATGCGGCTCTCGCCAATGTTCATAATTGGGGGGTCCGAAACAAGCTGAGGTTTGCACCACACAAAACTAAGGTGATGGTGCTAACCAACAAGCTGAAGTACGACAACCCAATATTGAGTATGGGTGGAGAGCCCCTTTGTCGAACTCGTGAGGTTCGGATACTAGGCCTCACAGTTGACGATAGGCTCACGGTCAATACGCACGTGAAGAACGTGAGCAAGAAGGCCCAAGGGCTCTATCGTCAACTGTGCAGAGCCGCAAAAGTATCGTGGGGGTTGAACTCGGAGGTGATCAGGACGATGTATCTGGCGGTGTTGGAGCCGATAATTTTGTATGCAGCGAGTGCATGGGCGCCGGCGGCTAAGAAGCTGCTGGTCCGAAGGCAGCTCGATGCGGTTCAGCGTGGCTCCGCGCAGAAAATTGCGCAAACTCACCGAACGGCATCGTTGCACTCGGCCCTAGTACTTGCCGGGCTGCTTCCTCTGGACCTTCGGGTCCAAGAAGCGGCCACTTTATTTGAGGTAAAGCGCGGCCACTCCCGGGAAGTGCTACGAGACCGAGAGCTGGAGGTTTCAGTCAGCCACTTGAGACTACCACACCCGTCTGAACAGGTTGGTGTGGAGTTCTCCTGCTTGGGAGAAAGTGCAGAGGAGGTCCAACTTGCCACCTCGGCTGCCGATTCGGCCATTTACATCGACGGCAGCCGCATAGACGACAAGGTGGGTGCGGCGTTCAGCGTCATGCGGAACGCCTCAGAGGTTGCTACGAAGAAACTCAAGTTGGGCAACTTCTGCACAGTATACCAGGCAGAGCTGCTGGCATTAGCAGAAGCGACGAGGTACGCGGCCAGCGGGTCGGCGCAGTCATGCGCCGTACTTAGCGACTCGAGGTCCGCCCTTGAAACTGTCGCAAGATCTGACACCCTCCACCCTCTGGCGCTTCGTGTGAAAGAGAACATTACGAAAGCGCGGGCAAAAGGGATGAATGTGAGGCTATTCTGGGTGAAGGCGCAAGTGGGGATGGAGGGAAATGAAAGGGCGGACCAACTGGCCAAGGAATCGGCCCTGAAGAGTAAAAGAATACCGGAGTACGAGGATTGCCCCGTTTCCTTCGTCAAGCGTCAGCTCAGGCTGAAGACGCTTGACGAATGGAACAGGAGGTATATGCAAGGTACGACGGCTTCGACAACGAGGATTTTCTTCCCAGACGTCGTGTCAGCCTACCGGACCCTTCGCCGATTAGATCTCGACACGGTCTTGGTCCAGATGTTCACGGGGCACGAGGGATTCTCCGAGTACCTTCACAGGTTTAAGCTCAAGAAGAGTCCCGCGTGCCTCTGTGACCCAGCGGTGGACCAGACCGTGGTGCACATCCTCACCTTCTGTCCCTTATATGGAAGGGAAAGGATGGAGTGTGAAACTGAGATGGGAAGGAGGATAGATGCAGATGTCATCGCCTCTCTGATGAGTGAAGACGACAGTCGCGAAATATTTGTAAAATATTGCAGGAGAGTGGTGGGAAAAGTATTAGTGGAAAATAAAAAGTAAAATAAATAAGGAAATAGAGGAACGTAGCAAAAATTTGTAACAATAAGATAGGTAATAAGGTAATAATTTAAGTAAATAAAACAAATAAAATAAATGTAATAAATAAAATAACATACCAGAAACAAGAAGATGAAGAAATGTGACATGCTACAGGGAATGATTTCTTTTCAGGCTCCCCCCCCCCCTCTTCGGAAGGCGTCTTCACTCCAAGAGGATGGATGAAAGAAGGAAATGGAATGTAGAATGATTGAGAAATGAAGTGTGGGTACGAAAGATAAGTATAGAATAAAAGATGAAAGAATGAAAGAGGATAAGTAAGGAAATAGAAGCTAAAATACTGATGGTAAATGAAATAGAGACTAAAAGGCCCTGACCCAAAACACGCAGGGGGAACGATAAAAAAAAAAATAGATACCGCCGCAGCAATTTTTGACGACATACTGTAGCGTGCAGACATTACTGTGTTCTGGTTTAAAGGACTTTGTAGCTAGTGCACTTAATTGGGTCAACATCTTGTGTCTTAAAGTGACGAGCAAAATGTGGTGCTATGTAAACCGTTCTAACTATCGCCACGTTATTACGGGCAGGTGTATCACTTACCAACAGGTGAACGTCAGCAATAAGTTCTGCGGTGGTACCCAGACTGTCTCCGGGAACAGGGACCTAACCAGTAATACATAAATTACTGAAATAGTAGAAAGTATATTTATGTTTTATTATTTAAGGAAACGAAGCGACGAGCGGGAGGGACGTTCACCTAATGGTAAGTGATACATTTGATCATAACCTCATTGCGCTCGTCGCCTCGAGAGTTGGGATGTTAAATCTCATTACCTTAGTAATATTACTAGCTACAGCGCCTTTCAATCCTGAGCACAGTACTGTTTGTAGGCTGCAATAGGCGCGGCGGTAGTACCTTCCTGGACGGTCTGTGGCAACAGGGATCTAAAGTCGCTGATACAATATGGTGCTAGGTATCACCTCATGGTAAGGCAGCCCGTCTTCATCGACCTCTTACGTCTACAATTACAACGACGTACCCTATAGTGCGCTGGTTTTCCCCTTCAAGGCGTAGATAGCCATTCTAGACTCCGTATCATATTCCATTCCACAGTTCCGTTTCCCGTCAGTAAACAACGGTCAAACATTCACAAATCAATCTACATAAATATATATACATATAATAATAGTGTGTTTCCTTTGTTCGCCAATCACGTGAAAACTGGTGAACGTATCGGCACGAGACCATGTCCATTGGACGCGGAATGATTTCTACATGGTTATAGGCTATTTATATTTTGGATTTCATAGAACCATCGTCGTTTTATTTCCAATTTACTTTATAAAAATTTTTTCTGGTATTATTTATGTGGTTGCTATAGTAACGAGTGCTATAGAAAGGCATTTGCGGTTTTGCTTGCTCTCAAGGAATATTTCAGACGAAATTGAAGTGTATGTTTATATTACAACCAGCGAAACGGCGGGGAGCAAGTGGTGCATATGTTACACACAACAAACGGCAAATACGTCGGTGAAAGATCGAATATTTCATTGCATTCTTGTATAATCGGACCCTCACCGGTGTATGTCTACAATCACAGGTCTGCTCTGGTGGAGGTGCAAAAAAGAGGAGCCGACAAAGAGGCGACTGGCTGTTAGGTTAGGTTAGGTTAGTAAGTAAGTTTTTAACTTCTATAAATTTCATTTCTTATTTTGAAAGTACTGTGTGTTTTAAGTTCTTAGTTATTCCTCTCAGAGAGAGAGGCGTAAAATTTAACGCGACTGAATTACGGAGAAAGAAATATAAATTTCGGAAATGTTCAACATTCACCATTACTGCATGGTGAATGTCGACATTCACCGGTGAAATTCAAAAGTAAGGGTATTTAGCAAATGTTTCGGACATACACCAAACGACAATATGAATGTTGACATTCTCCAGATTTCGGTGTTTCACCGTAACACATACAAACTAAAAATAAAGGTTATGCTCAGAAAAATAACAAGATAATTCCGATTCAGTTTGATCGGTTTCACTGATAAGTGCCTTAATAAGTTACAAGCATTCGTTTCTTTAAACATCGAAAATAAAAACAATAATTATTCCAAACCTGTCAACCACTAAGTTATAAACGGAGTCAAACACTAAGATTGAAAAACCGACATGTTTCAGGTTACAGCGCCATCTCTTGATTACTTTTGCAATTTTTTCTTAAGTAACACATTGCCAAAGTTTTATGTTTTTTATTTTACTTATGTCGCTGTAAATTAAAAATCTTTTTATCATTTCATTTTTATTGCTGTTTATTGATATTTTTTATTTACTATAATACGTTTTATTCCAAATAAACAGCTCACTTAATGGAGTTGCTACTGGGACTTGGTGTCTTTTACCCACCACGCTGTCCAAACACCGATTTTCTCGTGTCGCCTTTTTTAAATCCAACGAAGCCACGAGACGAGCGGGGCGTTCACACGATGGTAAGTAATATGCTCGCCCTTATCAACGTGGCGCTGGTTAGGGTAATATATACTGCGCCATATTCAGCTCTTGGCCTTGAAACATTGGAAGTTAAGTCTTGTTATCCCAGTAATTTTACTAGCTACAACTCGATCCGCAACATAGTAATGTTTGCACAGTATATTTGCCGGCAGAAATAGTAGCTGCGATGGGACCATCTGGTTTCCGGCAAGCGAAACCATCCATCAGTAAATCTTTTCCTTAATGTAAAATCCTTAGTGTGTTAACCCTACGTGTTGATGGGTGAGAACAGCAGTCGTCGCACACTCTTGGAATTTTGTAGAAAAGTGATAAAAAGAGTCAACGAGCAAAATAAATCATAAAAGAAATGTGAAGTAATCGAAATAAGGAAATAGAAATAGTAATTATTAGTGGAAGGTCAAAGAAATGTAATAGAATAAGGAAAGAGAATTGTGATAATAGAATGTAAGCAAATAGAAAATTGTGTAATACTAAAAAAGAGTTACTAAAATTTTACACAAAAATATTTGTAAAAGAAGTAAATACAAAAGAATGTGTAAAAATAACAATAAATAAGAATATCTGAGAGTGATAATACGAAAGTGGGAAAAGGAACGAAATGAATAGAAGAGTGAAAGAAGAGAAAGAGAAAAGTGAGAAAAATAAATAAGATAGTAAAAGAATTGTGTAAATAGGACCCAGCCCAACAAAACTGCGAGGAACGATTAAAAAAATCCTTAGTGTAAAATATTAAACTTTTTTTTTTTTTACGTGGGGGAAATGCCTACGCATACTCGTCCTCGCGGGGGCAAGGACGAGTTATGTCGGACTTGCACCGACTAAAACCCCCACGATGTTCCTCCTCATCGCTCTGATGGCAGGGTCACGGGAACGCTCGCGCTCAACTGCGACCCTGCCGGCGCTGGCCACTTGCGCAGCCCCACCTCGGGAGGGAGGGGTGAACCCTCCCTTTCCAGGGCGCGCCGGAACATGCAGCGCGCCCCCTCCTCGACCTCATGCGTGTGCGGGCGACCGGTTCCCCCGAACCTGTCACCCAGAGGCCATGGGAGCCACTGGAGAAAACCTCTCCCGGCTCCCCGCGGCGGAGAGATGTTAGGCCCGCCGCTACCTGTCAACGGCCGCGGAGGATAGGGAGAGCGGCGCATCTCAATACCGGCACTCCTCTTCCCCCGCAGCCCCACCGCCGCTGCATCGCCGGTGCGACACCGGTTGACCGCAGAGGGTACTCCCTCCGCGACCCCACCTCGGCTGCGAGGGGCGGTATGAAACCGGCCCTGCAGCCGGCCGCTAGGGCAGCACACAGCCGCCCCTGCGGCCCCCGGCCGCTCCGGTGAGCTCCAGTTACCCCAACCGGTGCTCGAACCTGGAGCGCCCGCTTTGGCCAGCCCTTCGCCGCGGGCCGGCCGGGTGGGTTCCACTTGGCTTCACCGTGTACCGGACCATGGTTACTAAGCCCCTCCGCCACGACAAGGCGAGAACCCGTTGGAGGGGAAATATTAAACTATTGCTAACATAACAATTAAGCAAAAATTGTTACTGACTTATTTACAACATGACGCTAGAGACTGAAATAATGTATATTAATTATTTATTTATTAATACAATGTTTTAGTAATTTTTTTTTTCATAGTTTAAAACCATAAAAACTTGAGATTGAGATTGATCGAGATGTGAGAAGCCGAATAAATGCAGGTTGGATGGAATGGCGACAAGTCACTGGAATGACTTGTGATCCACGAATACCCCTCAAACTTAAGGGACAGATCTACAAGTCGGTCGTTAGACATGTCGTATTGTATGGTGCTGAGTGTTGGGCCACTAAGGGTTCGGATGAAAGGAAATTACATGTGGCCGAGATGCGAATGTTAAGATGGATGTGTGGTGTGACAAGGATGGATAAAATTAAGAATGAGTATATTAGAGGAAGCCTGAAAGTTGCGCCAGTGACAGGAAGTTGAGGAGCAAGAGGTTAGCGTGGTACGGGCATGTTATGCGGAGGGATGAAGGACATATAACAAAGAAAGTAATGAGAATGAATGTGGATGGTTATAAGGGTAGAGGAAGACCGAAGAAAGTGTGGATAAATTATGTGAAAGATGACATGCGTAAGAAGAGTGTGAATTTAGATATGGCGGCTGATAGAGAGATGTGGAAGAGAAGTACATACTTTGCCGACCCCGCATAGAATGAGACAAGGGCAGAAGGAAGAAGAAGTTCAAAACCATAAAAAGGAATGTAGTAAATAAACATTTAAACACTCTTTCGATAAATGTTTTTATGTACCTTAAAATATTTTAATGGAAATATATCAGTAATGAACTTTTGCTATTATTTTATGGAAGGCGTTATTATATATGTATGTGATTAGTTATAACATTAACTACAGTATTTTTCAAACGGAAAAATATTTACACACTACTGTTTGATGGTATATATAGCCCCTGCGATAATACCTAGCAACTCATAAACATTTTATAATTACGAAAAGTCGTCACCGTTATTTCTTAGTCTTCGTATTACAGAGAGTAAAATGTAAAGGCTATATTTATAAGAAACGGTAGTAGTTCTGTTCGTAATTGTGATGTAATTATACAGCAACTCAAGTAACCGTGGATTCGAACTCCATAAGCTTTAATATATGGAGAATGAAAACAGGCTGGTTCTAAACACAACAGCTTCAAATGACAGAAGATGTTCCCTAAACAGCGCTTGCGTGATATAAATCGCTGTCTGTCCTCCTGCCTACAGTCCATGAGTTCTAGAAGCGGGAACACTGAGGAGAATGTTTATCTTCGCATTGTTACCTGTTATAAAGGTAATTATGGCCAAAAAAAAAAAACACACTTCTAATTCGTACTCCCACCGCGACTCCACCTCGACTGCATAGGGCAGTATGAAACGGCCGCTGAAGCCGGCCGCAAAGGGCAGCGTGAAGCCGCCCCTGCGACCCACGGCCACTCCAGTAAGGTCCAGTTATCCAACCGGTGCTAGAACCTAGAGCGGCCGCTTCGGCCGGCCCTCAGCCGCGGGCCAGCCGGGTGGGTTCCACTTCACTTCACCGTGTGTCGGTCCACGGTTACTAAGCCCGTCCGCCATGACAAAGCGGGAACCCGTTGGGGGGACCTCTCTCCACTTACTACAATCCTGGCACACCTCTCTCGCTTCCTCCACTTTTATTAGCGTTTTTATGTTGTTCTCGTCGGTTGCGAGTACTCTTGACCCGGCCTTTCTTTAAGACATCTTCGATTTCATCGGAACATGTCCGCCTAGGTCGACCTGCACCGATTTGTCCAATCCTTCTTACCTTGTATACCTCTTACATTAATCTTCTTTCATCTATTCTTTCAACATGGCCGAACCATTTAAGCATTCCTTTCTCTATCTTTGTCACTACATCTTCAACCACGCCGCACCGTTCCCTTATCACATTGTTCCTCACTTTGTCCATCAGCTTTACTCCAGTTATATTTCTCAAGCTTCTCATCTCCACAGCACTAATCCTACTTTTATGTTTCTTCTACCATACCCAACATTCCCTACCATACATCAGTGTGGGGATCAACACGCCTCTATGCACAGCCAGGCGTGCTCTTTGTGATACGTTCCGGCTATTCATAAAGTTATGAAGTGCCCCATTCGTCTGATTCCCTTTCGAAACTCTTCTTTCAACATCACCATCACACTTGCCATCTCTCGTAAACTGGGAACCCAGATATACAACTACATTCACTCGTTTCACTTTTTATCCCTCAATCATAATGTCACTGTTTGTCATAAATTCTTCTCTTTCAAATACCTTTACTTTCGTCTTGCTTACATTCACTTTCATTTCTTTGCTTGTTAAAGCACCTTGCACCATGTTTGCAACTTCTAATGAAAGAAATTGATTCCCGCGCAATTAACCGTTAGCGGAGACATTGTAATTAAAATATATTCAATGCATTGTTGTCGATAATTATTCAAACCCTTCCCTCGATACAAGCTGTTTTAACGGTTAATGAGAGTATTAGATAGAACATACGTGTATCATGATAAATAAATATATATCTGTTCTGAATTTAACGGCTGCTATATAACTCTTAAAGAGCAGTATAATACATAGAATGTAATATGTCAGACTGCGTAAAGAAGAAATGAATAAATGAAAAAATGTGAGGAATGAAAAATGGAGTAGACCGGTCTGAAATTTTCTTGGTATTCTTATAACTGTTAGAGTTAGGGGATAGGTCAACAAGTGTTTAGATACTAGTCCGCCTTCCGAGCAATATTTTAAATTTATATTAAATAGGTTTAAAAGGCGCTGTAACTAACTGGTCTGTGTTTGAGGCTGGGTTGCCTATCTCATTATTTTGTTTCAAGTAAAGTTGTATCTAAACGTACATCTGTACCAACAGCAGCTCGTACTCCGTTTGGCTGTACTATTAAAGTATGCGGTGTTTGTTTTATTTGATGAGCGGAGCATGGGTTTTGATGTCCGTTACACTGAGCTGTGGGACAATGCAACCCGCCGCTGAACTTTCCCCTCCGCGTGTAATGTCGGTTAAACATTAATTTATTCAAATGTTCGTACAACAATGTAAATATGTATAAATAAACGGAGCTCGGCGGCCGGCAGCCGAAACCCTGGGTAGCGTCGAGACGGACGGTATGCTATTGTGAAGTGCAACAGATATACAAAGTGTCGTCATAAAAATGTCGGTGTTGTTAAAGAAAATGTGGTACGGCTACGGGTACATATTCGAGGAGGTCGCTGGTGAGTCGAACTGCTTATTGGACGTCAAATATATTAAGGTAGAAAACGGCTGATCTTCTGTAAATGTCTTAACTTGTTTCTGTACTCTTACAAAGGATACTTTGCATAAACTCGCTTTATTGAAAGATCGGAGTGGCTCCATCCGTTTTGGTGCTACTGTACCACGGACTGGCACCAAGGTACACAGTCAATTTTAACCGCGACAGTATTATCATTAATGTGTAATATTTCACAGTCACCTTTTTATGTATTGCACAAGGAAAGTGAACATCCAAATCAAGTCCAATTTTTTTAAAGGTATCTAAAAATGTATAAAGAACCACCGCACCAGCGCAGCTTCTATAGCAGCCGACAAACAGTACTATGCAAACGTTACTGTATTCCGGTTTGAAGGGCGCTGTAGCTGGTGTAATTACTGGGGTAACGAGACTCGAGATGTTACGTCCCAACGCGACGAGCACAATGTGGTGCTGTGTATATCAATCTAACTAGCGCCACGTTGTTAGAGGGATATAGCTTACCATGAGATGAACATCTCGCTCCTCTCCTTGACTTGTTAGATATAATAAGTGAACAAACGCCTCCCTAAAAAACAGAGGTATTGTGATATTTAACAATTTTATATATTTGTGAAAATCTACAACTTTTCCTGACTATCCAATCTGCCTCGCACACCGGAAGTAATGGAGCACCAAAATGTTATTTAAAAATCAAAGCAAAGAGTTTCTCGTTATGGTACAGAACCTATATATAAATACATATATAATTAAATGCAATGGCGTCAACATCCGTCAGAATTAATAATTAATCAGGTTGATTAAGGTTCACCGAACCTCCATTATTGAGAGTGGGTCACTGACTTTATTCGTGGTTCAAGGATTATCTGCTTTGTAACACCGACACCCCAGGGTTGATTGTCTTCTATGTTCTGATTGTTAATAAAATAGAGCCAGGGTATTCCGAGCGAGCAGTACTAACGATCTTCGGACTCATACTTACCTAACATCATGTGAAATTAAAGCTCATTGTATTCAAAAAAATGTGATGTTTACGTAAAAACTAAAGAGCATTAAGTAAGGTCATCGATCTTTAATAATTAAAGATTCGGTTCGCTTGAAACCGGATTGTGTTATAACATCAAATAAGTTTCTTTTGCATTTCAGACCCGCGCTCGAAGGATTGGTTTCTCGTCTGCAGTCCTGTACACCTTGCAGCCGTACTCGCCTTTTACAACTACTTCTGCCTGGTGCTGGGCCCCGCCATAATGAAGAACCGACCACCTTTCGAACTGAAGAACGTCATCAAAGTGTACAATTTGTTGCATATATGTCTAAGTATGTTTATATTTTACGAGGTAAGACATTCTTTAGTGGTTTAAAGATCTGAGCTTATTTACAGTCTCTGCTGGTTAACTTTTGGTAAACAATCCCTAAATTATGTCAATAAAGCGAGATGATGAACATGATGTTAATCTGTGATGCTGCTATATCTACCGCTGCCCGACTTATCGTCCGCCGTGATGGGGTCGCGGTACTCCGTCAGGTTGCCCGACCTGCAACACAATATTAGATCGTACCATGTTAGTTCTTCACTGTCATCATCATGAGCCGAGAGACGTCCACCGCTGGACATAGGCCTCCCTTACATGCAATCCCATTGCCATTTCTTTAATTATCAACTTATTAAACTTATCGAGACTGGCAATGAATGACCTAAACATACGTTATATCCGGCCTTGCTTAATGTCTAGCCGAATTCCTATGACCTTCACTCTTCCAGTCCTCGAGACAGAACTACTACCAATTTAGCTATGATACTAGTTATATAATCATGTTCATCACCATCTCTTTACCTGTTACTGTGTGTTACTTATGTTTATTTTATGTTTAGTAATATACTCTGTAAAGTAATCTGACTGAGATCATCTTTAGAGAACTGATTCGTATCAACCCCTCTACAGTTTCCCTTGCTACTGCCCTTTTAAACTATTACCGACATTAGATGACGGAAATATGTATTTCAGTGGCTGATATTCATACAGAAAGTATCATTAAAAAGACTACCTCAATTTTTTTTTTATTCTGTGCAGCTACGAGACGAGCGGGAGGTTCACCTAATGATTAGTGTTACACCCGCCCATAACAACGCGGTGTTAGTTAGAATGATGTGTACTGCACTGCATTGCGCTCGTCGCCTGGCACATAAAATGTTGAGTCTCGTTACCCCAGTAATTACACTAGCTACAGCACCCTTCACACCGTAACAGTACTGTGTGTCGGCTGCAACAGGCGCTGCGGGGGTACCTACCTTAGCGGTGGTGTCCGACAGAGACCTACCCCCAGTATATTTATAACCAAGTTTCAAAACAAAATTCTTTCTTAACCGGTTATTATAAAAATAAATAAGTTTACTAAGCTACCGTTTATCATAATAAGTAGTTAATGAAACTATTAAAGTAATCTTTGTACTTTATTCAGATTAAATAACTTTATTGCTTATTTTTTTTCAGGCAACAGTTCAAGTGTTGTTTTTGAACAACTTCAGTTTCCTCTGTCAAGGGGTCAATATGGGTACTGATGCGAAAACTTTGCGGGTATTCCGTGATTATTTTAATTATTTATTAATTAAATGTATTGTTCATTTAATTTATTAACTAAATATATATTATATAATATTATTATTAATTTAAACAATATTATATTATATAATATATAATATAATATTGTTTAAAAACAATTAAAATAGTAAATCAAATATAACCTAAAACTAAAATATAGCTGGTTGTGACAGAATTTTTTTCACGCTGTCTAAAGCTACTGTAAATATATATATATATATATATATTACAGATTGTATCGGATGTGTGGTGGTATTTCATGGCCAAGTTGACGGAGTTATTGGACACCGTGTTCTTCGTATTGAAGAAGTCACACAGACAAATTTCATTTCTACACCTTTACCATCACACCGCCATGGTGTTCGCCGCTTGGTTGGGCGTCAAATATTTTCCAGGTACGGAATATAATATCAAGTATAACAAGTGGTCAGTGTCTTTAAATTGCGAGGTGACAAGACGAGCTTAGAATTTACCTGGTGGTAAGTATAATATATGCAGTCCCATAAACAGAACGATCATTCATTTTTTGAGCTCATCAGTCAGATACTCCGCGTTACTCCAGTAGCGTTATAAGCTACCCATATATACGTAAAAATGATTATATCACCAAAAAAATCTAGACATTTAGTAAAATACACAAACGTACACTTTTAAGCATAGATGATAATATATGCTGTGATCTTGAAGCTTCATCTTGACGTTGATACACACTTCACTATATTATACTCCTCGACTTGGGTTGTAGAGGTTTGGTCTTGTTGCCAATCTCAATAGCTACAGCGACCTTCAAACAGGAACACAGTAATGTTTAGACACTGCTGTTTGTCCGTAGATGGTTTGTAAGTACAGAAACCTACCAGCAGCAAATATAAGTACAAGTAACGACTGTAACGTGTTCGTGTGTTCGCAGGAGGGCAAGGGATATACATCGGATGGATCAACTCCTTCATCCACATCATTATGTATTTATACTACTTCCTTTCCAGTTTCGGACCGAAATTCAGAAAGTATTTGTGGTGGAAACGGTACTTGACGCTAATGCAAATTGTAAGTATTATTATTAACTTAACGCAAACTTCATACTGAGCTGAAAGTCAAATATAAGTTAATGGAAATTAAACAAACATCAAACTTAGTTCATAGGGCAGTAGTAAGCATACATAAAGGCTATATCTCATTGATACTTCATCATCATCATGAGCCGATAGACGTCCACTTCATAAGTATTCCAAAATATATGAAAGTTTCAACTTGTTCCCTTCGTCAAGATCTCTTAGTTATGTTTGGTTTCGATACCGTTTTAATTTCATAAGATACTAATTTCTCCAGACCGGAAGTCGATAATTGACGATTCTGTCACTTAGAATTGCTACCCAAAAAAAAAATCTGTTATAAAGACATTGTTGATTTATCTTGCAGATCCAATTCGGGCTTATCAGCATACAGAACGCGGTCAGCCTGTTTTTCGACTGCGGCTTCCCCTTAATATTAAAAATGTTGATACTCGGCGGCACCGGCACCTTCACCTGGATGTTTAGCAGCTTCTATTACAACACGTACATAAAAGTCGATAAGAAGAAGATGGGTGACCATCAAGTCAGTACGAAATGTGACAACGGTGAAGTTTGTAAATCGTCGTAATGCTTGATTCAATAGGATCCTACAATATTATTTTTATCTTTTACAAAAGAAAATTCTACAAGCGAACTTAACTCGAACTTGATGTTACATAAGCTAACATAAGTGAAATAGCAGGATTAGATGCAGAAGAAAATATATTACCAAAACAATTCTTAATAATAGTGATAAATATGAAAATGTATACAAGATGTTTGTCATGTAATGTTCAGACAGTATATGGCGTTCCCCCTTTTTCAGTATTTTCATCAGCGCAAAGCTAAATACTGATACTGTATTTACGATGATGGAGATCTCTGATAGGAGACAAATAACATCGCTGTTTTAATTTCAAAACTAAGAAGTATGTATCGATTTAAAATTATATACGATTAAAAGAAACGTATTGCTTTTCATTTGATCTTTTAATTTGTCTTATGGAAACTTTAAAGGAACTTTCTTATAAATTCTATTGGACAAAATATTTACTTCCGATTCCTGTACACGAGTATAAATAATGGCTGAGCATACTCATGTTTATACAATATTCAATTACCAAACAATTATATTACAAGCTTTCATAAAAATGTAGATCTTCAGCGACGGATCACGTTTATGACCTTCTAGAAACTGTTAGTGTGTACTTTAGAAAGATGTGCTAAGAAGCTGGAAATAGTTAAACTACTCCCTAAAAGCATTGCACATCAGTACTGTGCAACAGTAATTTCATAGCTTTAGGGAAGCATGATAATTATCAGGAGAATTATAGAAATCACAGTTTTCTATACTTTACTAAAGCAATAAGCAACATAAATCAACCTTTCGATCAGCATTTTTAACCCCAAGCAGCGTGATCACTATAACTGTCAGATACTTAGGAGTTCAAATAATATCCACGTCAACATCATCAGTTGATAGTCGTCCACTAAAGCGTCCCACAAAAATCTCCAACCAGCATATCAATTATGGCGGATGCAAGAACTTTACCCAACAGCATATGATTCAGTGTGTTGCCTATGTTATGTATTTACATAGGATCATAGTTCTCAAAGTAGCCCAATTAGATCTTCAGGGTTCCACGGGGGACTCGTTGGCTCTAAACTTTATGTTCTTCACCGAGTTTTAGAAATATGGGAGAAATGTACTAGATACAGCGGAGCTATCTAAATTTTGAAAGTGGTCTATAAGAAAATAGTCTGGGAACCTGACACAGAACAACAATATACTCTACAGACTTCAATGATACACAGGAACAGGTTACCACTAAGTTTAATAATGTTCTTGAAGAAGAATCTACGATCATATCTACACAGTATATAGCGAAAATTTCTGTAACTAGGTTATTTTGCAAACTTACTCAATGATTAGATCAGTTAAAACCTTTTTCTATGATTTTAGATTTGTGAGATTATTCGGGCTGTTAAAGATTTATAACACGGATGTCAGTTTAGTTGTGGATGAATTTCCGGCTAGCGTTGGCTACCTATTACCCTTACGGTTGTTTTGAGGCAGATATACACACGAGGGGCTGATCACACGACCAAGGCCTTATTGTCATCAACATTACTTCAAATTAAGGTTAATTATTAATTCGCAGTATACTAAAAACAATTTTCACAACAAATGCGGTATAAGTCGTTAGTGTTAAACCAAATGATATACAGCAGCGAGTGCACCAGAAATAATTTAGGATGTACACACTACCATTTTCATGAAGTTATTACAGCAATTAGTATTTACTTAATTTTTTTTAATAGTCTCTGGCTGAAATATTTTTGATGTTTTCAAATCTGTCATATATTTAAGTTATTCTCGTATTATATTTTAAGCGTAAATGTGTTTTTCATTTAATAAATAATTTAAATAAGCAAATTAGTTAAAAAGCTAGTGTTAAATAAATGGTTTGTATATTATGTTAATTTAATATCTCTACTATGTGATATATACGCATATGAAAGAATCCATGTAGTATAGGATATGTAATGTTAGAAGGACAATGAAGTGGCTTTGCTATGGTAACATCTCGTAGTTCAGCTATACTATATGTAAATGTAAAGCTACTTATAATTTTGAAACTGTAATAACAATCAGTTCAATTGGAAACATTTTGGTTACAGTTAAGTTGCTCGCTGCACTCTCTCTGAACATATGTACACGCTAAGATAAAGTTAAATAATAAGTATATAATAGTATACCAACTTACAATGGATAAGTTAACCGAAAATATACGTTCAAGTTATAATTACTTGATGCACGAAGCGGGTCGTGAGTAACAATTGTAATTTATTAAGATCATCATCGTTGAATGCCACCTTTAACTTGAACTCGGTTTAAAATAACTCTTTGTTCATGTGCCATTTTTTTTGGTTTAAGTAATTACATCGAAACACTTGTTTCACTGTGATCCGGGTGATCGGTTATAAAGTAGATATTTTTCTTATAAAATGAAACATTTAAATTGTTAACAATGAATCCCTTTTCTGTCTGGTTTCAATTCTATTCTGGATACAAGATAACCTAGCTTAGGCTTACTCAGGTATTCACCCCAGTAAGTTTACTGATCATCTGTTCTAAATGGCGAGTATCTTAAGTAAACATCCTAATAAGGAGGTCGTTGTTCTTGATACGTTTCTTTCTAGGTGAATATCCTACGTCGTTTAAATTATGTCTTACTCCTCTGTGTACCCTAGACCCCACAACGAGCTCGTGGTGATTGGTCTCCAATCCGGTTCCCGTCGTCGCTGTACTGATTGTCTACTACTACTTTTGCTCGTGGCTTGGACCATTGCTGATGAGAAAAAGGAGACCCTTCATATTGAAGAATACTCTGATAGCTTACAACGCCTGTCAAGTATCATTGAGTCTATATATATTTTACTATGTAAGTACATTAGATTAGATTATTATTTACAAAGTAACAATGTTGACGAGACTATTTAAGAGCTGATCAGTAATACGCTTATCAGATACTAGTAAACAGCGCTAAATTGCATACGTAATGTTACCATGGCTACCAGGATCCGTCTACTTCGAACATTTGTGTTCTCTGTATTACTCTATGCATTGGAAATGTGGACCGGACCACGCGAGAAAATGAAAGAGGGAGACTATATGCGCTTGAAATGTGGTCCTGGAGGAGAATCAGCATTATTTTCCCTCCTTCCTCTTGAATGCACCGCAAGGTTTTCTCCAGCAGTAACACCCTGGAGTGCATTTCGAACTAATAACTCGACGAACTCGGCATCATACAGCGAGCTCAATTGCTTGGTAGTATTTGGTCATAAGTGTAGACAGATAATGGAGACAGGGAAAAGTAGAGCACCTTTGAGGTGGACTCGCCAGATCACTGCGGCAGAGGAGATCCGTTCGCATCTGTAAAAAACGCAGCAATTGGGGGGGAGTGGAGGCGCTTAGTCGTCACTACAATTGATGCTGACGAACACTCTGTGAAGACTGATGCAATTGGGAGGTTGTATACAGTTATATGTATATAGATATATCTTCGTTTTAGGTATATATTACATTTCACAATAAGATAGAAGAGAGAAGAAGATACACCTGAAACAATGGTGCAATACCTTTTTTTTCTAGATCGTGATTTATGTTACTTCTGACGCTTACTACTTCTCGTGCACGCCCGTTGACTACTCAGACCAACCTTCATCGTTATGGGTTAAGTATCTTTTACTTATATGATTATATATATATATATAAATATTTACTATGTTATTTGTCGAAATATATACAATACATGTATATGTTTAATGGTGGTTGAAATAGTATCTGAGACAATTTATGTGGAATATAAATAAGAGTTACTAAAAGAGGAAATAATTAAGCAAGCATGGGGTTACATTTTATCTCAATTACATATATATATGCGACATAGTATGTACTTACAAGTTTTTCCATCAAACATATGTTTGGATAAGCTGGATATACTTAAACAGAACTTTCCTCGCAGGTCGCGACGGCTGCGTGGTGGTATTACTTTTCGAAGCTGACCGAGTTGCTGGATACGATTTTTTTTGTACTCAGGAAAAAGGAAAGACAGATATCTACTCTGCATGTATACCATCATATGGTTATGCTTTTTTCCACGTGGATCGGTGCGAAATATGCACCAGGTGATGTACTGGATAAATGACAGTAGTACGTTAGTTTTCTTCTGGAGACAGTCTAAGGAGACACCACCGTAGTGACGACAAGGCGGAAACCGATTCGGTAGTACCTTCTTAGACGGTCCTACGAAGAATATTCATGTAAATAATGAAAATATCATATTTTAGGTGGTCAGGCTACACTGATGGCGCTTCTAAACTCCTTTGTCCATGCAGTTATGTATAGTTATTACCTGGTCTCCGGTCTAGGAACACAGTACCAGAAGTACCTTTGGTGGAAAAAGCACTTGACAATACTTCAACTGGTGAGACAATCAGCACTACTTTTGAAATCATTCTGTGTAGATATTTGTGTTTTTTTTTCTAATGAAGTTGCTTATCAATTATCAATGCGAAGAGTAATTACTCCTAGGTACTGCCTCTTTGAAACTAGAACTCGGTAAAGTTTAGATATGTCTATAAGCAGACCTTCGGTGGTCCCCAACTTAGTCCAAAAATATTTTTTCTTGATAAAATTATTGTAATAATAAGTTAGACGAGCAGCTAAACTTAAAATTCTTTTTCAGATCCAGTTTGTTATCGTTGCATTACACAACCTCCATCCAATCTTCAGCGACTGCCCCTACCCTAAGACCTTTAACATACTAACGGTGATGAATTCGTTGGTGTTCGTCTACATGTTCGGCGATTTCTACTATCAAAACTATGTTAAGAACACGAAGCAGCTGAAGAAGTCTTCAAATGGTACAATCAATAACATTAAATAGATCTTAATGTTTTTATTTTTTTATTTCTGTTAACCCACTTCATTCTTAAGAAGAAAGTCATTAACCAGTGCGTCATCCACACCGGGAATTACGGCGCAAAGACATGGCACCAGACCGTCGGGCTGGTCCACCGATTCAAAGTGATAGCGATCATAAGCTAGCGATGGAGGGAGCTATGCTTGGCTTTTCCTAAGGGAAAAAATCCGGAACGAAGAAATTCGACGGGGAACTAAAGTGGTCGACGTAGCTCTCAAAATCTGCAAGCTGAAGTGGCAGCGGGCCAGCCAGGTCTGTCGCGTCAGTGACGGCTGATGGAGGAGAGAAGTATTGGAGTGGAAGCCGCGTACAGGTCGCAGAAGTGTAGGGCGCCCTCCCTCCAGATGGACCGACAACATCATCAGGGCGGTGGAAAGTGGGTGGATGCGAGAAGTTGAGGATCGCATTTGGTGAAAGACATTAGGGAAGACCTATATCCAGCAGTGGATAAACAAAGCCTGATAATGACGAACCCATTTACGACCTCCTGGTAGATTTTGCATGTACTGATATATTAACTTGTCAATCGCATTAAATCATTTGTAAAGTTTTTTTAAGTTATTAGAGAATGAACAGTTAGTATTCTAGACTTTATGTGATATCAGTTGCAGACTGTAACTATAGATAGTTGCTTTGAACTCAACTGAAATGGTTCATGACCTACGTACTGCAAGGTTATTTAACGCAATGTTATGATCACAAGACGATGTTTATAACCGATTTTCTGCAATGGTGTTCGGGAAATCAAGAGCTTTACAGCACAAAGCTTTATTCGTTGCTAAGCTCTTTCTAATTGTTAAAATAATTGAACCAATTATTCAACTTATTTCAGATTCATTATTAAATATGCACCATGAGAACTAGTCCTTCAAACTTTATTCATGTTGATGGATAAGGAAGTATTTCTATTACCAGAATACGTAGATATTATGTGCCTAGGTTTTACAGGCACAATTAAGGTTTTCGATGACCAGGAAAATATACAGTAGTAAACTATGTCAACATCCAATCTGAACTTTGTTATGGACATGAAATGTACAGTTCCCTCTGTTTATGACGTCAAGTAACTGTTACGGAGGATGTTCTTACTTGTTTCAATTGCTAATGAAAGCCCGCCGTACTATCGCCATCTTAGCTAGGAACAAGATACAATTGGTTATTAACCCTGTTCTAGGCTAAATACAAGATACCAATGGTATCAACCATAATCTAGTGAATGAACAAGAAACCTTTGGTACCAACCGTAACCTAGGCTAAGAACCAGATACCAATGGTATCAACTGTAATCTAAGCGAAGAAGAAGATACCATTGGTATCACCTGAACAAGATACCCTATCTGTCTCTTTGTTTCCGTGACAGATATGGCAGACAGATTTGGTGTTAACAATTGTCCGATTGTAAAAACTAGTATTTCTTCTTTAAATTCTCATAACAAGCAAAAGGAGTTGGAAAATTCTGCAAAGGTTCCTAGTGTTTCCTTTAGCGAATATTTCTACCCAAGTTTGACATTCGTCTAGGTCATGTCATCCCTGAAAACTCTGAAACTACTTTTTAAATATTGATAATAATTGTCGAGTGAAATTGAATTTATTGCAGTCGTACTTAATATTCATCGATTTAAATTCAAAATTCAATACTTTACCTGCGTTACCTTCATTCGCTGTTGAAATGTAAAAACATTCATATCCGTAATAAAAATTCAGTTGATGTTCTAATTAGCAGTCATTTAGTAAAGGCGCGGTGAAAACTCGTGGACGTCCACACCGAGCAGGAGCGGGTTTCGGTTCTTACAGGACCAACAAGCAAAGAGGGAAATAAGTGAGATTGAGTTTTTAAAGAGGATCATCAAGTTTATATTAAAAAAAAACAAAACTAAAATGACTGAATTGATAAAACTGTTAGGGCAAGGATATACAATGCTGTTTGAGGAATTACCAGGTATGTATAAAGCTTGTTAATATTGCGTATACCTAAAAATACTACATCATCATCCGCCGATAGACGTGCAGTGCTGGACGTAGGCCTCCCCTTAAGATCTCCACTGGATTCGGCCTGCACCACCCCCATCGCCTTTCACTAGAGGCCGTCGTTAGTAGAGGGTTTCATATGGCGGGATTTGAGCCATTTCCCACCACGCTGGCCCAATGCCAATTGGTGGGTGTCAGAGCCTCAATTAGCAGGGTGCATCACGAGCAGGTGAGCTTGGGTTGAATCCCGTTAGTTGTTCGAGGCCCCTTACAACCTCTAATCATTACAATATATTAAAAATATAAAGAACTAGTTATTCCCCGCCGGCTTTGCTGGCTGTAATACCCCGCAACTCCCCTCGGGGATGGAATGTTCTAAAATCCGTTCTTAGCTGCCTTCTAAATGTGAAAAGCAACATCTCTACGAAATTTTCAAGGTTTTCGTGTAATAGTTTCGGAAATCGCGTGATGAGTCAATGAATCCCTGAATATGGAGTATACATAAATATCTATCGATATGAAAAAGTGGTGACAATAAGTATTGGCTGACTTTATTCGGAGTAAAACTTGAATGTGATAAAAAGTAATGGAATTGGATACAAGTGGTCATCCTCGCTGGCTCCATAGAAACACCAGTCAAAACTGAGCTTCGACAGATAATACTTTATAAGTTAAAAATAATTTCGTTTGCAGATCCTAGAACTAAGGGGCTGTTTCTCGTAGCGAAGCCGTACCAAGGTATCACCCTTTTAGGGCTCTACCTCATGTTCATATTCAAATGGGGACCAAAGTGGATGGAGAACAGATCACCGTATAACTTACGTAAAGTTATTTTATTCTACAACTCTGTGCAAGTTTTAATTTGTTCCTATATATTTATCAACGTAAGTGAAGTATTTATATTTACATTTTTTTCTTTGGAAAAAGCACTAAGCGACTGAAGTGATGGTAACCATGATTCAGCAGAAACATTCGATGAGGCGTGACTTCGTTATGGTCCTGTAAAAAAAAACGAGACCTAGAAAGAGTGGTGGAGAATTGGCATTGAAAAATAAACCGTTTATCTTATTTCAGGGTATACGGTTTGCTTGGGGCTGGAAGTACAGATGGGTGTGCGAGCCAGTGGACTACTCTTACGATTACAACGCCGTGCGCATTGCTTACCTAGTGTATTATTATTTCCTAATAAAGGTCATCGACCTGGCGGATACGGTACGTCCAAAAAGAAAAGAAAAAGTTAATTTAAATACGTAAACAGTTAATTATCAAACAATAGTTTAATTCGTAAACTCATGGTGACGTTTGCTCTGGAATTGGTTCGAGACCAGTTTTTCTCCATGTATTTTCTTCAGCTTTATTTTTGGATGTATGAAAAGAGGCGCTTCAGTTTGAATTTACTGAAGGATTGACACAGGAGTCCCTATTTCTCCCCCGATCAGGTTCCCTCCCGCCTTGTCGTGGCGGTGGGGCTCAGTAGTCATGGGTTGGATAAGTTAAGAGTAACCTTTTTTTTTGTCTCTTGCGTAAGGTAAATGCCTTCGCAAACCTGACTTCACGGGGTATAGGTTATGTCAGACTTGTACCGACTAAAACCCACACGATGTTCCACCGTCGCCGCTTTAGGCGGGGCCACGGGTACGCTTTCGCACACCTCCGCAACCCCGCCAGCGCCTCTTGACCTCTTATCGCATCGGAGCCAAGAGAGAAAACTCCTCCGAATCCCTGCGGCGGCTCTGGTTCTAGGCTCCGCAGCCAACCGTCATACTACTGCGAAAGATAAGGAGATCGGCGAATTGCAATACCGACACTCCTCTTCCTCTGCGACTCCACGGCTGTGAAAAATAATCTATCCGGCTGACCCAAGGTGTAAGGTTGGTTCGTAGTGACCGCCCCAGGTGAGCTTAATCAGCTCGCCTCGGACGTGTGCCGGTGAGTTGCGAAGGCAGGCTTGCACTATCCTTCGCATTGGTGGTGGAGTCGCAGAGTGAGAGGAGTGTCAGTATTACAATTCGCTGATCTCCCTACTCTCTGCGACCAAGCGGTGCCGCACTGCTGAGTGTAGAAAAGCGTTCCCATGGTCTCCCTGTAAAGCAATACAGGTGGAACATTGTGAGGGTTTTAATCGGTGCAACTTTGTATGTTCAACTGCCACCGTTACACTGTAAACCTGCCACGGTCAAAGAGTTCTTGTGTTCCTGCTATCGAAATATGAGAGTAAAGGAATCATAGCATACCTGACCTAGTTGTCATCAACCCACCATCACCCAGTGGAACTGAGGTCTCATGTTAACCCATGTTCATGTCTTAAGTAATGAATTGAAAACTTATTTAGAAACCACCACGTAGAGTTAAGATATTTACAAAGAACGTGCAGCTTGCTACATGATACATACTTGTATAGTTACAGCATCTTTTAAACACCGCTCCAGGTTTTCAGAAATAGTTGTTTTGCTTTTGATGTAAAGTATACCTTGGAAAATATATTTCTTTCAGATATTTTTTATTTTAAGAAAGAAATTCGAACATGTGTCATTCCTCCACGTCTACCACCACACGGGGATGGTGTTAATTACATGGGGCAGTGTCACCTACTATCCAGGTGGGAAAATGGTAGAGACCAAATGACGATCCATACCATTACCATATTTTATTATACCTAGTACACTACTCCTCAACTTTAGTTAGTAACAGGTTAAGAAATACACAATAGTTAGTAATGACACATATAGGTTAACTACAATCTGTATAACTGATTGTTCGTTTGTAATATCAATATAACAAAAAAAAAGTTCAAAAAATTGTCGTCTGTCTGTTTGTTCTGCTCAATCTTCAGCGCTCCTCCTACTTCGGAAAGGTTTTTACAGACATATAGCTAAGTATACAAAGCCTAAATAAGGTTACTTTGAAAACTAATAGAAAATTTCAACTGTTTGTGTTTGTGATAAAGTCCAGGGTTACTTCGATGGCGATTATAACAATAGTGCAGTTTTGGACCATAATAAAAAATCTTAATTTCAGGTGGTCACGGGACCCTAGTGGGGGTCATAAACAGTTTCGTTCATATTGTAATGTACTCGTACTACTTCCTGACGGTCGCCGTCCCCAGTTTGAGACAATTAGCGTGGTGGAAAAAGTACATAACGCAACTGCAAATTGTAAGTCTATCACATTTGTGTTCACTCCTTTGAAGCCTTTTTACCGTCCTTGTACCCTACAGATTAATTTCAACCCCCTCTATACATTGTTTCCAGCTACAGTTTCTACTGTACGTAATTCACGTGGGCACCATTGTCTTCAAGTCGGACTGCGCGTACCCGAGATGGACCGCGGCGCTGTTTCTACCACAAAACCTCTTCATGCTTCTACTCTTCGACGACTTTTACGTCAAAACTTATGTTAAAAGACCAAAAGCTGTTAACATGCGTGGCCCTAATTCAGATGGAGTAGGCAAAATGAATTTAGAAAAGGATAAAGAGGAGGCTTCAGATTTATTTGTAACTTCTATGAAGAGAAGAAAAAACGATGTACGCGTTCATGAAAACGGTGCCGTGCGAACTTAAATGTTAAGCTTTTAAGTTATTTATTGATAAGTTGGTGATTTGTTTACATAGTTGTGCGTTTCATTAAATAAATGATCATTTTTTTTAACCAATAAAACAGTTAACAAACCTGCGATACTTTAATCATATTATTATTTCTAACCTTACTATGTTAACAGGAAAGATATAAAAAAGAAAAATCGTTGCATAAGTTTAAGAATCTTTTACACTTAAAGATGCTGGTTCTTGTATTAAGAATTTAACCTGTGTCTCAAGAGTCAGTACCTACAGGAATCAGGATAAAACGGAAGTTAATAATAATGTAGTAAGCGATCGCTGACACCAATGAAAAAGAAAAGGAAGTTAAGTACTTAGATCTACTAGGGATAGGAATAATTAAAAGGAAATAAGTTTTTATTTCATTGACCATATGAAATGGAAGTTAACCCTATAGTAATAGATTCATCTGATAATAACAATGTGGTTATAGCTAGGATGTTTACACACACTGCGATTATTGTATACACACATCCTTAATGATCCAGGAATATGATCTCGTAATTCTTAATTTATTTACCTACATACTTTTGTAGGTAAATAGATTAGGGGGTGTTCCCGCACAACAACTCACGGGACCCAAGCCAATCTGACCTGCTCGTGGTGCAGCCGCTAATCAACAAACGAGACTCGGGCTCCCGCCAAACCGCATTGGGCCAGCGCGGTGGGAAATGGCCCAAATCCTCCCATATGAACCACTATAAACGACGGCCCTTAAAGCCTGGCGATGCAGAGAGTGCAGCACCGATCGATGGGGGTTCTTTAGAGGAGACCTATGTCCAGCAGTGGCCGTCTATTGGCTGATGATGATGATGACATAGTTTTTTATTATTTAAATAACGAGTTTTCCATAAGATTTTGATGGTTAAAACTCCAACCCTTCCAACCATAGGCCTAATGGGAGAAATTTCATTTCGGAACAAGCAGTGCCTTTGCACTTATTTCTATGTATATTACATTTTCAATATGTACATAAATATATAAAAATAAATGCTATGATAAAAATATTCATCACCATCATCATCCAACAGGATTCAATGCATCTCGTTCTGAGAGCTTATCTCTGATATCAGATGGTACCTACCTAGTCGCCCCCGGCAAGAGAGACCTACCGTCAGTAAGTCCGGTGTTGCCAAGTCTCAACATCCTGGAACAAAAAAAAAATTTTAACAATGTAGACAGGATATGAAGACAACACCGGACTTACTGGTGGTAGGTCTCTGTTGCCGGGGACGTCTAGGTAGGTACCATAGCAACGCCTATTGCAGCCGACAAATTATTGTTCAAACATTACAATGTTCCGGTTTAACCGGCGTTGTAGCTAGTAGAATTACTGGAGTAACGAGACATAGTATTTTATATCTCAAGGCGACGAGCATAATGTGATGCAGTGTATATCATCCTAACTAGAGTCCTATTGTTTTGGACAGGCTCGTTCATTTGGTCGCTTCGTCGAACGAAAAAAAAAACATGTTTTAAAGCGATAGCCTCAAGTAGGTGGTTGTGTAAGGCCCTGTAGTCTCGAGCTAGTAAAAATAGGAGTAAGGTAAGCCCTGCCTGTCGTAGGAGGCGACTAAAAAGGTCTAGGAGTTTCGCGGGCTTTGTGAGTGGGGGCTCAACAAGCCGAACCTGCGTGGGACAGCGTCTGGCTCAGCGATGGTGCCTAGGAGAGTTAGGACCCTCCTCAGAGACCTGTTCGCACAAAGTGTAGAGACGCACCGGTGCGTTCTGTAAGAGATCCCCGAGCCTCTCCGAATGTACTGATGCAGAACACCGAGGGGTTTTAGTGAGTAAGAATCTCACATAACCCTAACTTCCGACCAGAAGCAGAGTATCTTTCGAAGATTTCCCGCCCGAAATGAAAAAAAAGTGATTGTGTAAACATCCTACATACCATCGGTATGTATATGGGAGTCGCTGAGCATCTTCAATTTTATGTTGGACGAACGTTTATGGTAAGTAATACGCCTGCTCATAAGAACGTGGCGCTAATTAGGATAATATACACAGTCTCGTTACCTCACTAATTTCACTAGCTTCAAACAAGAACGCAGTAATGTTTGTACAATACTGTTTGTCGACTGCAATAGAAGCTGCTGGTGCCTACGTAGACGGCCTCCGGCAACAGATACTTACCATCAGTACATGGTGACCGCTTAAGGATTCGATTGATAATTTGTTGGATTGCTTAATGTGGATGAGGTCGGCGGCAGGGACTGAGTTTGAGGTTCGCGTGCTCAGTTATTTGATGCGTGTGCGGGTCGATAGCGCCGCAGTGCCGACTCGAACCTCCTCCCAGCCGGTCGACAGCACACCACCTCCCCGGCGCCGCGCCGCACCGCACCACCGACAGCGAGGGTGAGTTTATTCCAGTGAACACACACCGACACCTCACAACCGGATTTTGTTACTACCTGTATCAAAATTTCATGAAAATATTTAAAGCTTGCATGAGAACATTATTTTCCAATATTCAACCCTGAGTGTTTTTGTGTACGTATGTTTCGTTAAACTGAAAAAATATATTTTTTTTTAAATTAATATTACGTACAGGATGTTACTTTTTTGAAAAATTTTCAAATGACATAATAATTATTACGTTGTCTTAACAATTATTACTTTACATATACACAATACTGAAATTTCATATAAGTATTTAAAATAGCGCAGTGGTTAGACCGTTCCGCTCCTCTCAGTTATGTGGGCATCTCAGGTTCGATCCTGAAAAACGCAACAGCATGTTCATGAACAATATTTATATTTTAAGTTCTGATGAATCTTATGTCGATAATATCTTTGGAAATAGGTAAAAGTGAATTATTACATATCATTATGTATTGGTGTCTATCTGTAGTAGCACAACCATGAAGCGACTCCAATTTCTATTGAACAATATCTTTTATATTGTCTATAAGACTCATCTCGTCTCATAAGCTGAGTGATAGAGAAAAAAGCCAGTCATGGCAGTCGAAAGTGTTATCAGTTGTGATTTAAAAATAGGATGGATAGTGATAAGGATTTTTTCCTCCCCAAGTGAGGATATAAAATTTTCTAAGAAGATTAAACGGAAAAGTAACTCGTATATACACAAGAAATAGCTACACAACTCACTTAACCACGAGTTAAATTTGTAACTTCCCTTTTTGGTTAGGATATGAATATACTAAGATTAAAATATCAACGTTTCTGGCTTATATAAGGTACAGGATTTGGATCCAAAATTCAATTAGAATATTCCTTGCAGCATTACATGCTTGGTATATAAATAGTACTCGTCATTTGAAATTTAAACTTTCCGATAAAGCGTATAGATATAGATACCTGAGATGTATCGTAACCTTTAGTTTAACTTAATAACGTCCACGTTTGGACATAGGCATTCTGAAATAGGTGGGAATACAATACTGTAAATATGTTCATCACGCAGTACGTTGAAGCCCTCACGGTAAGCAGCTGCCGCTTTCCTATAATTATTTCCATCTTAATCGTTTATCAGTGGTCATTCCGGGCTAGCCTATGGCCTACTATAGAGGATGCTATTATTTCATTTACCTATGTGTCTGTGTGTGCGAGTAAATCAAGTTTCATCCCTTACCCGAGTTTGTGTCGCAATGCGGCTTCGCGGCACCTTCAACAAATTCAATTCAACAAAAAATCCAGGTCGACCTCGACCTTAGCACAGACAGCGTCAGGTACGGAACTTAGTGTTTTATCCACACTAGAACTTTCGCCGGGTTACTTGAAAATTCAAGAAATATTTAATTTTTTTATTTAAGTAAAGATAAAGCGGTCTTATATACCAATAAATGAAAGCGTTACAAAACACAGCTCATTACTTCGTTGTTTTAATAATTGCCATCTCTCCGTTTGTCTGATTGGTACGAACAATCTTCGGATCAGGAAGAAGGTTTTCATCAAGATTATCACTGACAAATAGCTGAGAATATACCACAGGTTATTAATAAAAAACAGAGAATAAGAGTTCAGCGAAAAAATATTAAAACTCACGAACTGATGAACACACTCCGATTCAATTTAATTAATTCAACGAGCTAGTGTTTGTAGGAAACACTAAAGTTTTCTTTGGCACTAATAATATTAATAAAGATATAAAGAAAATATTCATACTCCGGCAGCTCAACGTGATTCGTGTTTGTTATTCTACATGTTTGTAGAGCAAAAGGAAAGGTTTTGGAGAACAATAGTTCCGTTCAATAGTAACATCATCATCATCTCAAGGGATGGTCGTCTACTATTGGACATAGTTCTCACCACTGAGTAATAAGTTCATAATAATAACTGTATGTAGTAAGCTGATTATTATTAGTTTTTTTGGGGAATATTTTGAATGTTAATCCACTTGCTTTATAACACAAGTCCCTCGTTCGGATCCACGGCGACAAAAATAGTCCACGACGCTGGTGCGAATTAGTGCTTAAGCCAGCCAGCTTCACATTGATAAGTGGATATACTTGAGTCCGAGTATTCCCGGCAAACATACTTTACTAACTTAGGCTTTTTATCATTTAATATGCTGTGTAATATAACTATGTGAGAGTCAGAATATTTCCGTATATTTCTATCGACATGGCATAAAAGTAGACTAAAGAATAAAATAAATCGCAGTAAAGTACCGAACCGTTCGCTGACCGATAAACATAAGTAGCTAGAAGAACAAATACTTGTGATGAGAATAAAATGGCATGATGATCGTAGAAAACTTAAGACTAGTAGTAGTCCATTGCTAAAACTTGCGCAGGCTTTGTTAAAAAAGTACTCAACCAAACTCCAAGCGCGTGAACGTAGTAGGATATTATTACTATCAGCTAAAATAGTTTCAACACGATAATCATAGGTGACGTCGTCATCTTTGAATCAAAGTGAAAATAAATCTAGATCAAGGTCCGGTTCATTTTCCGCCTACGGTGTCAATTGCGAGCCGGGCGTGAATTGTTGTGCCCTCGTGTGTCCATTTTACGTTTAGTCATCCGGATAGATTTTCGTAATCAAACACTCGTACACAATCTGAATACAATGATAAAGAGATCGCCGACCGAGAAACCTTCGATCCGAAGCGAATCGCGACCCAGAAGGCACCACTCGGCCCGGCACTCCTGATCTACGCGACTTACGGCTCCATTCAGCTGAACAGCGAGCTATTGTGACTCTTACTGCAGGACGTTAAGATATGACAATGCGCGGCGAGTTGCATCGCGGAACAGAGGCAGGTCAAGTGCTTTATAATGAAGTGAAAATTGCCCTTCATGTGCTATTCAGGTATCAGCATCAGGTGATTTCTGCATAACAATTTGCCGCATGTTACAGGGTCATATTTGTGGGTCACTCGACTATAAAGTATATGTTACATAGATGATATAGTGCGACATGTGCAGCTAGCTATGTTCAATAATGTTTTCAACATCTTAATTTCTTAATACATATTTCGCGAAGTGAAATATTTGGTCTGCTGGTTACTGCAACTGCCTTTATACTGTGCAATTAATTGAAGACTATATTAGTTATCACATTTTTGGACTACACATAAAGACAACTGATAAATGATATTTCCTTATCATACATAAACTATTGAATTACATCAGTTTTGGTGACAGAGTTATATTCAATACCGTTATATCAAAATGTAGAAGTTGAAGATAATTACCACAGATAGTAAAAGCCAATAATTTTCTAATACTTCAACTGTAACAGAATTGCTGTGGTCCGTTTGCCAATATGTTAACCATTGTCCGGCAATACAGTTTGACAGTCTGAGATATAAAGAAAGTCTGTAGTGGTTGATACTGTACCCTGCGTGATGTACTTTGACGTAACGACATGCGTCTCACAAATCGGTGCCTCATAAATCAACACATACTCGCAACCGTACAATTTAAAAGTTTTACAATCAATCAAAGTTGAGGATAACCTATATTTCTCAACGTGGCGATTGACAAATCGCACTCGTCAGTTAAACAATGATCGGTGCTATTATCATTTCTGAAGCTCCACTGTGATGGGTCGCGACCCCGACGTTGAATCATTTTGAAATCTGTCCTTTGTGTATGAGCGGTCACGGCGATATGTCAATAACACTTTTATTATGGCGACGTGTGCCCGAACATGCGCGGAGATCAGTGATCATTGTGCTGCGGACAGTGCGATAGCTTTTTTTTAAACACAACCAATGATGCGAGCGTGACTTTCATAACTACATTAAATTACCAAAAGTTTAAGTCGCTATAGCGAAATCCTATTTTTTTCTCATTAACAATCAAAATATGATCCCAGTCTATGGAGATCCTAAAGAACTATACATTAAAGTCGGAAAAGTTTGCCCCTCTAGAGTACTAAGGTTTTCATGACTTGATTAATAATATAAGGTCGGAACTAAATTTTTTTCATTAATTCAACGTAGCCACGAGAAGAACGGGACATTCACTTGATAGTAAGTGACACGCATGCCCATATTAACGTGGTGCTAGTTAAGATAGTGTACACTACAACAAATTGTGCTTGTCGCCGTCACTTACAAGATATTGAATTTCCACACCCCTGTTGATATGAATATATTTGGTTACTCTATATAAAAAAAAATTATATATCTACTTTCGCATGAAGAATATTTTTTTTAACCTTTAGTGCTATACGCTACCGGAAGACGCTTTTTCCAAACTGTGGTGAGTATGTACTAAAAATTTACGTACAGATATGCAATGACGAAGTAATTATATACAAGCAGAACGTATGCAGGGTAAGGTTCGCAACAAATCAACATAACAGTTATCTGCGATCAACTCGCCGCTTCATCTTAATCGCTTCCAGGCGGTCTGTGTCACAAGTGGTACAAATATTTGGTACAAAGTACTAAACCGCGGTAAACCCAAATCCGATTTCCAATCTGGTATTTCCGTATGGCCGGGCCTCTTTACGCCCTTGCTACGGCTTCAGGTAATGCACGTAAAGCTGACGGACACCACTATGTACTCTGCCGCCCTGACAACCATTTCTGAGTAAATAAATATAGATCTATACAAGCAAATAAAATTAAGACATTTAGTTATAATAATAAAATAGGTTTTCGCATAATTGGTAAGGATATTTAAATAAATAAGGTGTTCTAGCAAAATAATAATTGAGGTTAAATAGAAAAAAACTATTCTACTGGTAATAGGTCTCTGTTGCCAGAGACCATCTAGGTGGGTACCACTGCTGCGCCTACTTCTGCCGCCAAACAGTAGTGTGTGTTTCGGTTTGAAACACATAACTAGTGTAATTGCAGGGATAACGAGACTCAAATTCTATGTCTCAAAGGCCATCCTACATTGTTACGGACAAGCGTATCACTTATCATCAGATGAACGTCCCTGACTCATTATTTCGTAGAATAAAAAAGGTAAAGCCTTAAAACTATGTACGAGTCTGATTGAGTATGTAACTATTATTAAATTAGCAAATCTTAATATTATTGAGACGCAATAAATTTTCTTTGGTGTCAATAATATTATATTTAAAAATAAACATATGCGGGTTACCTCTTCCGGATCAGTTAGTATAAAAAAAGCGAAGACGGGTTATAAAATCAATAATTCAATAAAAGAATACTTCACATAGATAATAGATATTTTCCATGGTTGCAAACGTTAACGCCAACGAATACATTGAGTACGCTTTAACCGTTACTCCCATAGTTAATAATTTAAACTTCAGTTAACAAAGTCGTGGTACTAGCTGGGAAGAAAGTAAATATTGTGGCGAACAAAACTGTCACAATAATTTGACGTTTTAACGATTACGTCAAACGCTGCAACTCACAATTCAATTATCTTAGTTATAGGTAAATACACGAAAATGAATTATTTGGAGAAAATCGATGGACTTTTGGACTCTCTGAAAATTGGTAAGAGTAAGTATTGTCCCTTTTTTATATTACACCGATTAGAATAGTTATAATTAACTGAACACATGTCATACAATATAAACGCGTTCTCGGCCCCTGACCTTTTGTAACAGTTGGTTTTACGGTCATAATAATTGCTATTCAAAACGTATAGGTGTTAGAAAAATTTATTGGAACCTTTCGTATGTTCATAAATAATTTTTACGTTATTAATGTAAAATTCAGTTTGCTTTTATTTATTTAATTCCGGTAGAGGCTTACAATAATTGTTTGATGACGAAAAAATTAATGAAGCTCTTAATGAATACAACATGATGTAATGGTTTTCATACTTACAAGTGAATTAGTGTTCTACAATCGGCTCTTAGCCATGTACGGTCATCAAATAGTCTTAGAATCAAATAATTGGTCCATCTTTCTCCTTAACTGTTAGTTGCCGATACCGTTACATATCGCCCCTCTTTAACCCTTTAGTATTGTATGTATTGCTTGCTTTGATTTTATATTCCTTCCTCAAATCATTTTACAATAAAATCTTTAATTTTATTGTCTTTGCTTTAGGCAAAACTTTACATATTATAGAATTCAGTATGTACATGTACAGTATTTACATCGAGATCGTATCATCGAAGTCAGGAATAGAACATTTAATTCAATTAAAACTAGTAATCCCCACTTTTTTCAGGGTTATGAAAGTTAAGAAATTTGCACTTTATATTTTCTTTTATAGGTGCCATGGTCGACTCCTGGTTCATGATGTCTGGCCCCATGCCGATCATGTCGGTTGTGATCGCCTACTTGCTGTTCATTCGCTTTGGATCGAAGATGATGAGGAATCGAGAACCGTTGAGGATAAACAACATAATAAGTTATTATAACGCAGCTCAAGTGGTGTTGGCGGCTGTTATATGTATGAAGGTATACTATTTTCTTTAAACTATTTCTGTAAAGTTAATTTGGAGGGCAGAAAGCAGTATGTCTGTCTGACTTGGGGTAAGTAATGCAATTATCCAGTATATTCACATCACTTTCATCAATATCATAATACCGTAAGAAAAAGAGGTTATTTATAATGTGTTCGCACCACGTTTAGATCTTTGTCACATTTCGACGAAAGGCTTCGATAAGTCTCGTTACCACATATTTTCATTAGGTACAACTCATTTTAAGTCATCAGAATCGATCATGTAGCTGGTTATCTAATCAATGACATGTCTTTTGAATCAGCTGATTTCTGACTACAGCAATGTTGACTGCAGTAATCTGTTAAGATGTAGTTTGACTTCGAGTGGTATTTCAAGTACTTCGATAATTTTTCAAATAACAGCTTATTAATGTCCACTGATCAGATCTCTCTAGAAAGGAGTTTGTTATTATTGTCGCCAAGCTTGGCATGTAGGATGGAAAATATAAAATGCCATTATAATAAGTCATATAAAAAGTTGCAGTTTACCTAAAAATTTTTCCTCTCTAATCGCCTTGTGTTGCCATGATGAATGTAAAGCAGCGGAGGGTATATTCTGAGCCGTCACCCACATGGGATATCTATTGTAACTACTTACATAGGTACAAGTTAATAACAAATTGAAATCTATATATAAATATTTAAAAAATTTCAGGTGTTTAAGCTGAATTTATTCCACGACGGATTTATCTACGCTGGATGTAGATATCCTTCTAATACGCTAAACCCTATGGTCAGTATAATTCAATCTGTAGATAACATTTTCTTTATGTTCATACGTTCTATCGAATTTACCTTCTCACTATTCTCAGCTCCTCGATCTGGGCTGGTGGTATTTCTTCGCGAAGTTCACCGAGCTGTTGGACACCGTGTTCTTCGTATTAAGAAAAAAGGAGAAGCAGGTAGTCTCTTTTCTTATCTTTCCATAATGTGAAAGAATTTTTCTTTAAGCGTGTTATCTTTTTGAGCTGCAATCACAAACATGTTATATTTTGGAGTCCACACTATTTCATCTTCACGTGATATTGAGCGACGATGAGGCTGAGAATGTTTGAAGGTAGTCGCTCAGGAAACTCTGGTGGTCTAATTTACATGATTTGTGATACGAATGTTCCTAATGAATATAAAATTTTTTTGTACTTTACTAAAACAATATATTGAAGTGTTCGTATATTGCGCTAGGATAATTCTTAGACTGGCTCGTCTTACATATATTCACTTTAAATTTTTAAGATAAGGTTTATTTTTCAAAATATAAATATTTTGTCTTCATTGTAATATTATTGGACCTAACATTACATTGTTCTCATTAACGTACTCGTTATAACGTCTAATATATTCAGTTTTTTTTGTTCTACGCACTGTGTGATATCTAAATTTTTTATAAGTTTTGGTAAACATATAACAAAGATGAGATTTAAAGAAACAATACACGATTTACAAACAGTAGAAAACGGAAAAAAACTTAGGAATATAATATTACGCTGTTAAATTTAAAGAATCCGTTATATAAACAAGTACAGTCAAATGAAAAAAAAACAGACCATTTTAAGGACGTAGAATTTTGTTTAGTTAGGTTAAGGAGTTTTGGTTAAATAAGTAAGAATCTGGAGTGCAAAAAGTTTACCAGGAACCAGGAAGGAATATTATGTTGATCAAATTATCATCAGCCGATAGACGTCCGCTGCTGGACATAGGCCTCCACCACATGCATCGGACCCGCAAAAAAATATCGTTGACCAAAAGCAAAAAATATTTTTTTCGATTGCAGGTTACGTTCCTGCACGTCTACCATCACGTTATTATGGCGCTATACTCTTGGAGCTATCTGAAATTCGCGGCAGCTGGCGACGGAGCTGTGTTGGCGCTGCTCAATTCAGCCGTCCATATAGTCATGTATACATACTACCTGTTATCGGGTCTTGGGCCGCAGTTCCAAAAATACTTGTGGTGGAAGAAATACGTCACAACTATGCAATTGGTACGTTACAAGTTGGCCGCAAATGGGATGTTTACACTACACTACAGTTCGTTCGTCGCTTTGAAGCATAAATTATTATATCTTGATACTCTATTTAACCAGCTGCTGCCTACGAACTGTAAAACTGTAATATTATCTGAAAACTGGCTGTGAAAACCTATCGACGATATATTAGTTTTGTTCCTACAAAGTTACAAGGAACATATTTTTAAAACTATATATAAATGATTATGTAATGTCTTGTATGTACTCATTACTGCCTAGAATAACAAGTAGTTTTTATAATCAATCTAAAAAAAACAACAATAACTTTTCAAGTCAACATGTTATTCCACGCAAATGTGAAGAGAGATTTAAATTCAGGAAGTGCGTGAAGGTCGTATAAGCATCGTACTTAGTATTCGTTTTATTGTTTGTTTCAGGTACAGTTTGTCTTCATGCTATCGTACTGCGCCTGGACATACTACTCCCCGCGTTGCCAATACGCACCCGGATTTACCTACTTCATCTCCGCTAACGTTACGATATTCCTCATCCTCTTTCTAAACTTCTACGCGAAGAATTACAGATTGCGGAAGGACAAACATATAAAGGAGATGACGAAGGGTTTCAAAAACAACAGCAACGGCGTAACAAACAATTGTTGTAAGAAGGACGACGAGATGATTGGCGATATATGTAAAGGGATTCCGAATCTAGAGGATATTCCTTGCAAGGTAGAGAAGGCTTGCGGGGATTTCATTAAAGACGGTAAAGACTATTTAAAAAGACGTAGCGCAAAATCAGCATTCGCTTCCGAATGTGATTTTGACAGTATACTGAAGAAATGATTTGTTAATATTACTCTGCTAGATCGTTCACTTGAGACTGATGTTTGTGATGATGATTATGGAGGGATTTTATTTAGAATAAAGAAAATAGAATAAGAAAAGGAATGTTTAAAAGTTTGGGCTTAATGTTATCTCTTAGAAACTTAAACGATATTACTTAATTATAAAAGAGATGGTGCGTTACTATAGATTAATTGTGAAAAGGCAAATGTCTTATATGAAAACATTACTTTTATTACTACATGCTTCTAATTATGTAGGCGATAATGAATATAAGGCAATTAGACTAAATTGTTATATTCAAGGTATCGTAAAATAAGTGGAAACAATAAAAGAAATGGTACGAAGTAAATTAATATAACAAGTGATCAATTGTGAAATGTACAAATAGCTTAAATTTTGTTCTAAACTAAAAACCGAAATTATGTGCCTTAAATTTCGCAATGTGATTGTCACAAACTATACAACGCTTATAATTAAAAAGGTAAACCAGATGACAAGCTTTATCTAGGGCTTTCTTATATACTAGTAACAGTATATAATTCCTTGGAAGTACATATTTTTAAACAAAACTTATATAATGTTGGAACACACTGTCGATTGGTATCAATTTCAAGTACGAGGATCTACATTTATGAAATAGTTTCGAAATAAACATTTAAGATCGCACAACTAAAGCATTTATCTAGATATTAGGAAAGTTAGAACAATTTTTGTGTTTTTTCTATTTTAAATGTATTAAATATATAATATAAAAAATCCTCTACAGCTTCCATTTAGTATTTCATGAATCGTCTTCAATTTCGGCCTTAGTCGCGTAGTGCAAATGTTAGCGAATTTTCATTGAAGCTAAAATCGAGATTTAAATTTTAAACATTGTTGGAAATGTCTGCTGGTCATCACCGTCGTGTCAATTAAAATTAATCAATGACAATTCGTACGACGTCTCCATTGGTTCCTATCACAAACTACAGAATGTTCAGGTACTGTTCAGTTGGACTGTGTTTCTTTTTACTAACATTGTTTCTCATAGTTCCAGCCCAGTGCTAAATTCATATTCGTTAAACAATTGAATTGACAATGGGGTGTTGATAAATAACATATAGCCACTGCTCGGGGGTGTTTATCTTGTTTTTAGATCTTAACAATAAAAAGGCAGTCGAAATCTATTTTTGAAAACATAAAAGATCCAAACAGTACCAACATCGCTACTTAAATCTGACTCTGAATCATCTTAACCGGAAGTATAATCTTTGTCAATACCTAAATTGATCCTGAAATGAATCCCATTGATGTGTCTAGTGTTCCCACCTGAATCACTAAATGTTGGAATAAAATTTTACTGCATCTGATTCGTGTCTATCATCAGCCGATAAACGTCCACTGCTGAACATAGGCCTCCCACAAAGATTTTCACTTCAATCGGCTCTGCGCTTTTCCATAGCCCCTGGGTACCGCCGAGCATTACGCGCCGTAGTAGAGGTTCATGTGGGGGGAGGGGGGATTTGGGCCATTTTCCATCACGCTGGCCTAATCTTCACGTTGGTGGAAGCCAGAGCCTCGTTTGTTTATTAACAGGGTGCACCACGAGCAGGTGAGGTTGGCTTGGGTCCCGTGAATTATCGTGTGGGACCCCAATTGGGGTGTCGTGTGTCGACGTGAAATTTAGGTCTGTTATTTAGTTTTAGATTAAGCTTGATTAAGGAGTGCTCTGTGCGAGGTACGCGTCCAATTTGTCACACATATCACTGTGATACATATCTAGAATAAAGTGCCTGTAAGTTTTAATCGATTTTAGCCGTTTTAATTTGCCTTCAGGACTTACAGATCAGCCCAAATGCTATCAACCAATTTACCCTTCGCTTGTCGATTATAAACATCGATTAGGCTTTTGAATTACTCAATGAGGAGTTTTTATATAGGCTTATTACGGACTTCCTTTCTTTGTTAAGATTTGAGTAAATCTTTTTTTTAACAATTAAGATTATATAAAGGTGTTTTAAATTAGAAGAAATGTGAATTTACCTCTGTCTATAGCTACTTGATGATTTTTTGGAACACTTTTAAGACTACCTCGCAATAGGTCGTAAATTTGACTGCAATTAATTCAGTCCATTGTTATAAAATATGCTTAATTAACAAACTGTGTAATAATTTAACTTTCAATACAATTGTTTCTGGCAAGTTTAAATTTCTGTACATACTATTAATACACTTGGTTTGCATGTGATTAGCTTGTTATTCTTACAGTTTTTCAGTTTGTTATAAATAAAACGATGTTCATTAATAATAAACGTCTTTTTATTGATTCGTTTGTTTTTTTTTGCATGTAATAAGTTTGACATACTACACTTATTGGAGCATTGTACTGTTTTAAATGTTAATGTTCGGTTAGTTTAATAGTTTTTGTCCTTAGAAATTCTTTAAAGAAATATAGTACTGAATGACTCCTTACGTCTTCATAAATTGTTTTTTTTTAATAGAAATAATAATAGTGAACAACAAAATATTATCCTTGGATCATATGGGAAAGGCACCTACTCAGGTACTGTTACAGCCTATAAACACCGCAACCCTGATTATCAGTGGGGCCTAAATTGCTTTCGCTTAATTGTTTTTGCTTAAGCGAATAAGTAAATCCCAAGAACTTGGCAATGTTCGCAGGAAGGCGCTGGATACAAGCAATGCTGGAGAGATTTGTGTGGAGACCCACATTGAAGGTCTTTGTTCAAATGTGAGCAACTTCCGGCTTACGATGATGATAATAAGTGTGAATACAAAAAGAAGACAGATCCCTTAAGTTTGCGAACTGATAATTAAGTATGATGGTTCTGTTTAAATTCAGGTTTTAGTTTATAACAGAGATATCTTACATCAAGGACAGGAATAGAAAGCTACATTTGAGAACTAAAAAGAGCTGAGTCGTTAAACGGTCTTTTCAATTCTAAGAATACTCTATAAAGACCGTACAGACCCAGCAAGTTGCGACGGTACAGACAGTCACAAAGATTAAGACAGTCTAGTCACAAGTTAAACCTATAACATTGTTTTCGTGCCAACAGTAGAAGCGCTTCATCTGATGCATTTTATGCTTAACTTTTATACGTAGATATGCTAACGTGATTAATTAACCGTCATTGATTAGTGCACAATGAACGTAGTATAGGTCAACGTAAATTAACAAATTTTCCGTTTCTGCGATTATCTCTGTGAAGTCGTGGTAATTTTCGGATGAGAATACCTTTTTTATGTTAATATCAAAAACTATTAATTTTGTGTTGCTTTTAAACGTATTATTCATTCCGCAAACTGCGCAATGTTTTTGTTGTTGATTTCGTTAAGAAAAATCAAGAAAACACAACAAATTTCTAATAACATTATTACAAAATACACAAAACCCATAAAACCAACGCAATCATTTTTTTTTTTGTATACGATGAATTGAGACCAGCACGATGTTCACGTGGAGGGATATGACAAGATGACCCTTAACTCGGTGACTTTACTTAGGATATTGACACCACCACATCGCGCCATAGCAACACTAATGGTAGGTGTCTGTTGTCGGTTTGCCTCGTAGTCTCGGGCTGTTAAGAATAGGACTAAGCTTTACCTGTCGTAGAAGGCGACTAAAAGGGTTTTCGTGGTCTTTGAAGGTGGGGCAACCTTATTGTCCTACCTAAGCGAGCTCGGCGATGAATGACATGTACATAGTGGTCTAGTGCTTGTCGTACCAAAGCGAGGGTTCCGAGGAGAGCTACAGCAATCCATAGTAAATGATTTAGGTATAGTGCCTGGAGACACAGGTCCGTTCCGTAGGAGATCCCGGGGCCTCGCGTAACGCATTGAGGATAAGCACCGAAGGGGTTTTAGTGAGTAAAAATCACAAATAACCTTGTCTTCCTCCAGACGCAGACTATCTTTTTAAAAGACCCCCCCCCACAAGAAAAAAGGCTTTCCTAATGTATAGATTCCCTTATTGGGACAAGATATCAGGAAACTTCTATGAAAATTTTACTATACAAGAGATAATTTGTAGGTATACTAGCACATTGCCTCCCACTTTACTGTACTTCCCACATTGTAAACTTGTATTTGAAAATAGACTTGAAATTAGCCGGAAAGGTGTGTGAAAAACCTCAAGGCGTCAAGCACAATGTGATGTAGTACATACCATCCTACCAAACACCACGTTGTTATGGGCCAGCTTGTCATTTACCGCGACGTGAACGTCTTGCTCTTCTCGTCACTTCCCTGAATAAAAGAAAAAACCCTCAAACCGATTTTATACCCTGACATTCGTGTAAATAGGATAAACAGAATAGAATAGGATATCTAACCTTCCCTGGACTGCACTCGTCATTTTCCAATTAACCACGTAAATTGTTGAAAGTAAATTCACTATATTTGTGATTAAAAAACAATCGTTTATTACGCACTTATGTCAATACAAAGTATTAAAATAGGGGTGTTTAGGAATCAGTAAACAAATATGTATTTTATTGGTATTGATACAAAAACAGTACATCAAACATGGAATTTTATATGTTTTTCTGTTTTGGATAATCTCAGAAAGTATTCTGATGGGTTTTCCATATGTATGTAGCTGATCATATAAAGCGAAATATAGATTACTTCGGTAGTAAAAAAACTTATATATATATATATATATACAGTATATAAATAAAAATATGCTTTACATACTGTGACATGGAAACCTACCGAGAATGATAACAATTCGTAGATGAATATAGTTTTCATATTAATTCCTCGGTTGTTACTTACCATCAGACAGTCGTACACATCATCATGTTATCGCCTATATCTTCCAATTGCTTTTCAAGGCGATAATTAATATTATAAATAAATAAAATAAATGTACACAATCAGGCTTAAATCTGCGGGGTACAACAAGAAATTTAATTAGATTGCAGTTATCATCCAAAGCAATTGTATTAATTACTCATTAATACAATTGCATGAAAAAGACGATCCATATTTATATCATCAGCTGATAGACGTCCACTGCTGGACATAGTCCTCCCCCAATGATCTCCATATTGATCGGTTCTACGCTGCCCGCAACCTTCGTTTGTACCCCCCAACGGGTTCCCGCTTTGTCGTGGCGGAGGGGCTTAGTAACCGTGGACCGACACACGGTGAAGCTAAGTGGAACCCACCCGGACGATCCACGGCAAATGGCCGGCCGAAGCGGCCACTTCAGGTTCGAGCACCGGTTGGATAACTGGAGCTCACCGGAGCGGCCGGGGGCTGCAGGGACGGCTTTATGCTGCCCTTTTCTGCCGGCTGCAGGGACGGTTTCATACCGCGCTCTCCAGCCTAGGTAGGGTCGCGGAGAGAGTACCCTCTGCGACCAAACGATCTCGCACCATAGATGCGGCGGCGGTGAGGCCGTGGGGGAAGACGAGGGTCAGTATTGCGATGCGCCGTTTTCCCTATCCTCCGCGGCCGTTAACGGATAGCGGCGGGCTCAATATCTCCACCCGGGGGAGACGGGAGAGGTTTTCTCCCGTGGCTCCCATGGCCTCTGGGCGACGGGTTCTGGAGATCCCGTCGCCCGCGCAACTGCAGGAGGCTGAGGAAGGGGCGCGTTGCATATTCCGGCGCGCCCTGGAAAGGGAGGGTTCATCCCCCCGTCCCGATGTGGGACTGCGAATGCGGCCAGACCCGGCAGGGTCGCGGTTGCGAGCGGAAGCATTCCCGTGACCCTGCCATCAGGCGATGAGGCGGAACATCGTGGGGGTTTTAATCGGTGCAAATCCGACATAACCCATCCTTGCCCCCGCAAGGACGAGTATGCGTAGGCATTTCCCCCGGGTAAAACAAGAAAAAAAAACTTTCGTTTGTAGGGGTTCGTATGTAGGATTTGATCCATTTCCCACTGCGCTGGCCCAATGAGGGGTGGTGGGAGAAAGAGCCTCGTTTGTTGATTAGTCGGGTGCACCAAGAGCAAGTGAGTATATAAAAAAAAAATTCATAAACTACAGTGACCCCTACAGATGTTCAACATATATAACATCCATCATCAAATTAATCGTGAACCATTTAATTTGATTTTATAATTTGATTCGTTAGCATTTATTCGCATAGTTATAGTAAATACAATAGTGTAATGTAAGTAATCGTGGACGTGACACTCTGACACTGGCGGATAAACGTACACCAAGTCAGATCGTCAAACGATTTTCGGATACGGAATCGACCGGTTGGCTAGATCTAACGTGAGATCAAATCAAACTAAACGTACAAAGTACAATGTCGGAGAATGCTACCGTGGGACAGTTTTCATTCTGGGAATTCAAAGGGGAAGGTGAGAAACTAATCATATTTATCTCTAGGACCTTAACCGTACTTGTTTTATTATTTACTTTGTGCTTCTCAACCTCAACTTCTGTGGTTAGCGCTCGCGGGCGAAAGCCGCGGCCCCGTACAAAAACTGTACAACTAACCAAATTACAGAATATGGAGACCCCTGCGTCTCAGGACTAGTAACACGAGTAATTAACCACCGTTCAACGGTGGCAGTTAAATGGTTTAACAGTTAATTGCATTTTGATTGTAGAAATTACTGAAAATTTTGTTTACTTTTGTAATACACATAGTGCCTTAATCACTTTAAACACAGCAACTTAAAACTTTAACTTTAATTCACTGAAGGTTACAAGAAGTTTTCTTTTCGTATAAATGTAAAGATAATCTGACTAGCAAATACTATCGGAAAGGTAGACTAGACTAGACAATTTCGTGGAGGGTGGATTCAAACCGCAAAGGAATGAAAGATGTGGAGAAATGAAGAATGCCTCTGTCTGAAGCTGGTAAATTGCAGTATTCTTTCCTACACCTCCTAAGTCTCCCAAGTCCAGCGCTGTTCAGTTTAAATATTAGGTCCTTACATATGAAAACACTTTGTCGTACTAACCACTTTGATCCGAAATATCTCCTCTTTGGTTAACAATTCCAAATTCAAATTTGTAAATTCATTTAGCTGCTACATTTGAGTTTTGGAAACGGTCATTCATTTGTTTTTTCCTCATTATTTTTTTCTTTGGCGTCGCTTATCGCCGCGCAATGTAAAACATGAAATATCGGTATATTTACGAGTACGAGTTCCACCGTGGCACCAGCACCAGTGCTGCAGGAACAGCTCGAAGAATTAATGATGTGTACGGCGCTGGTGTCACAAAAGAAAGCACGGTACGTTTTTGATTTCAACGTTTTCGTTATGGAAAATTCGACCTTCAGAACTAACCTCGTGGTAGCGGATCCATCACAAAGCATTTCAGATATAGTTGCAGACTTCGAGGTAAGTAACAAAACTATTAATCCACTTAAATCAAATCGGGAAAGTAAAAAACTTAAACGATGGGTACCTCATGAGTTGAGTGAATCGAACTTGCGAACACACGTCGACTGCTGCTGCTGTGTTACTTGGCTCAGCCGACACAATGATCAAGGGATTTTAAATCGAATCATTACTTGTGATGGAAAGTGTATACTGTACGATAATCGGTAGCGCTCGTCGCAATGACTGAACCCTGGAGACCCAGCCAAATCCTGCCCTAAACGAAAATTGACTCAGAAAAAGTTACTTGTGAGTGTTTGGTGGACTAGCGCCGGTGTCGTTCACTGCAGCTTTTTAAAATCTGGCGAAACGATTACGGCAGATATCTATTGTCAGCAACTGCAAACCATGAAGGAAGAACTAGCTGCTAAACAACCGAGATTGGTAAATCGCTCTAGGCCATTGCTGTTTCACGACAATGCAACACCACCACCACACACTGCACAAAAACCAACCACTAAGTTAGATGAGCTACAATTGGAATGCTGCGACATCCACCGTCCTGCCCGGACCTTGCCCCAACAGATTACCATTTTTTCCGGTATTTGGACAATTTCTTATAAGGAAAAAAATTTAACTCCGAAGCGGCAGTCCCAATCGCCTTCAAAGAGTTTATTGATTCTCGGCCCCATGTTTTTTTAGTAAAGCGATCAATGCACTACCTATGAGATGCCAAAAGTGCATAGATAACAACGGTGCATACTTTGATAAATTAAATATATTTGGCAAAAAAAAATTACTTTATATTCCTCCCGTACAAAACGCCAATTTCATATGTAAGGACATAATATTATCAGATTCCACATGTTCTCTCCGTGTACAGTAATTCATCAAATATTTTCTTATCTCATATTGGTAGAAGTTTCAGTGATGTTTCATACGTGGAATAAACTTTGTATTTACTTAGAACTTGTTCGTGTATTTCCAAATTCTTAAACAAACATATTTGTGATGATCACATTAAAATAAATAAAATTACTGTTTGTCCCTTTATCATTGTTTTTTTAAAAATATCATCAAAAATGTTTAGATAAGGAAAATTTACGCACTCACTTTTCCCTTGTCAGCTGATTCCGTTCAGCATATCAGCCAATCGATATTATTGCTGATTTTTAGCACTCTAAATGTACTCATAGGTTTCCTATACATTAATTTAATCGATAGCGACTAATTAATTTTGTAATAATTATTTCAGTGGATTACGTGGACAAATGGTTCCTCATGTCCACTCCGATCCCGATCCTAACGATATGGATGGTATACTTAGCGTTTGTTCTAAGAATTGGACCTGATATCATGAAGAAGAGGCCACCGTTTAGTTTAAACAATGTGTTGATTTTGTACAATGTAATTCAGATCATCATTTCCTGTTTCGTTTTCTCTGTCGTAAGTTCGTAACAATATTATTTTTCTTAAATTTTGTTGTGTTGGATCCTTTAACAGATCCTTACGCTACCTTTTCTCAGTATAGTACAAATGTTTACATGTTAATGCTCTATCAATGACAGAAAATATTTATTTCATACAAAAAATAAGAGAGATTCGAATGTAACTAAAGCTTAATATTCACCATTTCCTTACAAAATAATTTCTATGGACCTGGCTCGTCAATTTGTATTTATTAAACCCCCAGGGTTCCGACCTCCTCGTACAAAACGGATTAATTCTTCAAAGAGAGTGTTTATCGGACAGGGAGGATCTAAAGAAATTTGTGAGTATAAACAATAATGTAATAATTAATTAGAAAATTGATCCATTTAAGAGAAATAATAAAAAAGTAAGAGTAGGGCACACTACTTCCACAGAAGTTTTAAGTGTTACTATTCCTCAACCATCTTCAAGTTCATAGTAAAGATGCACCGGTTCATGAAAAGAAAATATGTTTTATCATCATTGTTTTACTGGTGGTAGGTCTCTGATGTCGGAGACAGTTTAGGTAGGTCCTATTTCTGCAGGCAAACATTACTGTGTTCCGGTTTGGAGGGTGGTGTTAGCTAGTGAAATTATTTGAATAAAAAGATAACATCTTATTCTCACAGCGACAAGCGTAATGTGGTGCTGTGTATTTCATCGTAACCAGCGCCACGTTATCATTACCTTCGTTGCTATCATTAATAAATAAAAAAACGATGAACAAAATTAATAAGTCCAATTTCGTTCCTTTCATTACACAAATTCCTCTAATGTTTTACGTATTCTTTGTTTGCGATTATTTATGATTAGTTAGTTGATTAGTAGTAGTGTTTACCCTATTCAATCCCATATTATTAAAATAAAATCTAAAAAATTGATTAATTACATTATTCTCAATTAGCTTTAGTATATTCGCCATTATTATCTTCCTATCTTTCAATTTTAATTTCATTGTTTGGAACTACACTTTTTAGATGTGAAAACGTAATCAATTTATTCTACTTCCGCTAAACGCTTTGCTCAGGTTTAGCGGCGAAGGGTGAGAGGATGGTGGTCTTACGTCTTGTTTACGGTTACAATACTTGTTTATACAAATATTCACATTGTCATTGTTACCCGCGCAATTGACGTCAGCAATTATTAAACAGTTGAAACGGCTGTAGTAGCATTCGACCCTCAGGTTGAATTATATTATAATTACATATGCCAGGTTGAAGGAAATCTACTGCTCGCGTAATTGTTATTCATTAGACAATATCTTGTGCAAAACCTGAACTTGAATTCACAGAACATTAACAGTAACTATTTAATAAAAAAAATTAAACATAACTTCACTGCTTAGTTGAGTTTGCATGGACTAAGATGACCTCATAGCCCCACAAGCCAAGCGGATAATCCGTTGAACCTCAGCCGAAACTGTAGTAAAGTAATAAACAAATGTAGTATAATAATATTGTTTTTGTTATAATCATAACGCGACGTTATATATAATGTGGCGTAGTATTAAAAGAGTTACAGTAATATTCTCACAATATTGTAAAGCAAAATGATATGCGCAGATACATTTCCTTGCGATTGCCCCGTGCCGCTTTGGCTTCGACTTATGCAAACGCCAGAGAAGGTTTTTGGATTGTCTTGATATTCTTCTAATTAACTCTTAATGAACTACTGCAACAAGTATTCGACGACCACACCAATGTTTTTCCTTTTGTTTCTACAGACTACTACCGGAATTTACTACTACTTCTTCGCAAAATTGACGGAATTACTCGACACGGTTTTCTTCGTGCTCCGAAAGAAGGATCGTCAGGTGACATTCCTCCACGTCTATCACCATTCGATCACCATGCTCTGCAGTTGGTTCGCCTTGAAATATGAACCGTCGTACAGCACAGTATTCCTTGGAACTGTCAACTCATTTGTACACATCATCATGTATACTTACTATGGACTTTCAGCTTTCCCTGATCTAGCAAAATACTTGTGGTGGAAAAAATACATAACCTCTATGCAACTTGTAAGTTTATTTTTCTAATTTATTTCAATTTTTAGAGTAAGAGGAGAAATGATTTTATCTGATGATGTTATGATACGTTCATCGACCATTTAAAAATTGTATGAATACTTGTGATGACAAAGGTTGAAAAGCAGCAAAAAAAATTTGATATTCTGTCATCTTTGATAGTTCATTATCATCATCATCATCATCATCATCATCATCATCCTCATCAGCCAATAGACGTCCACAGGACATAGGCCTCTCCAAAGATCTGCACATACAGTCAACGTGACCTTCAGTACCGAACTAGGAGCTGTCGCATTTAGGGATTTATATGGAAGGGTGATTTGGGACATTTCCCACTACGCTGGTCCAATGCTGGTTTGCGGTAACCACAACCTCGTTTGTTGATTAGCAGGGTGCACCACGCAGCAGGTTAGGTTGGCTTGGGTCCCGTGAGTTATTGTGCGGGAATCCTTTGATAGTTAATTAATATGAAATACAATTAAAGTAAACTGCTTGTTTAAGATGATAATCTGTGATATATACAGAGAAATTTATCATAATCACAAAAAAGATCCATCATGAAAAGCAATTGCAGAAAGAGGATATAGATATTTCTTAGAGAAGATACTGTAATTATGTAAAGGAACGGAATAATTAACAATTTCTTTAAGGGTACCGACTGCTCTGCGATTTCTATGGCTCAGCGGCTAGAATCTCTGGAACTGTTGTCATATAGCCACAAATCTTTTTAACTCCACCGGCTAACCACCGTCATAATGTCAATTATTGACCATAATGTCATTTTTATGGAAGTCTGAAAGTTGCTTCAGTGGCAGAGAAATTGAGGAGTAAGAGTTTAGCGTGGTAGGGGCATGTTGTGCGGAGGGATAAAGGACATATAACAAAGAAAGTAATGAGAATGAACGTGGATAAGGGTAGAGGAAGACCGAAGAAAGAAGAAGAAAGTGTGGATGGATTGTGTGAAATATGAAATTTGTAAGAAGAATGGGAATTCACATATAGAAGACGGCTGATAGAGGGAAATGGAAAAGATGTACATACTATGCCGACTCCACATATCTGGGAAAATGGCAGGAGGAAGAAAAATATCATTTCTATGTTAGAGCTTTAATATATCAAATCCAGATTATTCCTTAAAAACCCGCTTTACTATTAGCGATCTTCTTGTCATTTATTATTATTTGATTCTGAGGTCGCAGCTTTGACTACTTTCAAGTACTATTTAAATATTAGTTATTCGATTTCTTAATCTCATTTCAGGTACAATTTGTTCTCATCATATTTCAAGCGGTTGCTAACTACAAGGCTACCTCGTGCCGCCCGTCGTACGGTCTACTCACAGCAATACTCTGGAACACTATACTATTTCTAGTACTCTTCACAGATTTCTATTTTAAATCGTATAATAAAAGAAACGCAAAGACATCTGCGAGAAAAGATCGCTATGGTAAAATATCCAATTCCACTAAAAATGGAACATTCTATGAGGAAAAGAGTATGAACGGATATTACAAAAATAACGATTTGAAGACTAAAAACGATTGACGAAACATAAGTGCTCTTTTTGTTGTTTCATCATCACCTCAAACGATGGACACCCGCTGTTGGATATAGGTCTCGGTCAAATCAGAAATTATAAATGAAATGTTTAAGTTTATTATTTATTACAAATTTCTAAATAAAGTGAAATATGATTTTATCAGTAACACATTTCAATCTACGTATTTCGGATATCCGATCGGCGACTAAGGAATGACGTTGTCGAAGAAAAACAATGTTAAAGAAATTTAAAAATAAGTGATCATTAAAAAAATATATTAAATTTATACAAACGTTCAGCATCATCACCGTCTGAACCGATGATAAAAGTTGCAATGTATAAAATCTTTGCTTATTCTGTATGTTGAATGTTAATTTTAGCATTTTTTACGTTTTCATCTGGTTTTTTCTTATAAGGACTTTCTGATTGGATAATTTTCGGCTTTGTGGACAAAAGAAGAGTTATTGCTCAACGCTTTTGCTGCTCTACAGGAAGACACTTAATTGTTCTCAAACCCAAAATGTGGGTCTATATATCATGTGTATCTGTTATCAAAATATCTTGGTAATAATATTACGACACCGTCACAAACAAACTTTTTAAATTGTTTTTATTCTCGTCATCTAAAGATAGAATTAAAATATGCTGATGATTTTTTAATTTTATTCTCTTAAATCCATGCTCCTAGTTCTCCTTTGTGTATAAAAACAGATAAACACCACCTATAAACTGAGGGCCGTTAACCATATTTATCATTCAAGGTAAGTTTTTAGTAGTGTCAATAAATTAATGAAAACTGTAAAAGTATATGTAATTAGTCTCGTAAAAACATATTTATGTTTATGCTTCTGCACTAGTGGTTTTTTTTTATGTGGGAGAAATGCATACGTATACTTGTCCTCGCGGAGGCAAGAAAGAGTTATGTAGGACTTGCACCGACTAAAACCCCCACGATGTTCCGCCTCATCGCCTGATGGCAGGGTCACGGGAACTCTTTCGCTTGCAACTGCGACCCTACCGGCGCTGGCCGCTTTGGCAGCCCCACCTCGGGAGGGAGGCATCAACCCTCTCTTTCTAGGACGCGCTGGAACATGCAGCGCGCCCCCTCCTCGGCCTCTTGCAATCGCCCAGAGGCCATGGGAGCCACGGGAGAAAACCTCTGCCGGCTCCCTGCGGCAGAGGGATGTTGGGCCCGCCGCTACTTATTAAAGGCCGCGGAGGATAGAGAAAACGGCGCATCGCAATACCGACACTCCTCTTACCCCGCGGCCCCACCGCCGCCGTATAAGCGGTGCAGCACCACTTAGCCGCAGAGGGTACTCCTTCCGCGACTTCACCTCTGTTGCAAGGGGCAATATGAAACCGCCCCTGTAGCCTGGCCACAAAGGGCAGCATAAAGCCACCTCTGCAGCCCCTGCCCGCTCCGTTGAGCTATTAATCAGTTATCCAACCGATGCTTGAACCTGGAGCGGCCGCTTCGGCCGGCTTTTCGCCTCAGGTCGTGCGGGTGGGTTTCACTTCGCTTCACCGTGTGTCAGTCCACGGTTACTAAGCCCCTCCGCCACGACAAGGGGGGAACCCATTGGGGGGTCTGCACTGGTGGTAGGTCTTTGTTGCAGGTTATCGTTTACGTAGGTACTAATAGTTTTTTTTTATCCTAATATCTTCTGACTCGGGTCAGAGTTCTTACCTACATACATAATTAGTACGTTAAAAAATTTGCACGCTTATTTAAATTCAATTATTTCTAATTACAGTTCTCTATGCAACGTATTTACAAAATTCTAGAAACTTTTTCCTAATTTTCTTATTGCTAATTAAATAACTCAATTTTGTTGTATATATTATTGTGTCTAACTCTATATCTAAATCCGTTCGTTTTCTTCCGAACACCGGGCACTCCACAATCAGATGTATGATTATTTCTTCTTGTAAGGGATCACAGAGACAGGCCGGACTATTCTTACACTTGTAGCGAAACAAGTACTCCGAAAATCCACCATGACCTGTGAGCACTTCCGTGAGTAATTTGTCTATTTTAATTTCTTTTATGACTCCATATGCCTCAATGGCATCCAGAAGAAAGCTCTTGGTGATACTGGCTGTCTTACCTCCTTTACAGTACATTACCTTTAGAAGGCACCTGCAGATAAGCTAAGCACTTAACAATGAAGCGGAATTCCAAGAATTTTTTTTTCCGCAATAAAGCACTTGCACAAAAAGCTCTCAGCAATTAAGCGGGATTCTTGGAATTTATGCTAATTTGAACACCAGCACCAACTTTTAACTAATACTGGGTACTATTAGTTCGTATTTCTGCCGCCAAACAGTACTGTTCAAATATTACTATATTCCAGATTGAAGGGAGTTGTAGCTAGTGACATTACTGGGGTAACGAGACTTAAGATTGTATGTCTTAGGCGAAGAGCGCAATGAGGCGCAGTGTATACCATCTCAACTAGCGCCACGTTGTTATGGGCGAGCGTATCGCTTAGGTAAACGTCTCGCTCGTCTAGTCATATCAATAAATTAAAAAAAAAGCCAAGTATCGGGTACAATAAAACAAATTGTAGGTATAAACGCTAACATTTCTATAACGATGTAAATGGCGGAACCCGTTGGAAGAAGCCTTCTGTAGTTTAAACTGATATACGTATTTCAAAGTAGTCTTGCCCGGATAGAAATTCAGATATATACCCTATATAAATAAGTACCTCTTCAGAAATATTTTATTCTTGCTAATTAAAAACTTTTGTGAATAGTAGAAAATGAATAATTTTGAATAGATCGCCATCTGTTACCAAAATATTGAACCTTTAACTATCTGTTTAACTAGCACAGTATTTTTTAAAGTTAAACTATTTAATTATATTACAAAACTATATAAAATATGTAGTGTAGCGTAGCCACAAAAATTAATGACAGAAGCAACATTTTGTCTTTATAATTTAGAGGGTAATTCATGTGTCAAACATGCCCTCTGTAGACAAATTTATTTTTAACTTTAACTGATAGTTTATAATAACAGGTTCTGTAGTTGTTAGGTTTTAATAATGGGACAAATAACACCTCACTGAAGTTGGAAGCGAAAAATCTTTTTGAGATTTCTCGAATTTAGGAAATGTTACCGTCTAAGTGATGATTATTAATTTAATTTAATAAAAAAATGATTGAACAATAATTATTACATTAAAATTTATGTAGAAATAAGTAAGAAATATTATCATCGAATTTTTTCCTAGAAAATCAAGAATTTTTTGTAAAATATTTATAAAATTATTATCTCCAGAACTATTGTTTTTGTATGAGGCATTCCATACAAAGATAGATAGGATACGAGCTATTAGCCTTTCCACATCCCCTCCAACGGGTTCTCGCCTTGTCGTGGCGGAGAGGCTTAGTAACCGTGGTCCGGTACACGGTGAAGCCAAGTGGAACCCACCCGGCCGGCCCGCGGCGAAGGGCTGGCCGAAGCGGCCGCTCCAGGTTCGAGCACCAGTTGGGGTAACTGGAGCTCACCGGAGCGGCCGGGGGCCGCAGGGGCGGCTGTGTGCTGCCCTAGCGGCCGGCTGCAGGGGCGGTTTCATACCGCCCCTTGCAGCCGAGGTGGGGTCGCGGAGGGAGTACCCTCTGCGGCCAACCGGTGTCGCACCGGCGATGCGGCGGCGGTGGGGCCGCGGGGGAAGAGGAGTGCCGGTATTGAGATGCGCCGCTCTCCCTATCCTCCGCGGTCGTTGACAGGGAGCGGCGGGCCTAACATCTCTCCGCCGCGGGGAGCCGGGAGAGGTTTTCTCTAGTGGCTCCCATGGCCTCTGGGCGACAGGTTCGGGGGAACCGGTCGCCCGCACACGCATGAGGTCGAGGAGGGGGCGCGCTGCATGTTCCGGCGCGCCCTGGAAAGGGAGGATTCATCCCTCCCTCCCGAGGTGGGGTTGCGCAAGCGGCCAGCGCCGGCAGGGTCGCGGTTGAGTGCATGCGTTCCCGTGACCCTGCCATCATGGCGATGAGGCGGAACATCGTGGGGGTTATAGTCGGTGCAAGTCCGACATAACTCGTCCTTGCCCCCGCGAGGACGAGTATGCGTAGGCATTTCCCCCACGTAAAACAAAAAAAAAAAAAAAAAAACCTTTCCACATCTTTTACACCTATCACCTTTCACACTGTATATAATTATATCGTTTCTTGGAATTTTTTTCTTAATTTAATGAGTGTTATATCCTTGAGATCTTATTAATTATTACAACGAAATATTTCGTATATACAGATACTTCCTTTATTTCTATTGTCCATTATATCGTATCGTATCGTTGTGTATACTTGTACAAGTTATAATTAGTTAGCTGTAAGGAAATTATTTCTTTGTTATCGATGTTTCACGTTGTACACTTTAAACACACCTAATACGTAAATAGATAGGATTCATAAGTTTGCTCGAATAACCTATTCAAATGAATGCCCATAGATTCTGAGCTATCATCTCAAGCTATAGCAGCCCGATCCAATCTACGCGCTTATGTATACAATTAATTATTTCCTTTTAATTCGCAGTTACGTTTAGCGGACTCAATATCAAAGGCCAAAAATATCTTTTGAACTGATTAAGGGGTCCAGCACAACAACTCACGGAACCCAAGTTAGCCTCACCTGCTAGTGATGCATCCTGCTAATTAACAAACACTCTCTAGCTTCCCACCAACCCGCATTGGGCCAGCGTGGTGAGAAATAGCCCAAATCCCCCCATGTGAACCTTTACAAACGTGGAAATCTTTGGGGAGGCCTGTGTCCAGCTGTGGGCGTCTATCGGCTAATGATGAATTGATTATAAGACGAAATGTAAGTTACGGGAAGAGAAAATCCCTGTAACTTATTTCTCACTTTATAATCAATTCAAAATAAGCCCGCCTGTAAACAATGAGGCAGTCTTTCAGCCGAGTTGAGTTACGCACTAAAACATTATTTATTACCTCGTCCATGTTTCATGACTTCCGGACTCGTAACTACTAAATTGCGAACTAGTAATTGTAATGAGCGTGTCCGTAATAAAATAATAATTTTTTGTTGAACAATCCTGTTGTTTATAAGTTTTAATGTATGGTAATTTTAATTATTAAAATCACCAGTGTTAAATGAAAATGGAGTAGAGTAAATATTTCAATGGTGATACAACTCGACATCGCTAAGTGCTCCACTGAGACTTCGTAAGATATTTGTTCTATAGTAATTAATAATTTTATATCTATTTCTTTTCATAGTGTTCTTTTAAAATAAATTATATGAACTATATGTTTGTTTTATATTTTTACAATTTACATATAATTTCAAATGGTAAAAGTAAAAATGTATTCCTTTCAAAAGTAATGAAATAGTTTCTTCTTAAATAATTAAAGCCTGTTAAAAAGATCATACCAAGACTATTATAATAGATTGTAAATCAATTTTAAATTATCTAAGTTGGCGTAAGTTAGCTATGTACATAGTAATTGGTATTAAATGTCTCTTAACTATATGTTAGTTCGCACTTTCTATTATTTAAATAATGTCTCGACTGGTCGTTAAATTCCCCGTGTATAATCATTTCATAAATTTAAAGTTAAATTAAAGTAAAGTTAAGTTAATTTAAACCGTTGTGATGAAACCGGGGATTAATTTAATAATTTTATGACTTTCAATATTATTGCGCTTTACCATAATACTTTATTTATTTTGTTAACTGTTGTATCGTATATCATCGGCTATTTGGTATTATTGTGTAACTATCGAAACTATGTTTATATATAAATTATGATATAATTTAATCTTCTAAAGATTCAAATAAACGTTAAGATAATGGTTCTCTACATACGTTAGCACTAAAACGAAGTTTAAGAAAACTGAACGCAACATCAAACGAAATACGATGTTTTTCCTACTCAGAGAACAGAGAACAGAGACCAGCGCCGCTGCTCACCCGAGGTGATAGTGCACAATTATGTACTAGGACCTTTATTGTTTTTAATAACAATTATGTACATTGCATAGTTGTCATGTATTGAAGTTGATTTAACGATACACTGTTTCGCGTTCTTCGCCACCAGTCTTGATCAGCGACGGAAGGCGTGGAATGTAATGATTAACAACGTAACGGCGAAGTGATACATATATATTTCTTTCGGCAGTGGTAAATAATGTCATACATTTATAGAAATTAATTAAATATTATATTTGTTGGTGTATGTTATATGATAACATAAATGAAGGGCCTTTATGTGGAATCCGATAGTTTCAGTGGTCAAATATATTTCCTCTTTGGTCTTAAAAATTGGATCTGAGTTCATGAGAAAATAATTATCCTACAACTTGAATAATATCCTCGTGTTATATAACTTAATAAAAATTTTCATGTCTCTCTTCCTGTTGTGGGTGTGTTTAATAATTTTATTTCAGTATGCCTCCTTCTAGACTACAGTTGTAGCGGCTAAAGTGGAGATCTTCGAGTTAGGCCCATGTCGAGTGATTGGCCTCTACGGGCTAATGATGATCAAAATAAAAATCATTTATTTGACAAAGTATATTACATAGTGATAACAGTTATGGGTGTCTCCTTTAAGCATAACAACGCCTGCGCCTGCGCCTGCGCCAGGAGACACCGCCCTTCCTTATCGTACATGATTTGAGGTTGTTGTCTTAATAAGTTTATGGGTGGTATTTCAAGTTTATAAGTGGTGGTTTTACACTTACATGATATATTGCATAAACAATACTATTTCGTCATAAGATTGCGTTTTTAACCATTTCGTTATTATTATCTCGCAATCACGATAATTTTTGCTACATATTTTTAATTATTTATTTATTTTATTATGCATATATACTGTTCCCATGTTATGCTAGATGCTTGCAAAAGTAGTTTTTATCAATGGAGTGGGTATAACAGTACAATTTCTTCTACTCTCGTTAGTGTTGACGTCATAAGCTACGGTTTTCTTGAGTTTTAAAGTGGTATATAATATATATAGTTTACGAATAGCTAGTACATCAGCAAGCTCATAGAGGCCTTCTGTGGAGTACTTCCGATTTTTTAAATGCATAACCTTGAGAAGGGCCCTTTGAGCTGTTTCCACTGTGATAAAGTGCGTTTTATTGGCACCACCCTATGTTGGTAAACAATATACAATGATAGTCTGTACCAGAGAAATGTATATGTACTTTGAAAAATTATTTGTTAAACAAGTATTTGTGGTATTTCTCGGAGCAATATGTCTCAAATTTTTAAACATCCCAATAAATTTTCCAATTCTCTCTGCAATCTGTCCTATTTGGGTATACCACGACAATCTTTGATTAAGTTGAATACCTAAGTATTTTGTTTGACTAACTTTATTTATGATTGGACAGTTACAGGAATCAATTGCGATATCAAAACTTTAAGAATTTTTATATTATAATTAACTGGTTGGGAATTTTGAAATATACTAAAGCATATGTAATTTGTTTTGGTCGTATTTAAGGTTAATAAATTATTTTTTATCCAAGCATCAATCAGGACTAAAACTTCCTCAGCTCTTAATTTAACCTCGTCCCAGTTTGATCCTGTGAAGACAACAGAGGTATCGTCGGTGTACGAATAAATTTTAGCATGAGGAACACTCATGTTGCACAGGTCATTTATGTATATTAAGAATAGGGTGAGCCCAAGGACACTACCCTGTGGTACCCCACAGAATATTCCGATGTCGCCACTGTGCCTGAACCCAGCTTAACTCGTTGGCTACGACCATAAATGTAATGTTTAAAGATACTAAGTTCTTTGACTCTAATTCCAATTTTCTCAAGTTTCTGCATAAGGATGTCGAAGGAAACGGTATCAAAAGCCTTCTTTATGTCCATATATAGTGTTAAACATTTTTCTCCTTTATCGAGATGTTCTATTAGTCAGGTTGTCAAAAATGTAATAGCATCTTCTGTAGATAAACCACGTCGAAAACCAAATTGAGACGTCAATAAAATATCAAATTTAGTTGAATAGCTGAGTAATCTAGAGTTCAATAATATTTCTATGATCTTTGAGAGGGCTGACAAAACTGAAATAAGCCTGTAATTGTTTATATCGTCTCTGTCTCCACCTTTATAAACAGGTGTGATCATAGATTGTTTTAGCGCAACAGGAAAACTGCCTGTCCTAAAACATAAATTAGGTAAATGTGTCAGAACCGGCGCAATTTCCTGTTTTACAAATTTTAGGTAACGAGTTGAAATGTTGTCTAATCCTGGCGCACTGTCCGTTTTTAAATTAGTGATAATTCTGTTTACTTCGCTAATGTCTGTATCCAACAAAACAAAGGACTGACCGTGTACAGGTAGATGTTATAGGTAATTGTTTATGTGACAGTCAGTAGATGTTGAACGAATATTTAGTGCAAGTTCATTACCGACAGTAGCAATGTAATTATTTATAAAGTTAACTGATGCCAGGGGAGTCCACTTAATACATAAAAGTTCTTTATTATTTGTTGTAATTTTATTAGTGTGTGTAATATTTTTTATATTTTTCCACAGCAATTTTTTATTATTAATCGAATTTGCTAATAGGTTTCTGTCATAGTTTCTTTTAAGTTTTTCTAATTAATTGTTACAGTAATTACGATAATGTGTATGTGTTAGTTTTTTAGTTTCATTGTTAGGGTCATGAGGTATTGCATTATTTAACAATTTTTGTTGTCAACTTTATGTACTTCTTACAGTTTCTTTTAAATATCAAAGTTAGTATAGATAGGTCTATAGTCCATTTTATGTAATTTTCTAGTTGTATACGAATAAAATATCAATTGTAGTTATAATAAATATTTAACGTTAAAGGAATTCGCTCTCATAATAGAAAATGGAGTGAAAGAGAGCACGGAGTTTAAATTAAAAATAAGAGAATATGGTATATATTATTACAGAAGTTATACACAAATGGCTCCATTTTATGAGCTGGCGAGATCCATCATCACCAAACATGGTCCGTCTCTACTTTATGCATCTGCTAACTTTGGAGGTACTTCTGCATCGACGTAGGTCTTCAAGGATTTCATAAGGAGAAATCCCATGTGGATACCTCTCTACATCGAAAGGATCTGACATTACATCGTTATTGCTTCCATTACCCTAAAATTAAGCTGATTATATGACTATGCATTTGGTGTTTACTATAGTGCAGTATAGTATTTTTTAGCGTATTGCCCATTGTGCCGCAAGATAGTGTATTCAGTATTACCACAAACTACTACTGGTGGTATATCTCTGTTGCCGGAGACCGGCTAAGTGGGTACCACCGCAGCTTTAATTTTAATCGCCAAACAGCAGTGTGCTCTACTGTATTCCGGTTATTTTTTTTAAAGTACCTTTCAGTTATGTGAGGCTGGGGCTCTGTTTACTGTTTTCTTTTCTCTCTTTATACGCTCGGACGGTCAGAGTGGGTAGTTTGCTGCGTTCTGTATTCCGGTTTAAGGGAGATGTAACTAATGAAATTGCTGCGATCCTAAGTCTGAAAGCAACAAGCGCCACGTGGTTATGGCCAGGCGTGTCATTTACCAACAGGTTAATGTCTCGTAGTAGCTCGCTAGCCTAATGGTTAGCCTTACGAGAAGGTGGTCGTGCAAAATCTTGTGAATACTTCCTGAACCAATCTGCAGAGTATGCTGAAGAATCTCTTCGTACGTGATTCGTCTGTTTTCTTGAATTAATTTTTTTACTGGCAGCACACTTTCTTCGGTGACCGCCGGCGTAGGACGACCACTCCTTTGTTCAACCCCTAAAGTAAGACAATCACATTTGAACTCGCTACACCAGCGGTAGATGGTTGCTTTTGAATGTCCTTCATCCATAAAACCAATTTGAAGTCGATCAAATGACTCATCAGGTTTTAAGCTACATTTGAAATCGTACAAAATCATACCACAAAAATGTTCTCGACAAACATCCATTATTTAATGAGTCAAGAAAATTTGAATTGGCTCTCAAATAAATGGGGAGGGAAATTTGAAAATCGAACAGTGGTATTTTTACTTTTAAATAATCGAAGTTTTCAAAATAATCACAAGTGGCCAGTGTCTTATACATAAAAACTTTTTTCGCAAAACTTTATGAGTGGCCTGGTATAATGATAAAGCTAAATAAATACAAATTTGTTAATAAGTTAGTAGGCACTATGTTTTTGGATTCGCATGCATGTTTCAGACTCCAGCGGGGACATATTTGCTCTAGTTGTTTGACGCAGTCTTCTTTGTTCTGCGGAAAAAAGAACTCCAGGTCACCTTCCTCTACTTATATCACCACTACTTCACCATTCTAGGCAGCTAGTCTGCTTTGAAATACCAGCCGTTTTACAGCACACACATTCGTTGGCACAGTCAAATCCTTCGTACACACTTTATATTTCCGCTTTGCCACGATTGACTAGTGTCTGTAGTGGGAGGAGTATATAACTGGTAAGTTATTTTTGCCAAGACCAATAAGCGCATACTGCGATATGCGCTAATCTCGTCATCCCCAGGGGACCCCCACACCATGCACAATCCCACCGTCACCAACAACACCTATGTCACTACACATACTTCAGACACAATAACACACTCCGCATTTGGACATCATGTTGGTTCCCACCGCCCAGAGTTTCCGACACAGGCGATGTTTGGAGACCGGACCCAGGCTCGACTCCGATGCCCGAGTACATTCGCCAGAAATCAAAAATATCAGACACACACACATGCAAAAATCCGCTGTGGGATTACACCCCTAGTAGTACACTTTTTTAAATAACAGGCCGTGGATCCGGGTTCACGAGCCCAGTATCATATGAGCTGCAAGAGATAAAGTGATTACCAAGCGCTGCACATCATCAGAGAATAGAGGAAGTTATTTTAAGGCAAAAGTAACTCTAACACAATTGGTTTGATCATTATGGTTATACAAGCCGCTTGCGCTGTGACACGAAGAGTCATCGGACTAAGATTTTTTTTCCATAGATAGAATAATTAAAAAGAGCGATAGACAATAGAATAGACAAGAATCTAGTCTATGTAGTATTAGAGCGTAGCAGAGGATATTCATTACCAGTTGACAGACGTCCACTGCTGGATACAGGCCTCCTCGAAAGATTTCCACATCGTATTGGTGTTAATTGAGAGAAATTGGGTCGTAACCCACCACGTTGCCCCAGTGCAGGATGGTGGGTGGTCAGAGCCTCGTCTGTTATACAGCAGGGTGCACGGCGTGCAGGTGAGGTTGACCTGGTCTACGTAAGATGTTGGGCGGATCCCCTTACACCCCTTTGGATATTATGTAATAATAATTGTTTATGTCCGTATTTATACAGGTTTTTTAAATCTTATTGAAAGTCTAGACCACCATTAAAACAAATACAGTTCAAAATGGCTCTGAAGTAGTTGTATTTCCTTGAATCATTAAAAAGACCAGATGTCGTGTTTATTTACATAAAATAACTATTCCTTTAAGTTAACGACACAAAATAATTACTTCTATATTATAAAGGTGTAATGGTTTTATAATATCGGCAAATTCCTGCTGCAGGAGGCTGTATAGGTAGGTAGGTCAAACAATAGTGTGCAAACAGCACCGTGTTCCGGTTTGAAGGGCGATGTAGCTAGTGAAATTACTGAGGTAACGAGACTTAACATGCTATGTCACAAGGCGACGAGTACAATGTGGTGCTATGTATATCATCCTAATTAGCGCTACAGAAGTAAGAGCTGCGATGGTACTCATCCAGGCAGATTTCCGGCAACTGAAATAGAACAAGTTTTTTAAAAAGATAGACCAGCGGGACGTTCACCTGATGGGAAGTGATACGCCCGCCCATAACAAAGTTAATTATGATGATATATACTGAACCACATTGCGCTCGTTACCTGAGAGATACGATGTTGTGTCTCGTTAACCGAGTAACTTCAGTAGCTACAGCGCCCTTCAAACCGGGGCACAGTAATGTTCGCACAGTACTGTATTTCGGCTGCACATTACAGGCGATGCGGTGATGCCTATTTAGACGGTCTCCGGCAACAGAGACCTACGACCAGTAAAGTCAAGTGCCATAAACAATTCTATTGTACTTATGAAAGGTTAGCAGTTTGATCTCATCCTGTATGTTGTATAGATCATTTGTACGGCATTGTAAACCTTCTTATGTAAATTGTATAATATATAACTTGCGTAATTTTGATATATAAAATATCCGTTTTTAATACATAAGCGTGATGAGAGTGTAATAAATAGTAAGTGGTGTGTACTGCATTAAAATAATTATAAAGATTGCGTGTAATAAAATTTTATAGTACCCACGATTTACTACATAGACTGTTACAAGTACTAGCTGATAAATTGAATACTAGCTGATCCCTGCTCGCTCTACCGGCTCCAACACCCTCATGATCCTCTTTGGGGAAGGGATTTTGTAAAATACGTTTTTAGCTGACCTTTAACTTGCAGAAGCAATATCTCTACGAAATTTTGAGTGGTGACTCAATGAATCCCTGGATCCTCTAAAGGTGTTCCATATAAGCTACTTCCGAGATACAGCGTAATTAATAATATAAAAACATTCTTCATTAAAAAATAATTATAATGATCAGTACAATATCATATGTTTTTTTTTAGTTTATGATATTATATTTATACATCAAAGTAAATTAAGCTGCGTGTTATGACATGAGCTGTCTCGCTCACACTTTTTCAATTCAGATGAAGGTCGCCAGAGGAGGGATAAATAACTCGCTTTGACGATTAAGGGGAGATCATCAGTTTCTATAATAAATTTAGGCTCATATGCATAACGAAGGAACCCCGAAAAGTTATTTATTAAACGGAATCAAATGAGGGACTTTCTTGTATGATAAAAGTTGTTTCTCCTCAGGGCAACCGCAACCGTCCAAACTGTTGAACGTGCACCGAATACATTTCAGCCCGTACTGCTAATAACTTAAACTTAAACACAGCAAATACCTTGAGCGTAACTTTATATATTTCTAAATAAAAAACATATATTTGTAATTCAAATTTCCCTAAAGATCTGGTTAGCAGACCAGAAACTTTTCAAAAAAAAAAGTAATATACATCCATAACAATAGCCGTCCTTAAAATAATATATTGTTTTGTTTTGTTACATCTAACATAAAGCATCATAGTCTACTGTGTTTGTATCTACAATAAGTTTAAAGTTAATTTTTAAAAACCTAAATAAGAGGAGAATAAACAACTGGAGGCTACTGAGCAGTGATCACTGACGAAGGTCAGAAATACAAACAAACCTCCGCGGCTGGGTCAAGCGATAGTCGCTACGGATAGATCGTTCGAGCCAAGGGCTAAGTAGTAATTTAAAGAAAAAACAGTCGTAATATTTGAAATTATGAATAATGCCAATTATTAATTACAATTTTAATTTGTTTTTTTTTTGTTATTCACTAATGGATACGTTAATTGCTATGACTTAGTGTTTTTATTTCAAATGTACGACTCGGGCCAGAAGCCGGCTAGTCATTTGCGCGAGGCGGTACACTCCTACGACGACTCGTGCAGATCATGACAAAGGATGGATACCGCTCCTAAATATTCCTTTTGGGACTTCAAAGGCGAAGGTATTTTATATTATATTTATAATTATTAATAATACAAAATAACCATTGGGTAATATTAACAATTGTACACACTGCAATATTAAAAACGAAACACGAATGGTAACAAGTGCTTATTGTATCACATCTCTCTCTATTTTTTGTTGACTTCTCTGCTTATCTTTTCTTTTAAAGCAATGCAAATCTTAAATTATAAACAAGTGTAGTTTAAGTCAATTAATAATATTGTTGTTATAGTATTTTTTTATTTTAAAAGTACAGAACCTAGGTTACACTTTAATGAACGTAAAAACTTATAAGTTGATTAAGACATTAGTGTTTTTAAATGCTTCAATTCAACATTATATCAAGTAACGTCGGGATGTGCAGGAAGTGCAAAGCCTGCAAGCTTAGAATACTGTCTCTAATCATCTGCACAATGTTTCCTTTAACAAAGAATACCTTGCACTCTTGGTCACTTTCACGTACTTCCAAAATAACACTATGTATTTAATGATTGTTTCAGTTGAATTCATAGACAAATGGTTGCTCATGTCCACCCCCATACCGGTATTGACCATTATATTGTTTTACTTGGTGTTCGTTGTAAAAATTGGACCAAATTTAATGAAAAACAAACCGGCATACAATCTGAATAATGTGCTTATATTATACAACGTCATTCAGGTTTTCATTTCCCTCGCCGTGTCCTCCGCCGTAAGTATCGCTTTTATGTACCAGTGTTTAATAACGATCACACATTTTAAAATCATTAGAAACACCAAGAGGATTTAGTCGGGAAATCTTTTAAGTGTCATCACTTCCCTGCGGAAAGCAAATCTTATTGAGGTTAATTTGTTGCTAAAAAAAGGAAGAAATGACGGATGTTTTAGCGGTGAAACACTCACTCACTAGTACATTCCTGCGCTCCAATGCTTGGTATCCTACATTGCTATACATAATCTCAATTACATTTTATATATATATTAAATCTTCCCACACAGCAAAACATCCCATTCCAAAGAGTCTATTCCATCCAGATAGATCATCGTAATCAGGATGATGATTACTTTGTCATTTAATTGGATCCAACCACATTTTCATATGCACGTGCTACATATTGAACTGTTCTAGTAGCGATTGCCAAAAAAACTATCACAGAACAGAAGTATATAAGAATTTGTCTCATGCGGGGTTCGGATACAAAAAAGGTGTAGTCATTTAATTGTTTATCTAGTATATTTGCAAAGTAAGCACATATTGACAAGTGAACGACATATTTAAATAGCAATTTGTATGTACGGATGTAAATATTACGTACCTTTTCCTGCAAGCGTGAGTACTGAGATGTTAAATAACCTTATCTTAATCTAACGACAACGTATCTTCTTTAAAATGGACCCCTACACGTTCATAATATCATTACGTCTACATTACTATACTTCTTACTAGTAAATTGAAAAGGAATCGTATCTCATAATTAAGCAAAGCCTAAGTCCGGTTTCTTAAGCGTCCCCCTACTTTGCGGGGCAGTGCCTTTGTAATGAATTTTTTCATTACTTTCCTTATTATTGTCAAACATTTCACTTCTTCACTTTAACCTTCTCAGTTCTTGTCGCTCCTTTCATTCTCTCATCCATCACATTTTCTCTCATATTCATATTGTTCATTCTTATTTCCTGCTTTTATATATCACCTCACCAGATCTTCGGTCCACTTTTGAACGGCCTCCCCACAACCGAGATGCTGGATGGATGAACTGGATGAGAGCAGTGCGGGACCGATCGACATAGAGATCTTTGGGGCAGGCCTATGTCCAGCTGTGGACGTCTATCGGCTTATGATTACACATCTCCTCTTTCAATAGATTATATTACAATATTTCTTCCTACATTTCTAACTTTTTACTTTAACATACATTTTGTTTATATTCTAGCTTCCTTTTATTTGCAACTCTTATTTCTATGCTATTCTAGCTTCCCTTTGTTTACTTCTCCTCTATTTTACATTATTATTACTTTATTTATTTACATTCTGTCAATGTTTTACCTAAAACCGGTTGCCGTAGCCTGCAATGATGAAGAAACCGAATCGTGGAAAACCTTCTTTAAAGTAACCTGTACCCATAGCGGACTCTGTCGGGATGTTGATACCATGACTTGATGGTCTTTGCTATGAAATATCATTGGAATATGACCGTACGTAGCCGGAAGTCAGTACAGTTCTAAACTGTGAGGCTAGACTCCATCGCTTTACTGGTGGCAGCTCTCTGTTGCTGGAGACCGCCTAGGTTAGTACAACCATTTCTACCGTGAAACAGTAGTGTGCACACATTGCTGTGTTTCGGTTTAAAGGGCGCTGTAGTTAGTGTATTTACTAGGGTAACGAGTCAACATTTTATGGTTCAAGGCCACGAGGATAATGTAATGCAGTGTATACAATACTATCTAGCGCCACTTTGTTATGGGCAGGCGTGTAACACTTACCAGAAAGTCAACGTCCCACTCTTCTCGACGCTTCGTTAAATAAAAACAAGTATACACGTGTATTAGAAAAACAAATAATTTAATATCCCATTGTTTAAACGTGCTTTGTTATATTTTTATGTTTTTTTTTATTGTTAAATTACACAACGAAATAAGCCTCTTCAATTCAAATTCAGCTGATGGTAAGTGATACATTTGCCTATAATAATGCGGCGCTAGTTAGGATGATATATACTGCACCACATTGCGCCCGTAGCCTGAGACATAAGATGTTGAATCTCGTCACCTCAATAATTACACTAGCTACAGCGCCCTTTAAACCGGAACACAGCAGTTTTTGCACACTACTGTTTGGCGGCAGTAATAGGCGCTGCGGCGGTGCTTACCTAGACGATTAGTAATTAGCAGTTCTTTTATGAAATTTATAAGTATGCGATAAGTGCAACGGCAATAATGAGAAAATTCTATACTAATCACCTATAATATTTAACTTTAACTTTAATCTCATATTCCAGGGTATAAAACTATTGCAAGGGAATGGAATACTTTTACCAAGGACGTGTATTGAGGATGATAAGAAATTAATGAAGAATGTGAGTAGATCCTAGACTTGTGTATATCTTTATTCTTACTATAAAGCTGAGCTGCAGATGCTATATTATACGTTAATAATGTAGCTCTAGTTAAAATTAACAACCTCTACCTTGTAGAGCACAGTGCTCGCCGCTTTTAAGTATAAGATGTCAGATCTTGCTGCCCAAGTAACTTCACTGATTACCATTATAAGTACTGATATCACTCAAAGGTCTCTAACAAAAACAACGACTGGTAATATAAGCACTTAACTTTTGTATCCGGCGTGAGGGACTTAAGGCTTTTCCTTCGTTTTCAGGTTGCAACAGCTACGTACTACTATTTATTGACAAAACTGTCGGAGCTGCTGGATACGGTGTTCTTCGTTTTGCGTAAAAAAGATCGTCAAATTACTTTCCTCCACGTGTACCACCACACCTTTATGGCCCTGACTACTTGGTTCACTTTAAAATATGAACCCACGTATACCACTATATTTCTTGGCACAACCAACTCCCTCGTCCATGTCGTCATGTACAGTTACTACGCGCTGTCCGCTATTCCAGGACTATCCAAATATTTGTGGTGGAAGAAGTACATTACATCTATGCAACTTGTAAGTTTCCATTTCGTTGCTTTAAACTTCAGTTCTATAGATCACCTGCTTAATTGAATATTATTAACTAAAGACTTCTATCTATCTATCATCGTCCCATAGACGTCCACTGCTGATCATTGGCCTCCCCCAAAATCCCCACATCGATCGGTCCTGCGTTGTCTGATATTGCTGGACACCAGAGGCTGTTGTTTGTAGGGGTTCATATCAGGGGACTTGAGCCATTTCCCGTCACGCTGGCCCAATGCGGGTTGGTGGGAGCCAGAGCCTCGTTTATTGATTAGCAGAGTGCATCACGAGCAGGTGAAGTCGGCTTGGGTGCCGTGAGTTGTTGTGCGAGGCCCTTTACAGCCCCTAAGTAAAAACTAAAGACATGTTATTAGGGTTTAAATCTGAAGTTATGTTTCAGGTGCAGTTTATGATGATTGCGATTCAGGCTTTAGTGAACTATCAGCTGTCGTCGTGTCACACCTCATACATTATGATCACAGTTATATTATTCAACACGTTTTTATTCATATACCTGTTCAGCGACTTTTATCTCAAAGCGTACCTAAAGAGTAGTCACAGGCCGCACGGCAAGCTCAAGGGAGTCAGCGGCGCGGCAACGTTGGATGAAGAGAAAAACAATTACAATAACAACATGGTAACAAACGGAAATATATGCAGAACTAAACAAATATAATGAAGTTACATTGCCTTATGTACATTGATGTAAACTCTTCTTAATTTCTGAATATAACTTCCACATGTCGGCAATTTTATCAGGATAAATGCTTTTAGGGCTGTGCTTTATGAATTAATACTTAACATCTATGTTAGAAGATAATGAACGAATGTTAATGATGAGTTAACTTATAAATAATTAATTCCTAATGGACGGGCGTTTAGTTGACCTCAAGTGAACGTCCACGTGTTAAAGTCAGTTGAAAGAACAAAACATTGAATCTGTTGTCTCGTCAATATTTATACCGGCGAAGTCGTTAAGACTAAAAAAACATATAAAATCTGAAATTTTGTCTCGTACTTGGCAAGCTTAAGCCAAATGTAGATTAAATACAAAACATACTACTATATGTTGTCACTGCAATAAAAACTTAACTTTATGTGAAACATTGTTTAAAGTTAACTTTCAACAGTTAAAAGGTAAAGAGGATTTTTTTATTATCTTAAAAGCGTACAACGATAACGGTTAAGGCGATAACGATCTATTCTTGTAGATTAATAGTTAAATAATATATTAATAAATAACATTTTAATGTACGTTATTAAGTTGTATGAATGGTACTTAAACGGCTTTAGTTTTTTTTCCTCTTAGTGGGTTCTGTGAGTACCTGCTGCGATCTGTTAAGCAGCAACCTCAATAACTGTGTACTCATGAGTGTATTCTTTTAACTTATCTCATCTTTTTTTCCTCCTCAGTCCTTGTACGTTGCTATTTGCTAATTGAGCCATTTGCTTAGGCTGCAGTCCTTGCGGTCTACGTTAATAATCAAGTATAAATATGCATCGTAAACTCACTAGTAAATTTTATTGCATAGTTGTTGAACATAATAAATAGTAAAAAAAAACCTATGCATTGTTATTTTGTACTCTCTGCAGAAATTTAGTGATTTTTAAAGGTTGAATTTATACTATGCTAAAAAGAGACACAACGTACTGTAACCCTCTCCCCCTATTAAATAAATCAAATTATAAAAGACTTCCTTAAACAATATTTAAGATCTCATATAATCATATTTTACGTGAGCAGGATGATGCATACTATTATTTTTAGTATTATTAATGTCTATGTTTTGGCATTAATTATAATCATTTGTGATCATCTCGATTAGAGGCTTGTTTTACGTTGTGTTTAAAATCCTCATATTTAAAAAAAGATGTGGGGATGGCATACGGCTCCAGTAAACAGACCCCGCCGTATGCGGTGAGCGCCAACCAAATACTGCCCCCCTCCCCCTCCCGAAACAGGGAGAGTTTAATTGGCCTTGGAGCGCGGTGCACAGCAAGGTTTACTGGCGAACCAGTAAAAGAGTACTCGGCTCATTGTTAGTGCGTAAGCACAAACTGTAGGCATCTCACGAGATACAACCGTAACCAGATATACAGTGTATGGTCAGCGCACATTCCAGGACACGTAATAGATATAAAGGGTACTCTGACCCAAAGATTAGTCCTTGTACGAGCCACCACCTTCACCAGCCAGGTGCACTTGCAGACGCAGTGTTGGAATTGACATCACCACCAACTATATAGTCGGCGCGAATCGCAATCCGCGGAGTGCACCGAGAGCGCATAACTCACCTCATAGGATGGCGAATTACATCGCAGCCTTGAGAGATCGTACTCTCTCCCACCAGCAATCACCATACATGAAATAAATGCCATAACATAACTCCGCCAACCACTGTAGTGGATAGAGCCAATAAATATCAATTTTATTATGAGCCATCAGACATGGAGTCTTTGTCGTTAAGTAAAGTCTTGTATTGATCAAGTTTGTCTCGCTCACCGACAACCGGCCACATATCTTAAAACACGGGGATCTCTTGAAGCCTTCATTTGCGAAATTCATAAAATAGGGATGGCAGACAGTCTGCAGCCCCGTCATCAAGGGACCTGATTTGGAAAAATCTAATAAGATAGTGTCAAACCGTAACGCGAGGCACAACCTCCGAAGGCGATATTTAACCAAGTGATTGTAGAAGACGTCATATCACTGAACTGCGACAGACATGCAATCGACTATCATCGGTGCACATTGTCGTGAAGAAGCACAAGAAAGACATCACAGCAGACATCAATATCTGGCAAAAGTCCTCAAGCAACCGAATCCGTAAGACGCATCAGGTCAGTAACGGAGCAAACGTTACGCTACGACAAGACGCAGTATCAATATTTGACAAGCATCGAGGTGGTAACTCGCATCCGCTTCCGTTATCTCATAATGCATCGACACAGTTCGAGTCGACTTTGGAATAAACAAATGTTATTAAAAAACGACGTGTCATAGCGGCAAGCCACTAAGATGCTGAGCACCCATGTATCATAGAGCGGAAGCCCTAACACATGGTTCTGAGTATTTCGATATCACCGAAATACTACCTAATATTCTTCCCGTACCGGAATATAATCAAGTAGTTACTTGAATAACCACCAACTACACCCGGCTGGTATCTCACCTTCCCCATCATCTTAATGTTATATGTTAAATTAAGTTAAATTTGCCATGCCCCATTTTACACGGTTTCGGACCCGTATACTTTATAAATTTAATTTTTAAAGACTCACACTCTTACTTTATCATATTGTATCATAATATATTATTATTTGCATTTTCATATTTTTCCGGGATTCGATCCGATCTATGCTTTATAAATCATCATTAGAGACTTTTATAATTTTTCACCGTACAATCACATTTGTGTTTTTATATTTTTTAGGATTTCAATCGGTATACTATACAGTACGCCATCCCTAGACATCCTATCAGTATGTATTGGAGGTCAGTAATAACTTCCAATCAATATTTCAATCGATATACACGAAACAAATTTTTACATTGGACACGTACGCAGTACACGTCCGGAGTCCGGGGTACGGAGCCCGGAGCCCGCGTGTACGTAGGAGCGCGAGTACGCGTCTCCGCCGCCCGTACAGCCGTCGATACACGAACTGTTCCTTATTACGTCCTAAAGGCCTTTCACGATCACCCAACTATTGGACTTTAACTTTTTCACTTATTATAATGAAACTTTTTCAAATTTAACTTCTTTGTATATTTTCGTACTTTAGTCATACAATAAAGTTTGTTTAAAATATTTTTCAATATTTTTTTATAGTTTTATATTTTGGAGGCACATCTATTTCACTCTTTTAACTTTCTCTACGTCATATTTTCATCTTTATGAATTTGAATAAATTTTATTTGAGCTATTTAAACGCTCTTATTATTTAATATTTTTTTATAAAATCATTAATTTATTTTTATAGATTAATGTATTTCGTTATAGTACGTATTAACTTATTAACATATTGACGGTTAAAAAGGTAACCACGGCGCAAATGGTGCGATGACCTTACTGGTACACAATGACCTGTGAAGGTTAACCTTCGATTATGACTTAACATATTCAGGTCATCACATAGCTGATTATCATAAAATATTTCTGTGAACAGGATATTAAATTAATAGCATCTTACGCGTGTCACCATGTGACGTTAGATGGTATCTCTCATTACACCAATAACTCCACCAGCTACATCACATTTTAAATCGTAACCCTTCCCCTTTTGATTTAATATTTTTTTCATTAATTAAGTAATCGATGGTATATAAAAGGAAAAGTAAATATATTAAATGTAATTGGTCGTTTTAATTTAACCTTGTTCTCGTAAGTTCAGATTAAGTGTAAATAAATAAGGTCCCACATTTTTTATTCAAAATATAACACAATAAATATTAAAATGTAATTAATTAAGTTAATAATTAACAATTAAAAGTATTCATTTAAGGATCGTACGTCGTAAATCAATGTAATAACTTAACCTCTATTCAATCTTCGCGTTTGCGATCCTGTTAGCGCCGTTTAGTGCGGACTTTTTTTCTCTTACATCTTTCTTCTTTTCAAGATATGATTTAACGTAGAAATTTGTGAAGAGACAAATGAAAAGGAAAGCATTCAGAATTATAGTCAGCAGCATGGTGTACGACGGTGAACATCTGGAGTAAAACTGAGCGGCGAACGCTTGGATGATTATGCACAGGAACTGCAACTGAAATTAGTTATGTCATATTAAAGTGTTAATTGAATATAATATGCATAAGGTGGTCTTACTTAACTTCCGGTGAAGGAAAACGTTGTGAGGTAACCGACGTGTCACAAGAGTAGCAGCTCTCATGGGAATGTACAACAGGTTCTTCACCTTGTTCTTCACAAGAACAGCAAAGGAATAGAACAACTTGCCGGCGTCGGTGTTCCCGTCCAAATAAAATGTGGGTGTCTCCAGAAGAGTGAAAATAGGTTGTTAATAGGTCAGTGCGCCTTACCACCATAGACCATATCACCACTTAACATCAGGTGATATCGAAGACAAGCTTTAACCTTGTCGATTTTAAAAAGAACGAACGTGGCACTTGACCAACGTGACAGGAGACAGGAGGCTTTGACCTTGTGATAAAAGGTTTCGAGTCTCAGCAGTGGATAGACTGTGAGAGATGTTCATGTTATTTTAACTCATATAGTAGTACGTCTTGGTACAAACGATGTACCGAGAATTCCAGGTGAATAACCTAGTAATTTTTGATCATGTCAAGATTTTTATCATCATCAGCATCATTATCAGCCTTTGGTTATTCACTGCTGGATATAGACCTTTGCCAATGTCTTCCACCAAATCCTCAGGTTCTCGCATCCACCCATTTCCGACCGCCCTGATGATGTCATCTGTCCAACTGGAAGGAAGGCGTCCTATACTTCTGCAACCTGTACGCGGCCTCCACTCCAAGACTTTTCTACCCCATCGGCCGTCACTGACACGACAGACCTGGCCGACCCACTGATACTGCAGCTTGCAGATTTTGAGAGCTACGTCGACAACTTTAGTTCTCCGTCGAATTTCTTCGTTTCGGATTTTGTCCCTTAGAAAAATGCCAAACATAGCTCCCTCAATCGCTCGCTGTGTTACTTTGAATCGATGGACCAGCCCGATGGTCAGGTGTCTCTGCGCCGTAAGTAAGAGTCGGGAGGACACACTGGTTAAAGACTTTCGTCTTGAGACATTGGAATATTTGCGAGATGAGGATGAACGCAGCCCAGCTGAGCCGAATGCGTCTATCGATCTCTTTGTTGAAGTTACCTCGGCCAAGTTTTATAACCTGTCCGTCTTTTACTTCTTCAACCAAGTGAAGCATTTGTGTATTAAAAAAAAATGATTCTTCTGTTTGAAACGGTCAGTTTCGCTTACCAATTGCAACATGGTTATGTATCTCTTCCACCACAAATACTTCGCGAGGTGCGGGAAAGCCGACAGCGCGTAGTAACTGTACATGATGACGTGAACGAACGAGTTCAGCGTTCCGAGGAACATGGTGCCGTAAGTCGGTTCGTACTTCAATGTTATCCAGGTTGTCCACAACATCAAGAAGTGGTGGTACACGTGTAGGAACGATACTTGACTGTATTTCTTGCGCAGCACGAAGAAGATCGTGTCGAGCAACTCCGTCATCTTAGCGAAGAAGTAGTAGTACGTATTCGACGTAATCTGAAAATGATTTTTATTACTTAACAAGTATGGCGATAGGTGCGGGGTGTTAACGCGTCCTTTCGTGTACCGAATTTCGTAAAATTGTGTTAAATAGTATAAGTTATTTAGCTATAATAGGCATATTATTGTTCGTATGTGTAAAAGTGATTAGAAGTGCTGTTACCACACCAGTCATCAGTACATTACGTTCACTAATAATTTTTTTGCTGCGCTACAATGTCTCAGCTTGAGGAAATAAAGACCGCTCAGATCAATCTTAAAGAGTGTTTCTCTAAAAGAATGGCAAACTTGAGGCACAGTTGCACTCTTGTGGTCCAGCTAAGGATACAGTGGCTAAAGTTGCTGAAGAGTTCCGTGCCTTTCGTGAACTAATGTTCTCTGTCTTGGGTCTACTTCGTAAACAAATTAATGAATGTTCTAACGTACTCGATGTCATGCAGACCTGACACCGTCGTAAGGCCCTCATTTTCTTGGGCATACCTGAGACTAAAGGCGAAAACTGCAAAACTATTATAGAAAGCACAGTCCACAGAATGAAAGTAAAAGACTTTACTGCTGTCAGCTTAGGAGTTTGCCACAGAATTGGTGTACCCAATAAGGACCATCACCGGCCAATTCTTGTATGATTTACAAATTATAATACAAAGTCATCGGTGTGGAAGGTCAAATCTGGGTTAGAGAGGTACGTCAACATCAGTCAGAGAGTTTCTAACCAAGACGAGGCAAGCTATCTTTGGGAAAGCTAAACAGCACTTTGGCATGAAAGCGTGCTGGAGACAGGATGGAGTTGTGGTCGTAAGAACTGCTGACGGCTCCCGACATAAAATTATCACAATGGATGAAATTAATTGTCTAGCAGGCATCCTACGGTAAATACTGAATATGAAATCAAGGCTTGTAATCCTGGAAAACAAGGATCTTCAGGATTGATCTACAAGCCGCGATAATAAATTTAAGACTCTGCAGCGTATTTAAAATTTTAAATTAATCTGGAACCAAAAATCATGTAATGGGAAAGTAAATATGTATTGTGTGCAGCCCGTACTGTGTGATTACTGTGTACCTGCTGGTGACTGTCATTTTCATATTGTTACAACTTGCCTGCTTTTACCGCTATTACTTTATATACATACGTTATTTTGTTCTGCATGTTGTTTTTTGTTATACTATCAAAGTTTTCGTACTTTGTCATAGTAAACCCTGCTCTATAAACACCACAAGCCGTTGATAAACTTAATGCTGCATACATATATAAGTTGTCTTAAAAATATGTAAGTTGTTGTTTGTTTGGTATTTGTCATAACATTTGTGTATCACTATTTTTAATTTGACAATTGTGGGTATTTGTAAACAATCCCGTTCGGATACTCGCTGCGGAGCGTACCGGCTGCGTTGTATATAGACATTCATTCGTGGTTGCTTTAACGCTTTTGTTTCCTTTTGTCTTTTATTTTAATTTTACTTTCATTTTTTTTAAATGTAGTGTTTTTTTTTTCCTTTCTTTCATTGTTAATTTATACTGTGTGAATTGTAACTGTGTATGCTCGTGGGTCGTGCAGAGATACAACGGTAGTACGTGATATCTTCTGTGCACCTATTATAATTCTTGTATGCGCTTATTGTTTACATTATTATATATATATATTGTTGCTGAGTTATATATAATTACTTATAATATGTCTCATGAGGATTCATTTGATTCCTTTCATGACTCGGATTTATTATCTAACGATGACAGTTCTCACTCCGTAACTGGTACGTTGGGCGATTTTGTGCGAAGTACGTTTATCCAAAGTAGGTCTTTATTAAACGTGTGTCATATTAACGCTCAAAGCGTACCTGCTCACTACTGTGAAATGGAGGAGACATTCAGTGATGCCGATATTCACGCTGTTCTGATTTCAGAGACCTGGCTCAAACCTAATCTTCTTTCGACCTTTGACCCCCTCCCTGGCTTTACACTTGTACGCAATGATCGTGAAGATAGAAGAGGTGGTGATGTCGCTATATACTTCCGCAGTTACTTCCCTTTTAAAATATTCGTATCCTCCTCCCCAATTAACAACACATCTGCAGAGTTTCTTTTCCTGGAAGTTGGGTGTTCTAGGAATAAAAATTGTTCTAGGCGTTGTTTACTGTCCACCTTCTGTAGACTATTTCTCCAGTATCAAAATGATTCTGGAATCTTTAGGGTCGGAATATTCGCATCACGTCATCATGGGTGATTTTAATACAAACCTTCTTATTAATTCCTTACCACGTTCCTCCAGGTTACTGCATATAATTAAGACAGTTGGCCTTCATGTGCTTCCTTTGCAAGCCACTCACCACAATGTCAATGGGGAAGACACATGGCTTGATTTAATTCTCACCTCCAATCCTGCCCTTGTCTTCTCCCATGGTCAGCATTTTGCACCTGCATTTCCCATCATGACCTTATTTTTGTTTCTTACGTTTTAAAACGTCCTAACTCCCGTCCTAAAGTACTGTACAAACGTTGCTTTGGCCGTATGGATGTAGAGAAATTACTTATGGATGCTTCTACCTTAAAGTGGGAACTGTTCTTGGAGCTAGAAATGTTGATGAAAAGCTGTGTGCGTTCCGCGATGTCCTCTTAAACTTGTACAACACACATGCTCCTTATCAAAAAAGTGAACATCGAGCGACCACCAGCGCCTTGGTTGACCCATGAGGTACGAAACGCGATGAGAAACAGAGATAAGGCCTTTCGTAAATATAGAAGTGATCGCTGTGAAGAAAATTGGTGCTCGTATAAAACTGCTAGAAATCGCTGCAACCAGATGGTACGTAACGCTAAACGCCGACATATTCTGACTAACATTAATTCCTCGTCTCCTAGAGGTCTGTGGAAGCTACTAGGAACTTTAGGCCTAGGCAAACAGAATAGGGTTGAACCTCCAAATACAGTTGCTTTAGACGATATAAATAGCTATTTCAACGCTCGTATTCCCTTGGACTACCGAACGAAGTGTGACACCACAACTTATATCAAGGCTTTACCCCGACCAACTACTAGAGTACATTAAGGATTGGTCTAAGAGGTTTAGACTAAATGTTAACCCTTCGAAGTGTCAAGCTATAATAGTAGGGAACCATCGGTCTATCCGTAAACTGGATTCAACAACTTTACCGACGATAATATACGATGGTAACATAATTGGATTGGCACCCTCTGTTAAAGACCTTGGTCTTCACATCAACGCAACACTTAGTTGGCAACAACAAGTGGCGGCTGTTAGCCGGAAAGTAACCGGTACTCTTCGTACAAACTTTAATCCTCCCTATCATCGACTATGCTGATGTGTGCTGTTTCGATCTGAATGCAGATCTTCTTAATAAGCATGACCCTCTTTTAAATAACTGCATTCGATGCATTTTCAACCTTCGTAAGTATGATCATGTATCTACGTTTCGTTCACAGTTAAAGTGGTCACCCATCCGTCAGCGGCGAAGCTTGCGTGCTCTCAACACTCTATTTTCTATTTTCACTTCTCCTAAACCACCTCCTTATCTTATTTCCTGTTTTAAGTATTTAGGTACTAACCACGACAAAGATCTTCGCTCCTCTAACAACCCGCTTCTTTTGTGCCCTTCCCACACCTCTGATATTGTCCACCCTTCCTTTTCTATCCAGTCTATTCTTCTCTGGAATGCACTCCCTCTAAATATCAGAACAGTAACTAATCGCTATACTTTTAAGCAGAAAGTACGCGAAATTCTTCTCAATGCCATTAAGACTGAGTAGTAATGTAATCATTTTTAATATGTAGTTAATATGTGTCTATATATATATGTATATACATATATACACACGTATTAACTACTGATATAAGATTAATGTATTTATATATATGTATGTATGTGTATATATTTATATTTGTTTTTTTATATGTATATTCGTGTATTATATATTATATTTGTATTTATTTGATGCACCTCCCTCATCCTCTCTGCATTACCCAAGGTAGACTGGAAAATAATGCCAATGGCATTAAGTCCGCGTTTACACGAGGTGTATAAAGTTAAATAAATAAATAAATAATTTATTGATAACGTATGACCGGGGTGCAAAAGGAATATATAAAATGTTTTTTAATGTAAATTTAACCTCTAACCTTAATGTAATATACATGTTATATTAACATACAAAAAGGAAGTCTTATTAAAATATTCAATCGTAATAAACTCTTTCAAACTTGTCTATAATAATACAATTATATTGCAAATTTAAATAAAAAATCACAATCTAAAACAGAAGGTTGTCTATATATGCATATTATTATGTTGGTTGTATAATAATGTGGTGTCAGCTTTGAATATAGAGGCTCTAATTGCTCACTAAGCAAGGGGTAGACGAAAAATATATGGTAGTCCTATGTCTTAGCAATGGGTTCTGGGAAGAGCAGATACCTTGGGGCACGCTTAATCTCAATACAGGGCTCTCGCAACGCCCTGAAGGTGACCATCGATATGGTTTTAATGGGTACAGATCCTGCTATCACATCTCAAGACAAGAAATAGGATATCTATAAGTTTTTGCCAGAAAAGAGGATTTGTTAGAAAATGTTTTTGGACCTGTTCAATTCAAAAGGTAGCCTTGAAAGTTAGTTTTAAATATTTATAAGGCTAAGAACACTGTAAATAAAAAAAATTGCTATCTTTAAGATTAAGTTTTCTTCGAGTTAAAGTTTTTTCTGTGTATATTAATAAATGAAATTATATCTATTTATCTAATTATTCAATCCGAGTAATTTCCGAAACGACAGCACATATTTCGAGGAAAGCTTCAAAAAACATTTGAGGGTCTGACGCAAGTAAAGTTTTTTTTTTATTTTACGTGGGGGTAATGCCTATGCATACTCGTCCTCGCGGGGGCAAGGACGGTTTATATCCTTCACAAAAAGGGCATCATTGGCCAATGCCACCGATGCCAATATTATGGCCACTCAGCCCGAAATTGCTACCCCCGCCCGAGGTGCGTCAAATACACCAGGGACCACGGGACAAAAGAGTGCTGCCGCACCGCGGAAGCACGGATCCCCCCAGCTGCGTCGTGTGCAAAGCCGCGGGACACCCCGCGAATTAGCGCGGGAGCTCCTAAGCTCCGCGTAGTCAGACCGGGATCCCCTAACGCCGAACTACCGCTCCCATAAAAGGCTGCACCACAGCCTTCCGCCTCTGCCACATTCCCACGCTCTCCGAAATACAGGACCTAATCACCTACATTAAAAAATTGAACATTAAGGACATTCTCGTTTTCCGTGAAAAACTGCGAGTCGCGAAAAACTCGCAGGACAGGCTCCGGGCCTTTCTCGAGCACAGCGACACTCTCGCCGCGCTGGAGGAAGACTACCACTAACTCTCCCAAGACTCTGTCCGCAACCCCTGGTTCTTGTTTTTAATCACAAAAATGACTACCAAAATCCTGGGCAGAATAAAACCCAGCTCTCTAACTGCCGCGTACTTCAACGCGGACCGCATCCACTCTCAAAAGGAAGAAATAAGTTTAATACTTAAAAACGGCGACGTCGACGTCATGCTCATTCAGGAAACGTTTCTCAAACCCTTTAATCCCGATACAAAAATCGCCAAACTACCACATTATCCGTCACGATAGGTTGATCGCCCCAAAAGGCGGCACCCTCATCTATTTTAAACGGTCCCTGCACTGTATACCGTTTGAAAGTCTGCCCCTTGCCAACATCGGCGTGCAAAGTCTCAGCGTACAAAATCTCCCTTACCGGTTATCAACCGATCGTCATCACATCCGTCTATCTGTGACCAAAGAGGTGCGGGAAACAGACATAAGAACCCTTCTCGACCTAAGACGGAGGCCCTTTATCTTGCAATCAATGAGCTAGACTATGAGCAGATGTGTTGAGAGCTGTTAGGCGGTCAGAGCAAAATCTCCATCGAGACTGCTCCACTCTGTCAACCGTGTCTATCAAGACTTAGGATTTGTCGCCTTTTAAGCCTATTTATTAGTTCCGGTGTGCTTAGTCACGTGGCAACCTTAATAGAATACATTTCTAGCCTTTTTCTGTATTTCATACTCCAGGTCTTGGTCTCCTCTTTAACAGTCCTGATTTTGAGATGATCATGAATCTCCGATGTTTTTCTAAACCACGGACAGTTGGATATTTGTTTCAAGATGTAATTTTGAACCCTCTGTATGACACTTATGTCGGAGTCACACGCCGAACTCCATAGTTGAATCCTGTATGTCCAAATTGGTTTTAAGAGCATATCGTAGATGAGTAGCTTATTATCTACAGACAGCTTAGAATTTCTGCCAAGCAGCTAGTAGAGTCCTCTGTATTTCTTCTCTCTTCTTCTGTATGTGTTTGTTTCCATACGAGTCTCCTATCAAGGTGTATTCCCAAGTATTTTACGCAGTTTTCTTGCGGGAGTTGTTTGCACAGAGTTACTGGCGGACAGTCTCCTCTGCGGGGAGTGAAGGTTACATGAACAGATTTTGTCACACTAGTTTTTATGAGAGAGAGAGATAGATTTGTTTTATTAGTAGTATTATATAATATACCTTCAGGACATTGAAATAAAAGTTCCGTGTCCGACAGCGTGCTCCTCCGAACTAAACCTCAGAAAGTTGTGGTGGTGTGTCTACATTAATGCTAACTTTGACGGTCTCTGACATAATAGACCCGCCATCAACATTTCAGTAAAAACCCTACAATAATAATTAAGTGTTCCGTATAATAATGAAACTAATTAGTAGTGTCAGACATTATTATCTTCCAGTGCATTAATAATTAATTATAGGTTGTTTTAGCAATAAACTATTTTGTGTCAAATAGTTCCTAGGGAATGAATTTTTATGTTTTAGCTTATCTAAGTTATTCGACAGGATTCGGTAAAGTAAGTATTAAATTTGTAATGAACTCTCTGAGATATCAGTGAGACTTCTATCTATATGACAGTATTGTCATAAATAACATCCGCTTTAGAGTATTTTGTATACGTTGAATAGAAATGTGTAGTTCGTTTATCTAAATAAAACAAAGGGTATTTTTGATGTTTTGATAAATTATGGACGATTTTACCTATAAATTATTCAAAACATCTTTTTGCTTGGACAAGCACAGAGTTATACAGGATTCTTACCCACTCAAACCCTCCGTCTGATAAGGTCTTCAATGTTTCCTACGGATCGTTCTGTTGCTTCTGTACTACGCTGGTGTCACTAGATGCTTGCTCATGTGCCGAATAGACCTGGAGTCTCCAGAATATTAGACAAAATCTTTGAAGCAGCCACTAAGACCCTATGTTCTCGCGTGATTGCTTGTCTTAAATGTCGCGGTGATGATCAGAATTTCGTTGAGGTTATAGCTGCCCTGACACAGAAAAATCTGCAATATCCTCTACGGCGCTGGGTAGAACTTATCAATACCGAAAACTGTTATCTTATATAGAAAGATTCAAAGTATAAGGGGTTCTTTACACGTCAAGTTGGAAGTTGTGTAACTTGGCCTATGATAATGACTAAACTGATCGCAAAACTCTTTTTCGTGTACTATCAAGTTTGAAGCTACTGAACTGCTTTGAACTAACAAGCTTTCAGGTTTGAAGAGCATTGCAGCTACTAAAATTACTAAAGTAACCTTTTTCTTAACGCGATGTACGTACCAAAGAGCTCCATTGTTACAAATGTCACTTACCACCAGGTAAACGTTGGTTGCGAGCCCCTGTTTTTACTTCCCAAGTGTACTGCCTTTAACGAGATGTAAACATAGGCTATAAACCCACAAAAATAAACACTCACAGTCCATCTCGATTCTTCAGTTTCCATGAGACAGGATGAACTCAAAAGTCCGTTTTGGTAAATAATGCTCGAACCCTGAAACGTTAATGAACAAATGAGATAATGAGGAGCTGAACGCACTACAACGGGGCGACCACAATAAGTTCGCCAAGAAAATTTAACAGAGAGCCGCTCAGCTACTAACTAGACACCAACACAGTAATGCCAAAAAATTAACTGTCTCCACAACTACGTTTCCCAAATAACCAAATACATCATCATCATCATCAGTCGATAGACGTCCACCGCTGGACATAGGCCTCCCCCAAAGATCTCCACATGGATCGAATAACATCATCCAATAACCAAACGACAGTTTTGCATAAAGGTATTTTTATAGAGCTGTTGCATTTTGATCCGACTTCGTTGTCACTTAACGACTCGTAATGATTGTGCTCAAATACGAGCATTAGCTCCCTACATATGCAATTAGCGGTTTGTCGCACTGACCTGAACTGACTTTGAACTGAAATATCTCCTCCTTGGTTAAGAATTCCAAATTTAAAATTAGAAATTCATTTAGCTGCTACATTTGAGTTTTGGAAACGGTCATTCATTTGTTTTTTCTTTGTCGTCGCTTATTACCGCACAATGGAAAACATGAAATATCCGTATATTTACGAGTACGAGTTCCACCGTGGCACCAGCACCAGTGCTGCAGGAACAGCTCGAAGGATTAATGATGTGTACGGCGCTGGTGTCGCAAAAGAAAGCACGGTACGTTTTTGGTTTCGACGTTTTCGTTCTGGAAATTTCGACCTTCAGAACCAACCTCATGGACAGCCGGAGACCAAAGTGGAAAATGAAGAATTAAAGGCTATTGTGGAAGCGGAACCATCTCATAGCACTTCAGAGATAGCTGCAGTCTTCGGGATAAGTGACAAAACTGTATTAATCCACTTGAAACAAATCGGGAAAGTAAAAAAACTTGAACGATGGGTACCTCATGAGTTGAGTGAATCGAACTTGCGAACACGCGTCGACTGCTACTGCTGTGTTACTTGGCTCAGCCGACACAATGATGAAGGGATTTTAAATCGAATCATTACTTGTGATGAAAAGTGGATACTGTACGACAACCGGAAGCGCTAGTCGCAATGGCTGAACCCTGGAGACCCAGCCAAATCCTGCCCTAAACGAAAATTTACTCAGAAAAAGTTACTTGTGAGTGTTTGGTGGACTAGCGCCGGTATCGTACTACAGTTTGCTAAAATCTGGCCAAACGATTACGGCAGATATCTATTGTCAGCAACTGCAAACCATGAAGGAAGAACAAGCTGCTAAATAACCGAGATTGCTCAATCGCTCTAGGCCACTGCTGCTTCACGACAACCCAACATCACCACCACCCACTGCACAACAAACAAGTACTAAGTTAGATGAGCTATAATTGGATTGTCTGAAACATCCACCGTCCTTCCCGGACCTTGCCCTAACAGATTACCATTTTTTCCGGAATTTGGACATTTTCTTACAAGGAAAAAAATTCAACTCCGATGCGGCAGTCCAAGCCGCCTACAAAAAGTTTATTGATTCTCGCCCCCCATGGTTTTTTAGTAAAGTGATCAATGAACTACCTATGAGATGCCAAAAGTGCATAGATAACAACGGTGCATACTTTGGTTAATTAAATATATTTTACAAAAAGCACATTGACTTTATATTCCGCTCGTACAAAACGCCAATTTTATTTGTAAGGACCTAATATTAACACATTGAATTAAAACGAAAGCCGTTTCTTCCTTAAGACTGTCTAATTAGATTTGACCGCAACGTCTCTGCCGATTAGAGTTAGTGTAGTAAAATAATGTTCTAGAATGTTAAGGTTATGAAGTTAGAGATAATAAGACTTGATTTTTTAGCTAGACACGTCAAGTACAATCTGCTGCAGTGTACACCTCGTAATTAATGCATCAAATTGGAGGAAGATATATTCAATAGTAAACGAACGTCATGCCCGTTTTGTATCATCATATTGCAAAAAACAGAAAACTTACAATGTACATCAGGAAGCAGGAGTACAACACTTGACATATATTGTAGAATAATATTAAGTTTTTCAATTGAAATGGCTGTCTCTTCTCCATGTATTTGGGGCCCAGTTTTAATACGAACAATGCGTAGAAAATGGTCAAAAAGACCAGCGGCAGCGGCGACCTCATCAGGAACCATTTGTCTACATAATCAACTGAAAAAAAAATTAAACTTATTTATGCAGTACTTGTGTAAGAAGCTATAAACCACTTGTTGTCTGCGATCTAAGCAAGGTCCTCAGCCGAGCCAAGGCGTAGTATTTAGCTGCTGAATTACAATGACGAATGCAGTATTACAGTTTGAAGATTGCTCTTGGTGGTTATTATTTTGGACTAATTACATTTATCAACCTGAAGCACCTATTTAGTTTTAATTAAAATTTCTATTCATTCGAACAGCCAATTTACGTCCCCACTGCTGGGGCACAGACCTACCCTCAATATGAGGGCGATGGGCCATAGTCACCACGCGGGTCCAATGCGAATTGGTGACTTCACACACACCTTAGAATGAATTCTAATTCATGTGCAGGTTCCGTCGCGTCGTTTCCCTTCACCGTTTGTATTTCGCTGTCGTTACTAAAGTTCACAAATGTACATAACTTAAATATTAAAAATCATCAGTACATGCCGATATTCGAACCCACGACCTTCGGAATGAATGCCGCACGCTCTAACTATTAAGCCAACGAGCTGATAATTTGTATGTATCTTTTATTTTATATATTAAATCTGCAATCAATCATACATTAACTAAAACATAGAAATAATTTACAAGAGAAACTTAGTCCAAGTACACTATTGTTACAAATTATAAGTTAGCCTAAACAACACTATGAATTTGCAATATTTATAAATATAATCTATAAAGGATTTTGTACAATTGTATAATACTTAACAAAAAAATTAGGACACAATAACCAAAGCAAAAACAGGAACGTCACAGTAGTTGCCGTAACTCACCAACGCCATCGAAGTCCCAAAAATTGTTTCTATTCGCTGTAACATTTATGTATTTGAAATCCATTGTAGCGAATATATATTTTTTAACTTTTTTTTAAGTTACTACACTGTAGGGTAGTAACTTACAGAATATGAACCAAAGTTCTTTAAAACATTCATTAACTTAACACCAACTCTTTTATTATCAAACGGATACATTCCGCTTGTGGCTGAGGAATCATTATAAGTATATAAAAAATGTATTACCGAATGGGGTGTAAAGGGTTCCGCACAACAACTCAAGAGACCTAAGCCTTGCACCTTGCTAATCAAGAAACAAGGCTCTAGCTACCAACCCCCTTTGAGCTAGCGTGATGATAAGCAGATCGTTACACACGACGAATGTTCTATATGGTACCAGCACATATGGAATTTGGGGAACCTTAGCTATATGTTATTGAAGAGGTTATTGAATAATATCCGCGATGATGGAGATGTATCTTATAAACAGGTCAAAGGTATAAAGAAATAACTTTTTAACTGAACAAATGCAAAAAAAAGGAATCATTTTTTACTTTTTTTGTATGGGGTCTGTTCCAATGTTTACCAACTGCCGAATAAACATGACAACTTTAACTCGTGACTATAGCTATAGCTTTAATCACTGGAGGTAGGTCTCGGTTGCCTGAGACCCTGTTTCTTCAGTGCACAGACATTACTATGTTCCAGATTGAAGGACGATGTAGCTCAATATTGTATTGCAGTGTATATCACACTGACTAGCGCCACGTTATTATAGGCTTATCACCAGCCATCGGGTGCACGTCGCACCCACCTCGTCGTCGAAGTGAATTAAAAATATATATATATATATATATATATATATATATAAAAAACTTGTTTAAATACAATATAATGAAAAACTTCATCGGAATGTTTTTATTAAAGTAATTTATTTCAATCTTCAACGTATCATCCCGCGCACCCTTTCTGGAAGCGATAGGCGAAAGGTTAGAGTTTCTAAATTCTGATATTAACAACGATTCATCTAATTTTGTCCGAAGAAAATCTTCCCACAAGTACTTTTTTATTCAAGGAATCGACGGGTCGAGCAGAAGGTTCACCTAAAAGTAACTGATATGCCTGTCTATGACAACTTTAGGTTGGTATACACTGCACTGCCTTGTGCTCATCCCTTTGAGACATATAGTATTGACTCTGGTTACTTCCGTAATTACACCAGCTTCGACACCCTTCAAACCGAAACACAGTAATGCTTGAAAACTGTTGTTTATCTGCAGTGGTACCCACCTAGACGGTCTCCGGCAACAGAGACACTATCACCAGTTATTAATAATAATGGTAAGCACACCCTGGCCGCATGTGGAACCAAACTATTTGACCCAAAATTCAGGGTCCAATTGCTAATTTATGTTAATTCGTGTTCACACACAATTCATAGTACAATAGTTAAACCTTTTTAGTATGAACAAATTCCGATAAAACTCAATTCATGTTTTAGTATATATAAAAAAAAATAATGAAAATTGTGTACTAACATCTTTTAACTTTGCGTACAAATCATAAAAAAACCCATATTGTGATGATACTAAGGATGTTTATACAACATCACCCTCGATTTATAGATCACCTGATAATAATACTGGCTGAAGTGTCGTTCATACCCGAACACGGTAATGTTTGCGAAATACTGCTAGACGATAATTGAGTGCCTAAGTTGTACCTCCTCCCCTCGCCTCCTTTTTTTTATTTTCTTGTTTCGGTGGGAAATCTTCTCTGGGCGGAATCAACTCCTTCTCGGTTTTGTTCGGCGGCCTCCTTCTGTACCATTAGAGCTTCACAGAAGGAGACTAACGCTGCCCATGCACTTTTGCTCTTCATTGAAACCGCTACTGCTACTGGCAGCGAAAGATCGTGTCTGATCCTGTTGACCAGGGTTTGTCGCTCGGACTCCCACGCAGGGCATTCAGCAAGCGTACACTGCGCGGTATCCGGGTCCCCGTCACAGTGGTGGCATTGCGTCGTCGGTTCGCGACCGACCCTTTCTAGATACTCACCGAAACACCCGTGTCCAGTGAGCACCTGAGTCAATCTAAAGGTGACGTGCGCCATTCCACTCGACCGGAGCCATACTTCGAAGCTTGGCAGCACCGCGCTTACGATGCGCTCTCGCGAGCTATGAGGCTCAGCGAGTCCCTCCGCCCCTACTGCATTCCTTAAAGCAATCTGTGGATAGAAGGTCAAACGGACAACTCTCATAGAAACCGGTCTATGTATACAGATATCTATATATATAGATATATATATATAAATTGACAACATTAAAAACAGCGCCACAGAAGGGATGCGCGACCGGCATGGCGACGGGGTGTCGCGAGGCATCGGAATATCAACTACAGGGTAGCGAGGGTAGTTGGTAGTAAGTGGCTGCAAGAGTATTGTATATATTTCTTTGTGTTTTGATTAAAAGTAATAAATAAAATCTTGGCCACCTATTATTTTTCAAACTGGAGGATAAGCTAACATTTCAGTAGTGGAATGGCAACCTGATATACGCAGGTATGTTACTTTACATTATTGTCATTATAACAATATTGTGCTCCGATACTATTAATCTTAAACCTCTATATGCCTCTTTAAAAAAGAGGGGTGAGATTATATATTCATGCCAAACTATATTTGTGAAATCGTACAAGATTAATTATAATACTCTGTTTAAAACACGACTAAATAATTTGTCGAGTAGTGCCAACCTACGAAGTATAACCGAACTATTGTATAGTCACTAACAGCATTGAATCACGTTGTGGATGAATGCGAATGCGATAGTCACGTTAAAAAAGTGCAGTGGAATCACAACAACACTCTGAGTAAGAGTACTGACGATACACCATCCGAAATTATCTTCGGGTGTAATACCACAGATCCAACTGAAAGACATACACTAAACGGACTTCAGACGTCAAAGCCAATGCCGCTGGTTCAGATGAATGTCACTGAGTTTAGCATAGACGCTGATACTTTGACGAATGCACAGATCATTACAATATGTCGCAATGGAGCAGCCAATAGACCCGTCTTACTGAATTCACCTCGAAGCAAAGCCCGGGCTCTAAGATCGTAGATTGTGGGTACTGCTCGTTTCTGAAATTTACCCTTAAATATGGATTGAATGTTCGCAATCTTTAAGAATTAAAGAAATAAAAGATATTTAAGATTGAATTAATAGGAAGGCATCATCTGACAAAAACACAATATAATACAAGTTCCTCATAAAGAAGGGCAGGTCATTGATATAAATCAAAATAGTGAAGGACCTAGAATGAGTCCTTTTGGGACATCCATGCGTACAAGAGATCCAGAGAATTTAACCCTTTTGATTAGATACGAAGCACTGAGTTCCAGATATGCACCTTTTATACGTTGAAACATTAGTTTATTTAAAGGTGTTTTACTATTTACACAAGTGAATCTCTCGGACAGATCGCAGGAGATACTAATTACATTTTAGAATATCCATGCATCAATTATATATTTAAGGAGCTCTGCGCCTGCGTCGGCAGTTAACCTACCCCTGGTAAAACCATATTTCTATGTATGAAAAATGTTTTATTGAAATAAACCGAGTGTTGATTAAGTAACAACTTATTTAGAGATAGTAGTACAGCGATAGATTTATCTTGAGGATTTGTTTTATCACCATGTTTAATTAATAATAAATTTTGCACCGTTTCATTAAATCTCGAAATGATCTTGGTTCGATAAACTTAACTATAATGAAGGCTGAACGAAGAGCAACACTATGAATCGCTGAAGTTATCAGTTGGACTGAACAGTCCACCGGTTCTCTTTAAATTGGAACATTTAATTGTTTTGATAATGTCGACTAGAGTAATGTGTTCAAATTGAAATTACTTCCGGCTACTCGAAATAATGCCTCTGAAGAAATGAATACGATCATTATGAGACGACTTAGCAAACATGATATTTTACCAAGTACTTCTGTGGAAAATTTTTCAAAGTCGACGTACAATCTTCTGTATACTCCTATTCTATTTATCTGTCGTTGTGATCAGCATCTGGTACCATACAATAACAGAACATAATATTAATATAGCAATAACAAATGATGAGGGTGCCATAAAGAATCATATGGTTGAAATTATCAACTTTTAATTAGAGAAGCCCGACAGAGGTATTTACTTTGCAGGGGCTCTGAAAATATAGATTACTTTTACACTTAACAACGAAAGCTAACATCGTCAGCCAATAGACGCTCTCTGCTCGACATAGGCCTCGCCCGAAGACCTCCACATCGACCGGTCCCGCGTTGCTCGCATCCAGTGGGTTCCCGCGATTCTCATCAGATCGTCAGTCCACCTTGTGAGAGGCCTGCTAACACTACGTCCACCAGTACCGGGCACCACTCAAGGACCTTACTACTTAAGCGGTAGTGGGCAGGGCACATTGTTCGAAGGACCGATAAAAGCTACGGCGGTGACAATTTAGATTCATGTAAACCAAGTAATGATGAAGCTCATGCTATTGAATAATCGCAATGCCGCAATCATTTGCCAATTAACATTATCTTCAAGTTTTCCATTGCCGTGGAAGGTGGCCCAAATCGCCCCATAAAAACCTCCATTTCCAGTTTTATAGGCGCATAGCTAGTGTAATTACCGGGGTAACGAGACTCAACAACTTGTCTCAAAGCGACGAGCTTGTCTTCTAGCGCCACGTTGTTATAGGTAAGCGTATCAATTACCATCTGATAAACGTCTCGGTGGTCTCGTCGCTCGTTGAAAAAAAATTCTAATGTGCATGTATATGTGTATTGAAACTAACTGAAGCCGTGCAGATGTTGCACTGCTCATAAATATTTTTCTAACTTAACCATCCTCATGTAGAGTAGCAGCTATGTAGACGCTGAAATGAAAGGTTAATGCATAGCCATCCGCTGTTCGGTACCGTAATGTGTGATTAATACAGAGGGTGAACAAATCTCAACAGAGATAATCAGTGTTCAGCTGTCGATGACAGAGATATTTTTTTTTTAATCGACTGAAATTTAAACTACGGAACTAGTGAAACTTTCACTTGATGGCAAGCCCGCCCATAACAACGTGCTGCTAGTTAGAATGGTATACACTGCACCACATGATGCTCGTCGCCTTGCGACAACATGTTAAGTGTCATTAATCCATTAATTACATTAGCTACAGCGCCCTTCGAACCGGAACACAGTAACGTTCGCACACTACTGTTCTGTGGCAGAAATAGGCGTTGCGATGGTACGGTACGGTATACGGGTACCAGCAACAGAGACCTGCCAGACTATTAGTGCGTCCATGACATTACACATCCGAAGGATCCTGATCAGAAAAACTGATTGTTGTTATACATAAGCTGTGAACCACCTTATTCACTTTATTCACTGAAAATTAGTTATCTAAGTTCTCTTAAAGAATATTAATACTTAACCCTAACACTTGTCTATCACCTTTTTTTGGTCACAATAAAACAATGGGTAAGTACGAAAACATTCATTTTAAAGGCATATTAAGGTAAAGGTTATTTTTTTTGACTTTCGTAATGAAGTGTAGCAGTGTGCGCATTCGTCACACCACACTCAAAACAAAGAACATTAATTACAATGTCAAAAAAAAAATACAAAGTACATTAATATAATAATATAATGTATCAGGCATTTCAAACTGTCGTATTTATCATATCCTTTGACCTCTACTTAATCGTCAGAAATGAATGGGGTAAACAATTAATCACCGAGGGTAATTTATTGTTTTCTCTTTATTTCGTTTCAAGACTGCAACATATACATATATATACTATACGTATTATATCTTAACATAAGAGATGAATAAATTTCATCTAAAACAGATATAGATATTATCTAGTAAGTTTTAGAAGATATATATATTTCGTACATTATTTGTGAATCAAAAATTTTATATTTATATAGTCTTATAAAATATATCTTCAAAAGGACATGTCATCTTATCATCATCAGTTGACAGACGTCCACTGATGAACATAGGCCTCCGCCAAAGATCTTCACATCGATCGATCCTCGGCTTCAAGCTTCACCAAATCGTCGGGCCATCTAGTGGGGGGCCTGCCATTAGAGGACCTTGATGCCTCATCGGCTGTCAGTCCTTCGAGCGATGTGTTCTACCCATGTCCTGCCCTATATGCTCTGCTGATCTTACTGTCTTAGCAATAATCTAAGACACTCTAAGCAACAAATTAAATATATAATAAAATTAAAAAAGTATATTCGTTAGCGTGTGTAAAAGGATAAATAAAATAAAAAACAATCGTAATGAGTGAACCTGTGACCTGCGGCAAGCGACCAGCAGACGACACCCACAAGGTTACTAAGCAAGCGCACTGTAAACACTTGTACTTACATTTTGTTTTACAATTCTCACATAAAAACATCTTTGTGAGTAGTTTTTTTTTATTAATATAAAATTATTCATTTATCACAAAAAACGACTAACTACGGAAATAAATATTATATGTTAAAGTTTGGGAAAAGTCTGTTATCTCCCCACTTGATGATGCTCGGTTCCCACAGGTACGGAGATACTAATGGCGATAACTTAATCCACTGAATAATTACGCATACGTATGGTTGAAAACAATAAATTATTAGTGGTAGGTCTCTGTTGCCGGAATCCGTCTAGAAACAACCACCGCAGCTGCTATTAAAGATTACTATGTTCCGGCTTAAAGGGCGCTGTAGCCAGTGCAATTGGCTTACTGACTTAACATCTCATGTCTCAAGGCGTTGAGCGTGATGTAGCGCTGTATATATCTTTTTTTTGTTATTTGGGGGGGGGCTTCTAAAAAGATACTCCGCTTCTGGGTGGAAGACAGGGTTATGTGAAATTTTTATCGACTAAAACCCCCTTGGTGGTCATTCTCAGTGCGTTGCATGCAGCGCCGGGATCTCCTACGGAACGCATCGGTGCCTCCCGCCACTACGCCCAGAAGCACAGCGAGGCCTGTAACCATCCTCGGCACCCTCGCTTTGATACCTCGCACTTGTCGTTCACCCTGAGCTCGCTTAGGGGGCAATGAGCGTCTTCACCTTCAAAGCTCTCAAACCCAAAACCCTTTTAGTCGCCTCATACGATACGACAGGACTTATCTCAGTCATATTCTTAATAGCACGAGACCACAGAGCAATGTGTATATCTTCCTAACCAGCCCACGTTAATATGAGCAGGCTTATCACTTACCATCAGGTAAACGTCCCGCTCGTCCCGTCGCTTTGTATAATAAAAAAAAATACTCCTGAAACCGAATTGTCTACTTTTATTATGAGGCGGTATTACGCTGATATACTGTGCGAGTTTCAAAGAAGATCATCTTATATCTGAAGTTGATAAGTTCAATGTGGTGTTGTGTGAACGTCTTAAGTTTTAACTGAACATAGTTTAATTCCTTGCGCGGTTGGTTTTGGTGTTTCAAAAAATATCAAAAACACTAAAGCAGTTACCGGGGCTGATGAACTTTGAGGGTTTTTATATAAATACGTAACCCACTGCAGCTTATCGTACATTGCTAAAATATATTTTTAGGTTCACCTGATGGTAAGTCATACGCCTGACTATAACAATGTGGCTCTAATTAGAATGATGTACACTGCACCACATTGCGCTTGTTGCCTTGAGACAAGATGTTAAATCTCGTTACCCCTGTAATTTCATTAGCTATAACGCCCTTCTAAACCGGAACACAGTAATGTTTGCAATACTACTATCTGTCAGTTGCAATAAGAGCTGCAGTGGTACCTTTGTTTATAACGGGGGAAATGTTCTTAAAAGACACCCTACTTCTGAGGGGAGGTCAAGGTTATATGGTGCTTCTACCTACTAAAACCCCCTCGGTGGTCTCCCTCAGTGCATTAGGAAGGGCTCCGGGATCACCTTCGGAACGCACCGGTGCCCACCTACACTCTGGCTAAAATATCTTATGGAAGGGCGAAGCCCTCCTTAGCACCCACGCTGTGCTACAGCAAATACAAGACCACCGTCCTAAGGCTCACTTATTAAGCTCTGAAGGCCCTCACCCTCAAAGACGACGAATCTGAGGACTCTTTTAGTCGCTTTGTACGACGGTCAGAAAATACCTTCACCTTGTATTCTCGGGCTAATAAGAATAGAACTAAGGTAAGCCCTGCCTGTCGTAGAAGGCGATTAGGAGGGTCTAGGAGAACCTTGAGAGTGGGGGCCCTTATTATTCAACAAGCAAACCTGAGTGGGACAGCGTATGGCTCAGTGATAATGCCTAGGAGGTTTAAGCTCCTCCTCAGAGACGCGTCAACAAAGTATAGAGGGCACCGGTGCGTTCTATAAGAGATCCCAGAGCCTCTCTGAATGCACTGGTGCAGACCACCGAGGGGGTTCTAGTGAGAAGAATCTCATATAACCCTGACTTCCCCACAAAAGTAGGCTATCTTTCGAAGATTTTCACTTCGATACCAAAAAAAGGCGGGGAATATCTTAGTCTTATTCTTAATAGCCCGATATTATAGGTCCAATGGTACCTAGCTAGACGTTTACTAGTGTATAGTAACTTTAACTTAATATATACTGATACGCACCTGAAATAAAAGCTAAGTAATTTTTTTTTGCTCTTTCTCAATATACGTTGACTTGATCATAATAATTGTTCGCGGCGACCGTTACTGGTTTACCTAGAACTTAACAATGTCATTAAGTACAATTATAACATATTAACTTATTAAATTTTTCGAAATTTATTTATAAAAATAAAATAAAAAATGTCCACCGCTATAACTTAAAAGAACCAAATGTTTCTATTAATCGATGTTTCCACCACCACCATTCGATATACGTCCACTACTGGAGATAGGCCTCCTCCAAAGATCTCCACGTAGGTCGGTGCTGTGCCGCCCGCATCACCGGGCACTTGGGCCAATCTTTTGTAAGATTTCATATGGAAGGATTTGGGATACTTCCTAACACGTTAACCCAATGCGGATTGGTGGGAGCCAGAGCCTAGTCCGTTGATTAGCAGCGTGCACCGCGAGCAGGTCAGGTTGGCTTCACAATCTATCCACACTTTCTTCGGTCTTCCTCTACCCTTATAACGATCTACATTCATTCCCATCACTTTCTTTGTTATATGTCCTTCATCCCTCCGCATAACATGCCCATACCACGCTAATCGCTTGCTCCTCAACTTCTCTGTCACTAGAGCAACTTTGAAACTTCCTCTAATATACTCATTCTTAATTTTATCCAACCTCGTCACAGCACACATCCGTCTTAACATTCGCATCTCGGCCACGTGTAATCTCCTTTCATCCGAACCCTTAGTGGCCCAACACTCAGATCCATACAATACGACAAGTCTAATGACCGACTTGTAGATCTGTCCTTTAAGTTTGAGGGGTATTCGTGGATCACAAGTCATTCCAGTGACTTGTCGCCATTCCATCCAACCTGCATTTATTCGGCTTCTCACATCTCGATCAATATCGCCGTCGCATTGTATGAGTGAACCTAGGTACTTGAAATCGGAACAGGTTGGTAGGGATACACCATTTAAGGCGATTGAAAGAAAGCTGGTGGGACCACCGGTCATAGAAAAAATTTTTGTTTGGGTCCTGCTGATCTTGAGCCCAGCGTTCTTTAATTTATTTCGCCATTTTTCCAACCTGCTCTGCACCTCGCGTTCGTCTTCCCCGACAAGTACGATGTCGTCGGCAAAAAGCAGACACCATGGTGCCTCCTCCTGTATGTCTGATGTCGGTGCATCCATTACCAGGAGGAAGAGATACAGGCTTAATGCCGACTCCTGGTGTAGGCCCACCAAGACCCCGAAACTATCGCTTTCGCCAGCAGTGGACCGGATGTGTGTACTGGCACGACAGTACGTAGCACGAATAAACTGCAGGTATTTCCCAGCCACTCCTTTCACTTTCAGAGCCCAGCACAGAACGTCCCGTGGAACCTTATCGTAGGCCTTTTCGAGGTCCACGAACATATGTGCAGGTTTTTATGCGCACATCTGTATTTTTCGTACAGTTGGCGAAGAGCAAAATTGCGTCCGTCGTCCTCTGCCCAGGCATAAATCCGAATTGGTTCCAGGCTACCTCACTCTCCTCTCTCAGTCTTCCCGCTAACATTCTTTCCCACACTTTCATACTATGGGACATGAGCTTTATTCCTCTATAGTTGTTACAGAGCTGTAAATCACCCTTGTTTTTAAAAATCGGTACCAGTGAACTGCTACACAACTCATCCGGGATCGCCTCTTCTTGTACCAATTTGTTGAAGAACAAAGTCAGCCACACCCATCCATCCGCCTTTAACAACTTCCATACTTCCACTGGTATTCCATTCAGCTCAACAGCCTTTCCATTTTTCATACCCTGCCCTGATTTTCTTACTTCATCCATAGTAATCTTCCTCACCATACCCATGTTGGCCGGCACGCTTTTCAATACTCCGCTCCAGACATTCTCCTCGCTCATCAGTCTTCCAAAATATTCCTGCCATCGTCTTTTAATGTCGTCATCATTCGTCAATACTTTTCCTTCATCGTCTTTTATACATTTGACATGATTTATATCCCTTGCACTCTTTTCTCTCTCTTTTGCTATCCGGTACAATTGTTTTTGTCCAAAGAATGGTACAGCTTTTCTTGTACCTTTGCCTTAGCAATCGCGATAGCTCTCTTTACCCATCGCTTACGCTCCTTGTATATTTCTCTCTTATTTTCTTTCAAATCTTTTTCACTTTCTTCCACACCTTGCCATTTCTTAAAAGCATTCTTCTTTTCTTTCAAGGCCTTCTGCACTTCTCAACTCCACCACCAAGTTTCTCTATCGATTTTTCCTTTACCTTTCATCTCTCCTAGCACAACTTTTGCTATTCCTCTAATGCACCGAGCCATTTTATTCCAACATTCAGTTACTGTCATTCCAGTCAAATCCTTCATTTCTATCATCCTATCCACCACCTGCTTTTGAAATTCTTTTGCATATTCACGTTTATCTAACATCTAACATTTAATCTTAGGAGGGGGTTTGGGTCTGCTGTTGTTTAGCCGAGTTCTAATTTTAGTTTCTAGTATCAGGAGCCTGTGTTGGCTAACTAAATTTTCACCGGGTACGACTTTACAGTCTTTGGCTGGTCCAATTCTAGTTCTTCTTAGAAGAATGTGGTCGATTTGCGTTTTGCAGGTACCGCTCCTGTACGTGATCGTGTGTTCATCCTTTTTTTAAAAAAAGATGTTCACAATGGCTAGGTCAAAAGCAACAGCCGCTTGGAGCAATGCTGCACCTTCACTATTTCTGGTTCCAAACCCCCATCCACCATGCACTCTCTCATATCCTGCACTTATTCTTCCCACATGCCCATTAAAATCTCCTCCCACTTACAATTCCTCATTTTCTGGGACATCCATCACTATGGAATCTAAGCTTTCCCAAAATGTTTCTTTCATTCTATCATCACATCCAGGTTGAGATGCATACGCACTTTTTACATTTAGAATCAACTTCCCTTTTATTATTTTTACCACAATCAATCTATCATTCACTCTTTTAACATTCGTCACACAATTTTACAGTTCACTATCTAGCACGAACCCCACTCCATTCCTCTTACCATCGCTCCCACAGTAGTAAAATTTATATCCTTTTCCGATTTCTCGAGGTTTCAATCGCTTCCACTTCGTCTCTTGGAAACACGCCACATTTATTCTTCTTCTCTTGCATACATCTGCTAACTTTGTTCCCCTGCCAGTCATTGTCCCTACATTCCAACTCGTAATTCTCAGGACTCGCATCTTGCGTCGCACCCGTCCTTGATGCGACAACCTTAGTCCACTTCTCACAGAAGCCGGGTGTCGCCTGTAGGGGACGCCCTAATTCGGTCGCAATCATCATATTTATTGTGGTCGATACTACAAAAGTTTTGGCTAGAGTTTTTACGGCCGGCCGTCTGCTTGACACCAACCCTCCTCGGGAATACATCCTCGTCAGACATTGTTAAAACTTTAAATATTATTATTAATCGGAAAAGAGTTTATCTTATAAAGACAATTTTAAAATATAATTACTTCTCTGTCTTGTGAACTTCAGGAACAGTAGCATAAATGTTATACAATAAATAACATAAAACATGAATAAAGGATTATCATTGAAAATGTTTACAAAAAGTAATTATGCAATTCAAAGTCATATTTTTAATACAATCATATCATTATATGACTGTTATCTTTATTAGTATATCTTCTTATTTATTATTATTTCTATATCTTCACATTATATTTAACTTGTTGCAAGTTTCAGTGACATGATTTTCAATTGAATTATTAATCAATAACCTGTGATGTTTATTAGTGTGCTCCAGTAAAGTGAACCTCATTCACTACATATAACGAGATAAATAAGACTAGACAAACTATCAAGGAGATCCCAATGACAGAAGTAAATTTCTTTCCACATACATATTCCCAATTGACAGATAATAAATTATCATATAACATTATAAACCTTTCTATGGGACATCTTTTTCCATAGAAGAGTATAAAAAGAGTATTAGGCTCTACTATTTCTGTGGTATTTCTATATAAAATTCTCACAGAATGATTTGAAGTAGAGTTGTCATAAAGAAGTTCAAAAAACATAGTTGCAGTGTATGGTAGACAGTTTCCATCGAAAAAACCCATAGCTGAGATTATGTTGCCAATCGTGAAATCATGTCCACTGTAGATTGATAATTTTAAAGCATTGGAAGACTCATTGGAAATTGAAGTAAGCATGTTGTTTATAATTTCTTTCAGTAAAGGCCCTGTCATTAAGCGAGCCATTATTGGTGTTGCAGTTGGTGTTGGTGTTGAAAAACTATAGCAAGATGGCTCCTTAAGCTTCTTTGGAAAGACCGAGTGTGTCCAATTCGGTAATGTGAAATTGAATGAATTTTCAATTAACAGATTAGTATAAACTTCCTGCATATCCTCATAGTCTATAATTTTCATGCCTGTATGTAGTGTTAGGTAATCAATTAGGTTTTGATATTTACTTAGTCGTTCCTTACATGGCTTTGAATGTTTATATTGTTGTTTTTTCCTTGTCATACGCAATGCAATTCTTTTTCAATGCCAGCACTTCGTCATCTTTTTCAGGTTTTGTATGTATCGGTATAGGTTGCCACAATAAACCCTTATTCCACACTGCTTCTCCCATTGTTGGGTACATTCCTGCTAAATTGACTTTAGCTGACACGAGGGTGCGATCTATAACTGTTAATCTGACATAAACCTCCTTTCAATCAAACTTATTAGATAGTAAATACGAATACCGGTTCCGAAGCCACTTCCCAAACTCGTAATATCGTTCTTTACCAACATTAGTGAGTTTACCAAATCTAACCGGCCATAACGATTCATTGCGCCAAGGGTCTGTTGGATATGGAGCTATTGGTGTCCTATCGCCATATCTATAAACGACAGCTGCAATTTTTAAGGTAACTTCACAAAACGTAGTTAACAAATTTACAAGAAACAAAGCTGAAAATGAAAACATTGCACACATTTTATTTTAAAAGTTATAGTACATCAAGTGCAAGAATTTAAAAATGTGCAACAATATAAAATATCAAAACATTATTATTCAATTAATGTGCAGATATATACTTATCAATATACAAATTCTACAAATTGGATCAATAAATTTTTTCCGTTTTTCTTTCTCTGGGTACAGGCTAAGATTCTACTGCTCATCGACAATAAGAAAATAAATAAGCTAATAGATTAAGTGGTGGTAGCTCTCTGCCGGAGACCGTCTAAGTATCACCGCAGCTCCTACACCAGCCGATAAACAGTACTATGCAAACATTACTGTATTCCGGTTCGAAGGGCGCTGTAGCTAGTGTAATTACTGGAGTAACGTGACTTACCATTTTATGTCTCTAGGCAACGAGTACAATGTATTGCAGTGTATACCATCTTAACTATCGCCACGTTATTATAGACAGGCGTATCACTTACCATCAGGTGAACGACCCGAATGTCTCATCGCTTCGTAGAATAAAAAAAAAGTTGAAAGTCAATGATCATTGTACTTTATGAGACTAGTTCTTTCTTTTTGTAACTGCGATGCGAAGAATTAAATTTTTTCTCCAAAATCCGGTGATTGAATATCTGGTTCTTGAGAAGCTTCCGAATTAAATACTAGATGGCTTTTATTTTCAATATAAATGTCTGAAACAAGAGCTCAACTTTAAGTAGAAACTAAGAAAAGACAGAGTAACAAAAATGTAAATGATTTGTAAGAGTGGGTGGCGATGAACTCTGAGAGGCAATACGTAAGGGTAGAAGCTGAATAATCTACTGATGGCGAAGTATGAAAGAAGAAAATTGAAATTCAAGTAAAGAAAGGGTAAGAGCATAAAATGACAGAACAGAACAGCAACACCCGGCCCCACTTAACTGGAAAGATTTATTATAAAACAAGCTTAACTTCCTACAATAAGTTCTTATTTAATTTCATACAATAAGTTTAATTAATATATCTCGTACCCTTGCACTACTTGTGTATAGATTGCGATCTGTACTGCGATAGTAGCTTCGCGATCCATTTGCGGTATTATCGATCAATTAACTCGTGTTTTTTTTTAATTAATAAAGCAATTATTATTATAATTGTGATGCAGGAAATACAAATCAAAATATACATATCTGACCACCTTGGTGACAACCTCAATGTTATCAGCGGAAATTATATTATAAAATTGGGCAATTGTTGTTCCTTAAATGTAACTTAGTGATACTTAACAGCGCATACACGAACGTATGGGAAATACAACCTTAGTTAATATATATGTATAATGAAGATAACGATTACTTCCTATGATAAATCATCAAAGGTCTTGAGTGTTGCTAAGGATCGCTGACAATTAAAAAATATTTTATTAAATAAAAAAAAGTATTTTATTATTTAATTAAAGGACGAGACGAAGGAGACGTTCTTCTGATGGTGAATGATACGCATGCCTGCCACGTGGCGCTGATTAGAATGTTATACACACACTGTGTTCTTCGTCTTCTGACACAATACATTGAGTCTCGTTAGCCCAGTAACTTTACCAGCTACAGCGCACTACAAATCTAAACAAAGTGAGTAACCCTTGCACACTGCTGTTTTCCTGCAGGAATAGACGCTGCGGTAACTACCCAGACGGTCTCCGAGAACATAGACCTATCACCATTAGTTTAGAGATAATGAGATAATATTAGTCCTCGAGCTTTCAAATGAGCTTTCCAAGGCAAAAATTACTAGCGAGCGATATACATGATGCGGATGTCTAACGGCTGATGATGATATACATGAACAGAGAATAAGAGACAATATCTTTATCAAGGCAACGTACGTGAAACGTGGAGTCGTGCGGACATACTCACTATCTTCTCATTTCCATTCGCAATGCGTCTCATCAAAAGGCCAATGACCTTTTTAGTTTATTGTTCATACAATTGTAAATACCACACGGCGTTCTCTCCGTGCAGCCTGACCAATAAGAAATTATTGGCTTTGGGATGAATGGGGTCCCCTGAACAGGCATCCGCCTTGTGTTGGCGACGCCCCCTTACAGAGGTGGATGAGAAGCAGGAGGGGGTCCTTCCTCTGTGATAGGGCTGCACGGTGCTTGTGGCGTTGGTGAGGCCGCGGAGGTGTGTCATAACGTCTCCGTGACCCAGCCGTAAAGCGGCGACGGTGGAACATCGTGGATTTTAGTCGGTGCAAGTCCAACCGGTTATCTAATCTGTCTTTGCCGCCGCGAGGGCAGCTGCACGCACTGGCCAGACGATCGTACGGTTTTTACGTGTTTATTATGTTATTAGTCAGTCATATTAATGATAAGAATTTATAATTAAGGTGGACGATGAAGCTTGATGACGGTGATACTTTAAGAATTGAGATACTAGTATATTACACAACAATAATGTTATAAGTTATGTGTGTCAATAAAAAGCACATATGTAACCATCGAATCCCACCTGTGTATACTCTCTCATAGTAAAGTTTCCTCATCATCCATTTTGTTCATTTATTGTCATGAGGTGAAGCTACATGACTGTTCATGTGACTCAGTGAGGCTTCGTTTAAGCTAATGCTGTGGGACCGCAATAAGATATTGTTATCACATTTATTTACATAATTATATTCTACGAAATACCGACATAACTTAATTATAAATTAAGTATATAAAGACTAAGAAAGAATAAGAGACATGAGATAATTAATGCCTCTACGAAGATGTATCTGCTGTCTTCGCGACATAAGGTGGATGTCATCATAAACTCGCCGGACCGGAGAGCTTTGGTGATACCTGACTTGGCGTTTAAATGGATCTAATTTACTAATTAGTTAGTTTTGGTGCGATGTGCTGATGGCGACAATGAAGATGGATATGATGAAAAGGTCAATGACATTCTAATGTTTAGTTTTACATTTTAAGTACATTAGTATTAATATATTTGTTCGTCGCTGTTTTTATTAAAGTAATCGTGAGTATTTGATCCAGGATCCAATATACCAGTATAACATCATAGAGGCCCCGGTTTTTTTTTACATATCTACAATATTTAAAATTGAATACACTAATTTACTAAATTTAGTGAACTATTTCCCTGAGAAGCTACCAAGACTGACAAATTCTAAAGTTATGATTGGATCTGTAAGGATTGAACACATCGCTCGAAGAACGACCGTGCACCAGAAGACGTAGTGTTGGCAGGACTCTCACTAGGAAGGTCCGACGATCTGGAGAAGGTCGCGGGAAGCAGCTAGTTACGGACAGCGCAGGACCGATCGATGTGGATATCTTTAGGGGAGGCCCATGTCCAGCTGTGGGACGTCTGTCAGCTGATGATGATGACGGAAACATTTTTCTATGCCTTCTCTGCATGAACAAAACATCCCGACTAGCATCTCGCTGTCGTGACGGAAAATGGTGCTAGGCAGGAGATGATAGGTCCCATTCAGCACACTAAATTCCCTAACTACAGTGCTTTTCAAAACGGAACAGTGTAATAATATCATATTTCGTTTGATGTTAGAAATAGGTTATGAATTAGCTACTTAGACTTGTGGTTGCCAAATACGTCACGGTTACTCTCTGGTTTCCAAGGCTGCGTGCTGGTAGGACTTCTCTTGAACACATCTAGCTACATTGCTGTTTCGATTTAGAGCATATGAAAGACAAAGTATTTTGGGTGATTGTACTTTAATGTCTTCAGCCTTCCTTAATGTATATATATACATATAAAATTGAAGCCGAGCTGATAAAGTTTATCGACAATGGGTTATGTATAACGATGATAAAGCACTACATAAGCATTATACTTTTCCGGTACTCCAGTGTTCAGGAGTTGAAGCATGCGGATGCTAATAGCGTAGTTACCCCGCTAGCATTCCCCATGCAGTTGCTTGCTGCTGCATTCAGCACATAGGCCCTGCGTAAACGTACCAGGTAGCGACCACCATCACATGGATGTCCAGCTGTCAATAAAGTGACAGAATACAATGGATTTAATTTTTTTTATTTCCCAATCACGCGAACCGCTTCACGATGTTTACACATCGCTTTGGACGCGGCAAATCAGTACTTAAAATTACACCCGATCTTATCGAATCGTACTTAAATAACATTATGTTACTTAATGGTTAGTTATTGGTCTATGTTGAAATAGAATATATAAATTTTTTGTATATTTAAACTAGAATAGTCGCTCGAACGTAACTCCACGTTCGTTCTCTCGTCTCTGATCTTTTCGTATATGATCATAGACAATGTACATTGTGACCATATTGTCTAATAAGTAAAATTAAACAAAATATGTAAATAAGTAAACAAAGAAATACTAGCTTAGATTATGAAACGGCGTTTTCTTTCCTATCTCATTATTATGAATTTATCTATATGTATATATAAAATCGTTATTTTTTATTGCGATAGACACTTAAATTAAATTTTAGACATTGAACTTGTACTGAATCTAGCATTGCTATAAGCTAAAATATACAGCCTTTTATTAGAAAATTCCTGAAATTCATATATATATATATATGAAATTAATATATTTGTAAGAAATAATCATACAGAAGAACAATTCTTCAATTGGGAATAGTTTGTAGCAGGTTTAAATCCAGAGGTTTCACGAAAGGACTTTTCAGCTGCTTTACAGTGAAAACACAGAGCCTCAGAGCACTGGTTAGAATGGTATACACTGCACCGCATTGCGTTCGTCGCCTTGAGACATAAGATGTTGAGCCTCGTTACACCAGTAGCTATAGCATCCTTCAAACTGAAACACAGTAATGTATGCACACTACTATTTGACAGCAGACATAGTCGCTGCGATGGTATCTACCTAGACGGCCTCAGGGAACAGAGACCTATTATTTAGTACCCCCTAGTCACATATCTCTACAACCATAAGGTTTGGAGACTTGAAATTTGTTAGAATATTCCTTTTTCGAAAATTATTCTAATCATTTATATTTTCAGTGTTTTTATATAAAATTTCCGTTTATTTGTTATAATGCGCCGGCTATTGAGCATCTTTCTTTGACCTTCAAATCACCTTTTTCTTTAATATAAACATATTTGTGTTTAAAATAACTTGAAGAACCGGCTGACTTGTAGCACGTGTACATTAAAATGGTAATACGTTCACTACATTTAAGTTATTCGCACAGCTTTGCGATTGATAAAAGAACGCAAACTTTATTCAAATGATCACAATGCAGCCGGCTCGGTGCTTAATCGGACCTGTGCAGTGCACCTTCCACCTCCTCCACGTATAAACCTAGGTCTTCAAACCGAACGTGAATATTTCAAAAAGTTATAAAGTGCATTGAGAACGTTTAATATTTAAAAAAAAAACAGTAAGTATTATTAGTTAAGTTATTATAATTTTAAATTAAGTTTACATTAATAACACACGTTTATGTATAAGTAATCGAATAGTATACACATATATTTAGGGGGTGTAAGTGTTGCTGCACAACAACTCACGGGACCCAAGCCAACCTCACCAGATTGTGGTGGACTCTGCTAATAAACAAACATGGCCCTGGCTCCCATCAACCCCCATTGGGCCAGCGTGGCAGGAAATGGCCGAAAACCCTCATGAGTCCTTAACCGATTGATGTGGGAATCTTTGGGGAAGGTCAATGTCCAGCAGTGAACGTCTAACGGCTGATGATCTGATACACATATGTTTACTTGATACTTCATTAAAGAAGAATAAGTGTTTAATTACTGAGTAAATATAAAAACATATTCCTTAAAATCAATCGAAGTTACCACATAAGTAATATTAGACTTAATACAGCTGATTACTAGTACAATTACATATTAAGTTCTTTAAAGGATTTTTCATAAAAGCTTAAACCTCGGTTTCCATAGTAAAACTAAATTGAACTGGTGGTAGATCTCTGTTCCTGGAGACCGTCTAGATAAGTACCAGCGCAACGACTGTTTCTGCCGCAAACATTACTGTGTTCCGGTTTAAAGGACGTTGTAGCTTGAGTAATTACTGGGGTAACGAAAGTCAACATCTTGTCTCAAAGCGACGAGCGCAATGTGATGCAGCGTATACCATTCTAACTAGCGCCACATTGTTATGAGCAGGCGTATCACTTACCATCAGGTGAACGACTGGTTCGTCGGGTCGCTTATTACAATAAAAAAAATTATAATTTCACTGTTTCCATTTATTTACTTAATTATCTCGACGTCTCGATCGCTTGATAACCTTAAGGAACAGACCAGAAATTAAAAACTTCTGCGAACATAAAGGGAGACCTTCGATTACAATTTTTTTATTGGTGGTACGTCTCTGTTACCGCAGACCGTCTAGGTAGATACCACTGCACCTCCTATTGCATCCGAAAAACAGTAGTGTGCAAACTTTACTGTGTTTCGATTTGAAGGGTGCATAGCTAAAGAAATTACTGGAGTAACGAGACTTAACATCCCCTCTGTCTTTAAGTGACGGGCTCAGGCTCAGTGTTGTGCAGTATATACTATTCTAAACGGCGCCACGTTGTAATGCGCAAGCGTATCACTTACTATCAGGTGAACGTCCCGCTCGTCCGATCGTTTCTTTAAATAAAAAAAAAGTTTAAGAAATTATTACACGGTTTCAATAGACACACAAAATCTGTACTTTTCTGCAGGCATTGTACATTGCTGGTAGAATGGTTAGGGTCCTGAATCATTTGTTACATTAGTTTAGTCTTCTCCATCTCTCTTTATGTCGGTTGATCATCAAACGAGATTCGATTGAAGATTATTAGAAACAGTAAATAGCGAAAGTTCTCAGTGTTACCGATAGCGTCGACTCTCCGTTGAAAACACCGAATTTCAGTAGACATTACGAGGGTAGTTTATTTGTGGTTTCTGGCGATATACTATGCAACATATACACACATGTTAAATATATGTAACGCTTTCTTTTTGCCAAAGGTTAAATTGTTAAAAGTATATCGAAAACGATCGAAGACAATGAAGTGAAAATCTAACAATGGAAGGTTAACGTAATCGGAAGGCCATTAAATTTTATGTCGTGGAAACGTTGCATTGTTAATGCATTCAGGATAACCGATAGGTAAAACCGGCAAGTTATTTGATATGGAAACAAGAGCACGTTTACACTGCCACTCGATTTACATACACGTATACTTACTTACTCCTCTGGCGCAGCGACCCAGAGCGAATCTTGGACTCCGACACAAGAACGCGCCAGCGTTGTCTGTCTCATACACGTGTACGTGAAGATAAATTTGATATATCGATTATTGGAGGTGCAAGAAGTATCCTACAACTTCACTTGCTCGTGATGCACCCTGCTAATCAACTAACGATTAATGAACTTCTCCAATCCATAATAACTGATAAGCCATGCGTTATTTTGCCAAGTTACAGGAATAGGTGTTTACTTTGTTCCCGGAAGTTGTTTTTTAGACACCCTTATGATAGGCCGAGAGTAGAGAAGCGAAGGAGATACACTAAACCATCTCCTTCATAAGCGACAAATCGCAATTGGATGGGTGGAGAATTTGATTGGGATGAGGTAATAGTCATAGAAGGAGGGACAACCACATACACCGGCACCGTAAACAGGCTGATAGAAGGAATAAAGGGGACTGCGACCCTAAAAAGCATAAAGGGGATAAAAATGACGGCCAAGGGACATGTCCTTGTAAAAGGAACAGAGAACGTGGAAGAGATGACAGAGAAAATAAAAGAGATGATGGGAGATAAAAAAGTAAGAAGGGCTGAGGGGGCCAAGAAAAAAGTATTACATATTAAAGGAATAGACGGCTCGGTGAGAAAGAGGAAGTTAAAAAAGGTTTACAAATGACAAAGCTAATAAAAAACCTGGATAGCGTGGAGATCAGATCACTGAGACCGATGGGCGGAGGAAATCAGACGGCAACGGTGATCGCGGAAGAAAGGGATGCGGACAATCTCCTCGAGAGAGGAAGGATAAGAATAGGCCTAAATATATGCCACATACAAGAAAGGAGTAGCTCTAGCTGCTGAGATGTTTCAAGTGCTGGGAATATGGCCACAAAGCAGAAAACTGTTGCGGGAAACACAGGAGCAAAGCATGCAGGAAATGCTCGAAAACAGGCCATATCGCAAACGACTGCAAAAAAGGACATATAGCTGGCACCAGTAGATGCCCGCTCTTCCTGGAGGCACTTGAAACTGCGAGGCGAAACCACTCCCTATAATAAAAATGGCAACTAATATTTTACGAATAAACATAGGCCGAGGCAAAGCTGCACACGACCTCCTCTTGGCAACCGCGAGTAGTATAAACGCGAATCTTGTGGTCCTATCAGAACCAAGGAGGAAAATGGCGAAAGCTGCTGGATGGGAGTGCGACAACAGAGGAGATGCAGCCCTAGTGATATAAAATAAGACAATGACGGTTTCAGAAATCTATAGAGGGAAAGGGGTTTATCGGCTTTAAGATGAAGGACTTCACCGTGTTTAGCTGCTATGTATCTCCAAACTGTACTTTTAAAGAGTTCAAAGCAGACGTCAATGAACTTTGGACAGTGCTTAAAAAACAAAAGACACCCATCCTAGTGGCAGGAGATTTGAACTCGTTATCAAGAGCGTGGGGCGGCAAGGTAACCAACAAAAGGGGCCACTTCCTACAGGAACTAGTGACGGACCTCGACACCGTTATTACGAACCAGGGGGCGACTCCAACCTTTGAAAGAGGAGACAGAACGTCGAGGCCCGATATAACCATAGCCTTTGAGACGCTGGCAGTCAAGATAAAGAGCTGGCGAGTGCTTGACATGGAGACCATGAGCGAACACAAACATATAGTGTACGAAATAAAACATGCACGGCCTCTACCGCAGCGCCATACACAAACGAAAAGGTGGAAACTGCAAAGACTGGTCATAGACAAGTTCAGTACGAGCCTGCAAAATGCTCAGATCTCGACACCCATGGAACTAATACAGGCTACGACGGGAGCATGTGACGCCTCTATGCCCACAAAAAACAACAATAATAAGAAAAAAGGAGTCTACTGGTGGAACAGGGAAATTGCGGAAACAAGGAAAGAGTGTTTGGAAAGCAGAAGAAGTTATACAAGAACCAAGAAAAAGCTAGGAAAAAGGAAAGACAAGGAAAGCAACGAAATAAATGAACTCAAAAAGAAGTATAAACAAGCCAAACTTGAATTACATAGACGAATCTGGAAAGCAAAGGACGATAAATGGAGAGAAATATGCGAGGAAGTAGATAATGATGTATGGGGACTAGGATATAAAATAGTTACAAAAAAGCTGCGCGGAAATCCACCCACAAACATGAATATGGACAAAATCTAGGCTATAGCGGATGGGCTCTTCCCAGAACATAGAGATTTCGAACGGAAAATGAAACCACCACAGGAGTTCCCAGAGGTGACCAAGGAGGAGATCACCCGACTAAAAGCACGTATAAAGCTGAAGAAAGCCCCCGGGGCTTTCTTCAGATTTCGCCGGAGATCATGAGTCTAGCAATAGCAGTAATACCAGATAGGATAAGGCTTGTGCTGCAGAAAGTGTTGGAGTCTAGCGTTTTCCTCAACTGCTGGAAAACAGCTAGACTAGTCCTGATTATAAAACCAGGCCAACCCGCTGACAATCCTGTGGGGCACAGGCCGTTGTGTCTACTGGACTGCTATGGAAAGCTTCTGGAGTCACTGATAGGCAGAATTGAAAAACACCTAATGGAATCGAGCAGCCTACATGATCCACAGTACGGGTTTAGAAAAGGGAGGTCTATAATGGATGCAGTCAACAAGTTGCTGCAGATAGCGGAAGGCGCGAGGCGAGGAACCAATAGGACCAGAAGAATCTGTGCAGTAGAGGCTCTTGATGTTGGAAATGCTTTCAAATCCGTATCGTGAAAACTCATCCTGAAGGAAATGGCCGCAAAAGGCATACCATAATACTTATGCAATATAATAAACAGCTACCTCCAGGATACATATATCATATTGACGAACGGCGCGGGCACCGTCGTAGAAAAAAGGGTCACCGGTGGCGTTCCGCAGGGCTCAATACTGGGCCTAACTTTATGGAACATACTATACGACGGGGTCCTACAAATGGAACTAGGAAAAGGGGCACAACTGATAAGCTTCGCTGATGACCTGGCCCTGGTGGTCACAACGAAAAAGGAAGAAGAAGTCATGACTATATAGCAAACGTAGCTCTAGAAAGGATACGCCGATGGATGGAGCAGAAAAGACTGCACCTGGCCCCGAAGAAGACAGAAGCAATCGTCCTAAGCGGTAGAAGAAAGCTGAGCGAAATCAACTTCACTGTTCAGGGCATCCGGGTGGTGCCAGCAGATAGATTAAAATACCTCGGCATCTGGCTTGATAAAAGTTTAAAGTTTGACAAACATATAGAAGAAGTGACTGGAAAAGCCGAAAGACTGGCGGCTGCCCTTAGCAAAATTATGCCCAGAAAAGGAGGGCCAAGATCAAGTAAGCGTAGCGTAACTTCAGACTGTTGGCGTCCGCGATACAGCCCGTCATGCTATATGGAGCACCGGTGTGGGCGGGGGCCATGAGTGTTGCGAAATACAAGAACTCGTATAGCAAATTATAACGGAGGCTGGCAATACGTATCACTGGAGCCTACCGCACCATCTCTCTGGACGCGGTTTTAATGATAGCGGGCTTAATACCTAAACAACGATTAGCACAAGAACGGCATTGCTTCTATCACGAAAAGAAAAGAACAAAAGAAGAAGAAAAAAAGATTGGAAAAAGAGAGAAAGGGCAAGTGGCCTCGAAGAATCATACCCAACCTCAGACAATGGATACAAAGAAAGCATGGAGAAGTAGAAAGACTGCTAACACAAGCGCTGAGTGGACACAGAGTTTTTAACACCTATCTCCATGTAATAGGGAAAGCAGAAAATGATACTTGCCCATATTGCGAACATACAGACTCACCAGAGCATGACCTGTTCGAATGTATCAAATTTGCAGAGGTAAGAGAGAAACCAGAAAGAAACGATGGAAAAGTAGGAGCGGAAAACGTGATGCAAAGAATGACGAAAAATAAAGAAGGATGGGACAAATATGCGGAAATACTCAAAGAAATAATAAAAGTAAGGGCAAAAGGTGAAAGGCAAAGACAAGAAGCAATAAGATCTTTTATCTTAAGGCAAAAGCCTCCCTGAAGTAATGCACAAGCGGTTCCAGAGATGATAGGAGTGAAAACGGAAGGGGGTTTTAGTCCGTAAGCTGAGCCAAGTGCTCTGCAAAGTCGGGCATAACATAGGGTCCGGGCCCATGACTATCCATGAGGATTTCCCCCTGCCGACGAGAAAAAAAAGGAATAGCTGTATACTATCTTCCCGGAAGTTGTTTTCTTTTAGACACCCTTATGATACGCCAAGAGTAGAGAAGCAGAGGAGATACACTAAACCATCTCCTTCATAAGCGACAAATCGCAATTGTGTAACGAATCATTTTTTTTATATATTTCTCTTTTTAGGGGTTGTAAGAGGTCCCGCAGAACAACTTACGGGAAGCTCACCTGCTCGTGGTGCACCCTGCTAATCAACTAACGAAGCTCTAGCTCCCTTCAACCCCAAATCCCCTCGTAAAAATCCCAAGCCGATCAATGTGGGAGTCTGTGGGGGGCCTGTACCCAACTATGGACGTCTATCGGCTGAGGATGATGATAAATATTTGTCTACTGAACAGTGGTACATACTATATTATCTCTTCTGCTTAAGAACTTTGTATATGTTGCGGCGAATATGATTTATCCTTCGATTATATATAATAATTGCTAGTAATTATGCATAATCACCACTTAATTTAGTAAATATGTTAATTCCTTTAAAATATTATCAAATCATCCGTTTTTTTTGCACAATTCCCAACGCACCTTGGTAAATGAGATCAAAGTGTTTAACCTTACGAAAATTCGTTGTTTGGGCAACTGCGTGCGTTGCATCTGTCATCAAGCGACAATCGCGCAACAAATCTTAATATTTCTTCGCTGTCCTCTCGTATCTTATTAAATTATTATTTATAACTAATAAGCTTGAGCGTTTTAATTCCAAATTAATTAACATTACAGCAAACAACTAGCAAAAAGTAAATAATAGTAAAAACAAAAGAAGTAGTAAGAAACGATGCGAGCAGGGTCGGAAACGCGCCCAGTGATACCTGTGGTCTTACTGGCGGTCATAGGCTGTGGTTACCGCTCAACTTCAGGCAAGCCACAAGCTTGTTTGCCACTTAAGTGGTATAAAAAAAAACGGGTTATCAAAGACTGAAAGGATAAGTCCCAAACGTTGCTTCGTAGCGAGAATAGTTGATGCCTTCATTAAACTTTATTTTCCATAAGTTACACAAAACGTTACTGTTCAGACCAATCGCTTCTAACCGAGGACTTAAAAATATCCTGGTTTGCACAGTCCAATCGAACCATGCGTCTGGTTGTGACTATTTTGTCCGTGCACAATTTTTCACATCCGGCCACATTGCACAATCTTTTGTTACGTTTTTGATGCCAAACTCACGACCGCTGTCACTTTGTAGTACGTACCCTGAAGGCTCCAAATATAGTGAAAATAGCAATCAGGTGATATGCAACCTCTTCTGCACATTCGCTCTTCTATCTTGATAGACAAATATAAATATAAAGTGGTTAAGTGTTTGCTACTGCGTATCAGGTCCGACCGTCACCTTGTGTTCATGTCTTGGAAGATTGTGCCCTAATCTTATCTTAAGTACTCTGCTCTTTTTTACCAATTTCACACAAATTTAAGTAAATCGTGACTTCTTCGATGGTAGTGTTTTTACACTTTTTTATTAGTTCTTTTAATATCCTGTTTCTTCTACCGTGACCTATTGACGAGTGTGCGTCATGAATTATGGTAATATATTCTTCAAAATACAAGTAAAATCTAATTTTTCATTGAAGCTGCATTTACTTAAATGAAAGATGAACTTTTACTATTGTCTACATTCAATAAAAGCTGCGCTTTATTGTACTAACCCAATCAGTCGTGATATTTATCACATTTACTATTACGAGTCAGGAATTATCCAAAAAACAACTGGTTAACTTCATAATTTTTTGAAAATTTATGGAATTTTACAGCATTAACGATAATTACGCTTAATTAGTGGTTGTTATATCCTCATCATCATCAGCCCATAGACATCCACTGTTGGACATAGGCCTTCCCCCCCAAAGATCTCTATATCGATCAGTCCTGCGCTATCCGCGACTTTTTGTATATAGGAGATTCATATGGAGGGATCTGAGCCATTTCCCACCGCGCTGGCCCAATGCTGGTAGGCGGGAGCCAGAGCCTCGTCTGTTGATTAGCAGGGTGCACAACGAGCAGGTGAGGTTGGCTTGGGTCCCGTGAGTTACTCCTATCGCCAAATTACTGCATACTCCTGCGCATGTAATATATTCTAAAACGGGACGTCATTTTTGATGACGATTTTTTAAACCATTTTTTTCATACAGTTAGATAAGCAAATAGTAAACAGAAAACAAATAAGTTACTGTTATATTACAATACCAAATTAACATAATTAATTCATATAAAATTAACATATAGTACTAAGCCTTACTGTAAACAAATATATATTGTCGTGCTTATGTAATATATATCTATATCTACATCTACATTCCCGATGTTTTAAGTTCCTGATGAATGATTTGTTTTAGTGTTATTTGTGTATTATATGTGTTATTAATTAGCTGTTGCTGCAACTCCCTTTGGGGGAGGAATTTTGTAGAATACATTCTTACCTGACCTCTAAACGGCAGAAGCAATATCTCCTCTACCAAATTTCCAGTGTTTACGTCTAATAGTTTCGGAGACCTTGAGATGAGTTATTGAATCTCTGGATATCTCCTATACATAAATAGATGAGTGTTTACTAAATAAATGTTTCTAATAATTTTCAACGAATTATTTATATTTATTATATATAAATTATTTTATATTTATTTATACATGAAATTTAGGAACCCCGCAATATATATATTTTATTCAATGAAGCGACGAGACGAACGAGACGTTCATCTGATGGTACACCTACCCATAACTATTTGGCTCTAATTAGGATGGTATACACTGCACTATATTGTGCTGGTCGCCCAGAGGCATAAGAAGTTAAATCCCGATACACCAGTAATTACACTAGTCAGTGGATTAGCTCTTTAGTTATTTTTATTGAATTCATTGCGACTTACTCTTACTATAAAGAAAATTGTTAATATTCTTAACATGAAATAGAATAATCATTATACAAAGATAAGTATTAATATTTGTGTTATTTTCATCATCAACCGATAGACGTCCACTGCTGGACATAGAACACCCCTAAAGATATATACATCGATCGGTCCCACGCTGTCTGCATCCATCACCTTCCCGAGACCTTCAGTAGTTTGTAGGAGTACATATGGTGGGATTTGGGCCATTTCCCACCACGCTGGGAAAGAGCAGGTGAGGTTGGCTTGGGCCCCTTTACATCCTTGTGTATATAATATAATATTTAATGTGTATTACGTCTACAGATGTATCAAAAACTTCCGTTGATGATATATTTGAACATTTGTTGGTTTTATTTTTATATAACTTACCAGCTCTGTTCTGTACTGCTGAATTATTTACTTTTATTCACGAATTTGCTTGAAGGACACTTGGAGGATTAGGCTCATCAATACATTTGTATTTTTAGTGTCTACAATAAAAAAAAACATAAAAATCAATGAATTGTGAACCCGTAGAAGGTAGAGATTTGACATTATAATGATATTAGGACGACCTCATTGTACGAAATCGCGAATCTTTTCTTTGTTATTTTATATACAGGAAATTAATCGGCTAATTATGGAATTACGGGAAGTAATTATAATAATTTCTAGTTATAAGTAACTATATTCCATGTTGAAAGTGTTTTTTTTTATGGAAGTTTTGATCGGCAGTGCACTCGCGCGGCGCGCGCGCCTGCTCTGCGCTACTCACCTTCGCTCATATCACTATATATTAGCAGAATTGTAAACAGAACGACTCATTCCCACTGAGGCAAGCCGGTGTGACTTTGAACAAGAAAAAAAGGATATTTTCCTCAGCCTTACGAGACATCGACGGCATCCGTGCTACTTGAGCAAGTTCTTCTCATTTACAGTTCAATCGCGATCTCCGGTTGAAGATGAACTCCGGCGCGTCGCTCAGCCTCCGCTTCCCCGAATGGAACCTCAACAAGAGTCGCTGTGAGTAACATTCTTTTATTTATTTAAACCACATTTTGACAATATGAAAGTACCGAAAAACTGAAATAATACCTTCTTTCCCATTGTGTAATAATTTTTTTATCTTTCTCTTTCGTATTACTGTTTTTAATTAACCGTCAAAGTTTTTATTTGTTTAAACGAGGGTTTATTTTTAATATCTTTTATACATTGACTAAAAAACTTAATATGAAGCATATAAAACATTTTAATATTCTTTTAATTAATATCTTTACTTTTTATAGAATATATCTACTGTAGAACAAGAAAGTATTGTTCGATAGTAATTGTCTGACATCTTTTTACCTTGGAATTAAGTTCATTGAAACTATCTAAATGCATTTTTTTATAATTTTCTACTGTTGTTATTATTTCTCGTAGTTTTATATTATTTATCCTAAGCTTTTTTTATATTTTGGTCACTTTAAAATGAACTCAATATAAACGACATAACTTCATAATTGGTGACGGGATTATCGCTGAATGTACGAAGGAACCTTCGTACTTTTTTTCGTCTGAAAATATTGCACCGGATATTACGTACTAGTATGGGGGTTAAAATATACTTGATGTTACTCCTTAAGTTGAAATTACGTGAATGTTTCCACACTGCGAAGCAATCCGACGTTCAAAATCAGCTTGTCGTATTAATCATCGTAACATCGCGTCAGCAATATAATAGTATGCGTACAAGATTTGTACATGTTACCACCAAAAGTTTAAAATATATTTCAATGTAAAAGATAAAATATTATCATATTACGACTGTTTCTAGATTTATTGTGTGTGAATTATAATAAACAAAAACGCAAAATTGGTGAGAACTTCAAAAAAAGCATCATAATGCCTGAGATTGTTTAACAAGTACAAGAAATCATTATATAGACGACAATACAAAATATGATAATTGGTTAGACCGTCTCTACTTCGAGGACCGACTAGGCCAGTGGTCGGTAAGCTGTGGCTCTGTAGACACATCACTTAAGGCAAAGGCAATGATGAAATTAAGGGATTACTTATAATCTATTAACACGTCCCCATCATTCCAAAATAATAACTTACAGTTATTTTTAAGGATATCTTTCATATTATTTAAATGGTTACTACGGTTATATTTTTAACCAAATATATTAACTTTTCATAAGACATCAAATTTTATTTAATTTACTGTTATTTAAACTAAGACTTAGTTAAATTAAGATTTAGGGCAAGCTCTAGTAGTAATAATAATAATAAATAAACTTTATTTCAGTTCCTGCGGCCATAGTGTTAGTAACTATTTTTGCTTAATGGCTACGTTAAGTAACAGGGTAGTAATTTCAGAATTTTATATTACTTATTACATAAGTTTATTTCACTTAGCAACTAATTATGCAGTATACCTAGACTTCCGGACACAATGGTCTGAAAGAGGTGAATGATACCGTCCAGCAATCGCTTTAAGATTTCCATTGGGACTAGCCCCGAGTCTGCAGAGCATTGAGGCAGACTTGCGCAGAACTAGTGCGCACGTTTACTCCTAATCATTTCCGTAATACTGTAGCAAAACTTATGTGCAAAAAATGGCTTTTGAATAAGTTTTAATGGTGTATTGTTTATATGCTCTTGAATGAGAAAGTTGCCGACCACTAGTCTAGATAGTTGCAAGCATTTATTCGTAAACGATCCTAATCTTAACAATAATAAAATGATTATAAAGTTGAAGAATGTATTGTCGCCATCATCATCATCATCAGCAGGTAGACGTCCACTGCTGGACATAGGCCTCCCTCAAAGGTTCCCATATCGATCGGGCTTACGCTGCCGCATAGCCGAGCAGTAGGAGCCGTCGTTTATAGGGGTTCATATGGAGGGGATGCGAGCCATTTCCCACGACGCTGACCCAATGCGGGTTAGTGGGAGCCAGAGCCTCGTCTGTTGATTAGCAGGGCGCATCACGAGGTTGGCTTGAGTCCCGTGAGTTGTTATGCGGGACCCCTTACACCTCTGTAAGGTATTGTATAAATTCAAAATGTTCTTAATTTTTTTTCTTTCGTTCTTGTATTATCTTTACAAAGCTGTAGCTTTTGTGACGTCTGTATCTACTCTTATTATTCAATAAAATTAATGATTCAAACATCATTTATAAAATAACGTTATCGGCTATTAGCATTATTATAAAAATAACATTAAAATGTTTCTGTTGAAATTGATTTGAATTTGTAAAAAAAAAATCTGTTATCGCCACGCTTAATAAGCGCGCCGGCGAACGCGGTATATTGATGAAGGTTACAGAAGCTGCTAATATCTCCCTGGAACTATGCCATAGGCACCAAGATATAAAGACAGCAGTAGACGTCCATCGGTTGCGATGACAATCATGATTTCTTTATTACCTTTAGCGCAGGCAAAGGAAAGAATAGCGACAGGGATATTCTAATAAGTTTCCCACCCGTCGTAATGTCCAACAATGAACGATTTATATCATTTACATAAAATACGTTACAGTAGGTCGATGCATTGTTTATCTATCACTATTTACGTATATTAATTAGCGATAATGATTTCTTCAAACCAGTCAAAATGATTGCTTAATATTATTAAAGATCACTATTAACTACCGCTGACATGGGAAACATCTTTACGTAATGGTAAAGTACCGACAAGCTGTACCGTTGCGGGAGCAACACGCAAATACAGTTCAGCCATTCAAGTTCTTATTCATTTCTATGAATGTATATTTTATAGAAAGTTAATTAACAAAATTTTTGTTTCACATGCAATTATTTAAATTTTCTGTGCCTATGCCACTAATGTATTGCAACCAAGGTCGGGTATGTGCCAACTTACCATTACACTTTATTTTCATAAGTAACTTTGAAAATTTAACATCTATACTGTATTTACGCTTTAATATTTAACCACATGGTTTACAGATTGACCCGATAACCTAGCTATCCTCATGTTCAGATTATTTACTTCTACACTTCGTGTTTCTCTTACCTGTACGAGGGTGGATCAAAAAGTAGTTAGAACGACATATATACTCCTTGGTAAGAAAAAAATAAATACTGACATAGCTCAGATACATGTTTGCAATATTAATAAAGAAAAAAAATCTTTGATTCTCTTTTGTTTTATTTCTGTATATAGTAATTTGTTTGCTTCATGTCGGAACCTGTTCTCGGAAATGGAGAAAAGCGAAGTGCGAGCCGTTATTAAATAACTATTTGAAAAAGTTAGCGACGCAAGAGATTCATTGCGATCTGGAGGCAACATTAGGAGAGTCTGCTCCGCCGTATTCCACTGTCGCAAGGTGGGCTTCACAATTTCGAGTGAGGAAAACGAGCACGGAAGACGAACATCGTTGCGGCCGTCACCACGTCCAATGACTTCAGTCACCCAAGAAAATGTTGCGAAAGTCGAGAAAATTGTATTGAGCGATCGAAGAGTTACCATCCGATACTTACTCGTAATCCAAGAAACTGGCATGTCATATGGAAGTATTCAATCTATATGGAAACAATCTTTGAATACGAGAAAAGTCTGCGCAAGATGAGTGCCGAGAATGTTAACCGACACTCAGAAATAAAACGCAACGACGAGTTGACATTTCGAAGATACTGTCGGACAAGTTTCAAGAAGATTCTGAAAACATTTTGGCTCGTTTCGTAACAATGGAGGAAACATGGGTCCATCATTTTGATCACGAGGCAAAACAGCAATCTTCGCAATGGAAACGGCCATCATCACCGACCCCGAAGAAGTTTCGTGCCGTGACACCGGCTGGCAAGGTTATGGCCTCAAAATTTTGGGACTCGGAAGGGATATTGTTGATTGATTACCTGGAGCTTGGAACCACTATTACAGGCTATTATTATGCAGCTTTAATTCCCAAGTTGAGGAATGCCATCAAAGAGAAAAGGACAGGGAAACTTAAAAGGGGCGTGCTGTTTCATCACGACAACGCAACCGCGTACAGGTCGGCAGTTGCGATGGCTGCCATTCAGCAAGTTGGCTTCGAGTTGGTTGACCCTTATTCACCAGATCTGGCGCCTAGCGATTTGTATCTGTTCCTCAAATTCAAAGAATGCTTAAGAAGAAACAAGTACGAAGACGATAACGAGGTGATGGATGCCGTGGAGAGCTTTTTGCAGGCCCAAGACAAAACTTTTTTTTTAAAAGGGATTGAAGCTTTGGAAAAGCACTGGACTTGGTGTGTAGAGAGACTCGGACACTATGTAGAAAAATAAATTAATTATCAATAGTCATTATATTCTATCTCATTCTCACTACTTTTTGATGCCTACTCATATATCGTCAACGGGCCAATTCATGAAAATTATATTAGTCAGGTTTTAGTAGCTATTAATTGAACTATGTCCTAATCCGTTTGCTTTATCTCGTTACGAAGTTTTATAAAAAAAAAGAACAATAGAATAACAAGTTCGATGGAGAGCCAACGTTCAAATATCAGACACAAGGGCGCGATCTCTGGCACGCCGCGCGCAGAGTGCAGTCAGTCTATTAGTATACAATCAATTGGTATTACCTAAGGCGGGTGTTCGCGGCGGTCTGTATGAGATCAGGGTCGCGACGAAAGGTATATTTACATCGAAACCCTGGAGTTCGATATCAGTCCATACGTTGTTGCGCAACAATCAAGATCGCGCACGCCAACTGCTTAAAGTAAACCGGCACATATCCCAAGCGCGAAAGAGAACTCAAACTTGAACTTAATCTCTGTATTTCCCCGCCGGACAACTTTCATATTTAAAAAAAAATTGCTTGACCTTACACCAATTGTGACATAATGTTGACAAGGTCCTGTATTATTCCGTCCCTTTTGCAACACATTTGATGAGATTATTAATCTAAGTTATATTTCCAACTTGATGGTAGTTAACTTCCAAGAGGAGAGGAGAGATACGGATCCACATATACGCTCCACAAAGTATTTAAACTATTGCGGTGATCCGAGCGAGGCATTTAAACCATTGAAGTCGTAAAATGATTTAACTAGTCATGATGTTTTAACAGATTTATGGGTATTTATCCTTTATGACTAGCTCGCTAACCCAATGGTTAGAGCGGGCGGCCTTCATTCCGAAGGTCGCGGGTTCGAATCTCGGCATGTACCGATGACTTTACTATTTAAGTTATGTACATTTGTGAGCTTTAGTAACAACAGCGAAACACAAACGGTGAAGTAAAATATCACGAGGAAACCTGCACGTGAATTAGAATTTATTGTAAGGTGTGTGTGAAGTCACCAATCCGCATTGGGCCCGCGCGGTGACTATGGCCCATCGCCCTCATATTGAGGGTAGGCCTGTACCCCAGCAGTGGGGACGTAAATTGGCTGTTATGGATGGATGGATGGATACTTTAACAGTATTACCTTAATTACTAAACACTACCATAAGATATTTAATGATACTTTGTGACTCCAACAATTTTATCATTTAGGCTTTTAAACACAAATACAATAAGAACTAATTAATAAAATGAATCTAGTGATGAGTTCAATAATACTTGCATTATTATGTTTCTGTGTCCATCTACCACCACCATCTTTGGTTGATTTGTAGCTTTTAATAAACGTTTGCATATATAAGAGACAATATTATAGCATAATATTAAAAATAATTACCAACAACAAGGCAGTTAGTTTTATTAAACAATCCATATTTAATTAATTTCAAAATTATATCAAATTTTCAGACGATGAAATCGACAACCTGCCAATGATGGCGAGTCTCGGCCCGGTCCTGATTATACTGGCGACGTATTTAGTCTTCGTAATGAAGATTGGACCAGCGTTGATGACTAAACGGGAACCGTTCAAGCTTAACACTACACTACTACTCTACAATGGAATACAAGTCATCTTCTCTATTTATCTAGTACAGAGGGTAGGTGTTTGCTGTATCATGGAGAGATCTTCCGAAATTTTATATTTGATTCGTGCTTTTATATGGTTGTGAAATGTAAGTCCTAAAAAAGGAATGTATGGGGTTCCATCGTAAGAGTCCCTTTATGAGACCTCAAGGTTTAGTGGTGATCCTGGTAGAAGGGATTTGATAATATAAAGAAGTGGACTGGGCTTTACTACCTTCAATGATTCATCTATTCTTTTTATTAATTACCAGATTAGTTTTTTCATTCTTACCACCAAATTTTAGTTTCAAGAAGGCACCTCATTATGATTTTGATGATGGGAAATCTTCGAAAATATCCCTTTCTTTTAGATCAGATATAGTATTTTTAGCCATTTAAAACCTACAGCCTCCTTGAGGAAATTAAAATCTTTCAGAGCTTAAACAACTTCGGTCACTACTCGATCATTAAAAATATTACAGGTTACGGTTACTTTTGCCACAGATTAAGTAGGTACCTCTTCATTAACTGTAGTGTTAAAGTTTGAAGAGCCTCGAAGGTATTAATTTAAGGACGTTGTCGATATACGTCAAAAAAAGAGCTCAGACGCCAGTGCTGAATAGCATTAACAAGATAACATCTCCAAGATAGATGATGTCGGTGCATTATCTGCAAAACGGCCACGAAAATGAAATAAAGCATTTCCAACAAATAAAACCGGACCTCACTTAACTCTTCATTCAAGGATTCTATTCCTTAGCTATGCCAATTTCCTGCCAACAATCACCGCATTTTCCATTTCAACAATATCAAACAGGACTTATTATTTAAATGAGTACATATCAATTCATCGCGTTTTAGTTACTTCAAGCCTCCACAATACTAGTTAAATTTCTCGTAAAGAGATGAATTGTTTGTGGTCAATAAAACGGTCACCACAAGTAATTAAGACTAAGGAAGACAAAGATCGAAGCCCCAATGTTTAGTGAATTAGAGGTTTAATTTTTATTTTTCTATATTCAAAGATTACTCCGCTAGTTTTTGGGATGCTCTTACAGCTTCATCGAACTAAGGTTCATAAAATGTGCTAGCTAGTATTTTTGTTCACGGTTCTTAATAAAAATAAAGATTACTGTTTCAGTAATGTTTACCTTCATACGCATTCGTTATTGTTTTCCAAACAAAACCTTTAAATTGAATTAATTGATCAGAATCATTAATGTAGGTACATTCTGTTGTTAATAGAACGTAAATGTTAATTCGATTGAGAATAACTGTTATGTAAATACGAGCACAACGTGATGCTGTGTACTTCATTATAACTAGTGCCACGTTGTTATGAACAGGCGTATTACTTACCATCAGGTGAATGTGCCGCTAGACTCGTCGCTTCGTTGAATAAAAAAATCAAAGGTTAATTAGAGTCAGTCGGATATCTCCATAGCCTTGACTTTAGTTAAAGCATAGCAAAAAATTTTCCTTTAAATATAATTTGTTAGTAAATTATTATATTGAATCTGATGTTTATCATAATTATTAAATAAGCACCATAATTTTACAAGTAAAATAACTTCAGATACATTAAATCCTGATTATAGGATGTTGTGATATTCATTTCCATAATCAGCGAAACTTTAAACGAAGATTTGTTCAAAATAGGTTAGCACTAATGTATAATGAGAATTGTTTTTTTTTTGTTTTGCAGTACTTCAGCGATTTATTAAGAATGGGTTTAGCGCCAAAAAAATGCTACATACAAGACATGGAACACAGGACTCATGTATGTTTATTAAATATTTATACTACACTTCCACTTACTATTTTTCTTATACTGGCATAGCGATTATACGTTGATGATTATGGAGTTAAATAATCAAGCAAATAACAAAAATATTATATTAACAGTAACATCATGCACAAGTTACTTCTGACAGCTAAATATTAGACTTTCGTCTAATATTTTTACCGAAGAACTGTCAAGTTCTGGAAATCATTTATATTTTTGTAATTTCACTAGCCACAGCGCCATTCAAATCAGAACATTCATTTATATTTTTTGGTAGAAAATATCATCGAACATAATAATAAAATGAATTACTTAGCTGAATATCATTCTCAGATTCTGGTTGGAATTTGGCTGTACTTCGCAGCTAAAGTCAGCGAGCTCCTCGATACTGTATTCTTCGTATTAAGGAAAAAGGACAACCAAGTGACCTTCCTGCATTTATACCATCATTCGATCATGATGATTGGAACGTGGACATTCATCAAGTACTGGCCGTCCCACACCCTGATGTTCATCGGGTTTCTAAACTCCCTGGTCCACGTGTTCATGTACACGTACTACGGCCTGTCGGCGCTGGGGCCTCACGTCGCCAAGTATCTGTTTTGGAAGAAATACATGACAAAATTCCAGTTGGTGAGTATTTCATAAATACAAAAGTGCAAAGAAATATAAGGATACTGTTCCGGCTGATCTCCAAAGCGGCTGAACCTATGTAAGAAACATTTTCACATGCAGATAGCATATTTTATATTTGAATAGAATAGCAATAAACCGTAAAGACTATTATTTATTAAACTTATTAAAGTGTAATTTTCCAGTAATGTTCTGTATGGTTTCTTAATCTGTTTCAGGTACAATTTGTGTGTATAATCATTCAATATGTATCAGCTGTGAGGAACTCGGAGTGTCCTCCCGCAAAAGGAGTAGCTTCATTCGTAGCCTTCAATACAGCTTTCTTCTTAATTCTTTTCTTAAACTTCTACCGACACAGCTACAAAGGAAAAACAAATAATATATGCATGGGAAATCATCTACTGAAAGAAGATTCATTAGAAGAGATCAAACCAAAACATGGATAATTATGAGTCAATTCTATAATGTCGTTCAGATTTGATCGTCGTCATTTCCGTCCGTACATAATCCTTTAGTTATTATTTATTAATTTAAAGGTAATTTAACTTAGCCAATGTAAGAACACCTTCCTCATATTCGTATTCCTTTAAATTAGTCAAGAAGAATTCGAAATCTAATAAGTTTCCTCTAAGTTGAAACGTAGACACAAGACGAATAATGTGATATTTCAAAATTTCGTGGGAATGAAATTGCAAAAATATCAGTTGTGAAATATAAGCTATGTCTTATGTAAAAAGGCTAATGAAATTTAAGCAAACATTTTAAAAAGTCGCGGGAACTTCCTTTATAAAATGAAATCCATGATTACTGTACATTGATCAAGAAATATTTACTGTACCTGGAGCAGCTGACGAAGCAATTATTTTACATCAGTCTACTATGAAGAAAATTATTAAAAACTTCTTTACCTTCTGCTCTCTCGTTCGTTCGCATTGTTTTAAAGACTTTATAGATTGCCTATGAAACCTAATTATTGTCTTTAATTCTCTTGAAGTCTCAGTCTGTGCAGGCATGACATCGATAAATATTCTTTTATCAATTTCGTCGACAGTTCCTGCCATACATGCATTTTTATTACAATATTTTCTAAATTTTGTTCGTGTATGACTGATTAGACCTATCCGATAATAGACTTATGACAACTGCATTTAAGACTGCTTAACCCAAACATGGAGAAGTAAGGACAAGTACGTTTCCTTTTTTTTTTGTATTAGAGAATAACAAAATCATACATAGCATCTAAATCAATTAGTTTGTTTATAAATTCTTAATCATTGTTGTTATAGAAGTATTATCATGTTTTTCCTCGAGCTTCGTTATGTAGATAAATAAGAGTTACTTGCAATATTAAATTATATTGTACTTGCAATATAAAATTGTTTTCAGTGTGGAAATCCTTCAATTATAATAGCAATGTCGAACACTGATTATTAAAAAGGAATACAACCTTAAGTTGTAACAATGCAACGCCATCTAGTAACCAGTTATAACAAAATGTATAACGAATATAATTGTGAATATAGTACTACAAAAGAAACTTCGTAAAAGTGACTTTAACCTTAATTGCTCTACAACTCAATATTATTTTCTCGGTCGAACAGTAATCATCATCACCATCAGCCGACAGATATTCACTGCTAGACATAGGTCTTCTCCAAAGATTTCCACATCGATCGGTCCCGCATTGCTCGCAACCAGTGATTTCCGGCGACTCTCAACAGACCGTCCGTCCACCTTTTGATAGATCACCAAATACTATGTCTACCGGGATGCAGCTGCCACTCGATGACTCTACTGCCCCACCGGCCGTCGAACAATAGATATATTGGGTGTTAGGAGAGCGCTTCCGAAAACGAAGACAGACGGTAGTACTAATGACATCTTCGATGATGAGACGGAAAGAAATAGATCGTGATTAAAAAAAATCCTATTTTTAAAACGTTTTATTAGTATTATTTACGCTCCATCATGTTAGTACAGCTAGATGAAACGATAGTTTCATAAAAAAATACGTTACCTTACTAAAAATAAAACCAGCAATGAAACACAAAATTAAAAACAGCTGATGCTTGGATCAACGAACGCCCGGGCGCGCAACCTAAATGCTCCGTAGCCCTTCGGAATAAGGTTCAAATTGATCCCAAATACACCTCGAGTTCTCGCCGCTGCGTCCGTGATCGTTTTTTTTGTATATATATTAAATTTTAATTAATATAAGAATAAAACAGGGCATCATTCCATGATGTGTCCAACAGGCCATACAAAATATTATTATATAAATTGTATTTTAAAGTGTAAATACATGACAAGTACATTTACAAAGTTATTTAACATATTGAAATTAGTGTGAACTCGCACATACAACTTTATTTGCCTTCTTATACAATATTACTTTGAAGGACCACGCGGTTGTTACCGTCAATTACGTAAAGTTACTTTTATGGCCAATAAATTTACCTGACACTGCACAAACTGGTCAAGGTGAAGGAAGCCGTACCAATGTTGCTAAACCAATCAGTTGTTGTTGAATAAGGAAAAAATATTTGTTACTGATTTTCTTAAGTAACTGCCAGTAAATCGCGAGGAGGTCTTCCTTCTATCCCAATTTACTTCTGAGATAAAATACACACTAATGAAAATAATTATATTTTAACACAAATCTTAGGGTAATATTGTAGTGTAGATTTATTTTCCCTGTTTATAAAACATCGCTATTTTTACCAAATTCATCATGAGAAGTAACATATTAGGTCCTTACATATGAAATTGGCGTTTTGTACGGGAGCAATATAAAGTCAATTTGTTTTTTGTAAAATATATTTAATTAATCAAAGTATGCGCCGTTGCTATCTATGCACTTTTGGCATCTCATAGGTAGTGCATTGATCCCTTTACTAAAAAAACTATGGGGGCGAGAATCAATAAACTGTTTGAAGGCGGTTTGGACTGCCGCATCTGAGTTGAATTTTTTTCCTTGTAAGAAATTGTCCAAATTCCGGAAAAAATGGTAACCTGTTGGGGTAAGGTCCAGGGAGTACGGTGGATGTCGCAGACATTCCAACTGCAGCTCATCTAAGTGGTTGTTTGTTGTGCAGTGTGTGGTGGTGGTGTTGCGTTGTCGTGAACCAGCAGTGGCCTAGAGTGATTTACCAATCTCGGTTGTTTAGCAGCTAGCTCTTCCTTCATGGTCTGCAGTTGCTGACAATAGATATCTGCCGTAATCGTTTGGCCAGATTTTGATTATTGTGCAGTATCCACTTTTCATCACAAGTAATGATTCGATTTAAAATCCCTTCATCATTGTGTCGGTTGCGCAAAGTAATACAGCAGCAGCAGTCGACGCGTGTTCGCAAGTTCGATTCACTCTATTCATGAGGTAGTCATCGTTCAAGTTTTTTTACTTTCCCAATTTGTTTCAAGTGGATTAATACAGTCTTGTCACTTCCCGAAGTCTGCAGCTATCTTTGAAGTGCTTTGTGATGGATCCGCTTCCACAATAGCCTTTAATTTTTCATTTTCCACTTTGGCCTCCGACCGTCCGTCGCGTAGGTACTGAAGGCCAAAATTTGCAGAACGAAAACGTTGAAACCAACAACGTACCGTGCTTTCTTTTGCGACACCAGCGCCGTACACATCATTAATCGTTCGTGCTGTTCATGCAGCACTGGTGCTGGTGCTACGGTGGAACTCGTACTCGTAAATATACCGATATTTCATGTTTTACATTGTGCAGTAATAAGCGACGACAAAGAAAAAATAATGAGGAAAAAACAAATGAATGACTGTTTCCAAAAGTCAAATGTAGCAGCTAAATGAATTTATAAATTTGAATTTGGAATTCTTAACCAAAAAGGAGATATTTTAGATCAAAGTGATCAGTACGACAAAATGCTAATCGCTTATGTAAAGACCTAATATTTTTAACACCAAAACGTTTCTAGGCTATAACAATGTGTTAATTTTAGCGCCACCTATATTCAATAGTAGCTCATTTTGGAGATAGTAAAGGAATTAATTATTTAAATTTGTGCCATCTATTGTAGAAACTATTATTTAAAAACAATGTTTATTTACAAATATGTTAGATGTCGTTTCACAAATCTGTAGTTTTTTTAAATATGTATATTTGTCGATTCTGCTTCAAAACAATTAATTAAATTTTAATTATATTTAACTTTTTTGTAATAATTTGTTATAAAGATTTACTATGTATAATAATCATTACTAGTGGTATTTACATAACACTAACTTGCACTTGGCCAGGGTAGTAAATAAACGGCTTCGACTCTTTTTGAGAGAAGATTGTAAATACCAGCTGTAGGAATAAGTTTATAATAATCTGTATATAGTTGGATTACATTCAACTAAACTAAAAACGTATCGAAATAAACGTCTCAACAATCTTTTGACAATAAATGAAAAGAACAGTTGTTAAATTTAATTTTATTATATATTTAATTCGATTTGATTTAAAAATATACAAAATAAATCGTTATGTCACGGTAATAAGAAACTACTCGAAAAAGTATAACAAGTTTGGATAAAGTGATAACTTTAACTTAAAATACTTTTAATCACGTTTAAGTAATATAAAAGCTTATAACAAAGTTAAACTAACATAAGAGTAGTTTGGCGACGACACCGACTAGGTAACGTTCGGTTTCGAAATTCTTGGAAGACTACGCGATTTATTAATATTATCCACTGAATCCCAAAGAACCCGAAGGAGAGGCACAGACATTGTAAATATCTCATGACTAAATCTGAAATTGAGAGGTAGGCAAAGTATATAATATAAATCGACATTAAAATTATGCAGAAAGGTTTTTACACTGAGGCGCCAGCGCAAGTGGCTAGAGGAAAATGGAATGTTTACTATGAAAAAATTTACAGACGGGACATTCAGGCATTCACTACATCAGTATGATTAAACAAATTAAGTATAAGACCTCTCTGTAGAACTAACTACTGAGCGCGAGTATCCGGTGACTCTAGCATCGGTCCGTTTACGTAGCAATACGATACGGGTTTTATTCTTACGGTTACAGTTAACTTATCTATCGCATCCGAACGTTGATTTTCACATATCCAGCTTCCGATTTCGCCATGGACGACATCTATATTAGCGAATGTATTTGCATGTACCACTAACCTACTATTTACATAACCCCCTTACAAGTTTCTTACTCCTATTCTTTCTTCTCATATTTACTACTTGTTATGCCATTCCTGAACTCGCAACTCCCGTTAATTGCAAGGCCATTGTTCCCATTTTGCGCGGAGTACACTTTAGTTCCTTCTTCGCTCTTAACGCCCTCCGACTTCACTTCCTTAGGTATCCTTTCGCCAGGTCTGCCGTAAGCTTTATAATAAAAGTCGTAGAACAGATAATAGAAGAAGATGGAATTGGGGAGCGTAAAAACGACGGACCAGCGCGGGTAGCCGCAGTCGTAGAACAAGAGCTGCGAGGAGTGGATGAACGCGATGCAGAACTGGAGCTGAAAGCACAGAGAAAAGCTCAATAAGTATTCATACCATTGCTAAGTTACTTACATCCCTGTGAGTCGAGATAGATGTCAGAGCCAGTTTTATTTTTAGTACTATCTAAACTATCAAGTTAAAAATATGATCGTTTTTACCACCATGGATGCACCACCTAGTATATTAATGCAGCCATTGGTAAGTACTTACCATTTGGAGCGTGGTGATATGTCGTTTCCAGAATAGGAACCTCTGGTACTGCGGTCCCATCGCGGCGAGCATGTAGTAAGTGTACATGATGATGTGGACGAACGAATTGATGACGCCTATGAGGGTGCCATGCCCGCCCGGATAGTATTTCGTGGCGCCCCATGAGATCATCGGCATCACCGTGTGGTGGTACATATGCAGGAACGTTATCTGACGGTTCTTTTTCCTTATCACGAAGAAGATGGTGTCGAGTAGTTCGGATATCTTCGCTAGGAAGTATATGTATACTCCTCTCGCGATCTGGTGAAAGGTTTCAAAGTTATACTACTTGAAGCGCATTTTTTTTACTACGAAGTTTCTTGCGCTAGAAGACCACCTCGGTATCAATGTTGTGTTCATGGCTTCCTCCAAATAGGAGTATGGAAACATAATTGTATTTCGAATGATGTAGTTACTGAAGTAACGAGACAGTAGGTCTTAAATCAAGTGCAGTATCGCTGAATAAACATTTTTCTTACCGTTTCATTGCTTTACGCAAACGTATCCTAGCATCAAGTGATCCTTCAGCTCATGTCTGTTACAGTCAAGAAAGCAATATTAAAAGTTACCCTCATAGCTTCCGGCGATCTCGAGAAGTCAACCGGTTGACATTTCCAGCTGTAAGTCCTTAACCATCCAGCATCTAAACCCTGTAAAATATACCAGTTCATGTATTCATTATCATACAAATAGTTACAATAAATACTGTGGGAAGAACTGTGTTGACGGAAACTAGCTAAGTAGTTACCAACACGTCTCTCGTATACGAAAACAAGCAAACACTGTGTTCCGGTTTGAATGGTGCCCAAGCAGAATTACTAGGATAAGCAGATATCTTACATCTTAAAGATACTGAAGAAGAGTGATAGTGTGTCTCCAGCTGGTAATCATTATGTGTTTAGCAATTTTTTTTAATTTTAATAGATACAAACAAACCGTTAAATTTATAACACCCCTCTTTAACAAATGGTTAAGTATAAGTATCCCGTTTATAATTCGGCCATACCAGTAGCGGTAACGGTAGATGAATCATCTCAAACAAAAAAGTAAACACGACTAGCAGAGACATCGGACAACGACTGTTAACTTAGTTATATAAAAAACGTCTATATTTCTTAACTTAGGTTTAGGTGTATCAGGGTGTAGTAAGCTGCGTGGAAATTTACTGCCACCATATTACCAAGAAAACGACGCGACGAGAACGGCTGAGAAAGAGAATACTGGCGGTAGGTCTCTGTTGCACAGCCATGTAGTCTCAGGCTGCTAAGAATAAGACTAAGGTATTTCCTGCTTGTAGTAGAAGGCGACTAAAAGAGTCCTGGGGTCGTGAGCCTTGAGGGTGGGAACTCTCAAAACTCAATAAGTGAGCCTTAGGACGACGACAAATCCATGGTGGTCTTGTATGTGCCGTAGCGTGAGTGCTAAGGTGGGCCTTGCCCTTCTGTGGGATGATTTAGTCAGAGTGCAAAGGGCACCGGTGAGTTCAATAGAAGATCCCGGAAACCCTCCTGATGCAATGTCGAAGACCACCGAGGGAGTTTTAGTGGGTAGAGGGAATTAACATCTCATGTCTTAAGATGGCGAGCGCAATGTGACGTTGTTACAGTCAATGGTACCACTTACCATCAGGTTGTTGTTCAAACCGGTGCACAGTGTTTGTAAACAACTGGTAGTTATATTAACTATTAACTACTTTGACCTTCAGAAATACAATTGATCAGTCTACCATTCGCGACGTGGAGAAAGTGAAGGGTGTTCACCATCAACATTACCGGTAGTATGTACTTTTGGACAATAGGGTATTACTAAGTGAAACCGTGGGAAGGTCTGACGCAAGGACAGTTGATACTCAGTATCCCTCCTCACTTAGCCCAATCTAAATGAACAACCACTGCAGAAAATGGCCATAAAGGACCCGAAGCTGAGTCATTATCATCTGATAAAGAGATGGAGATCCACTGATAGACAAAGGATAGAATGTATTCATCATAGACACTGCTCTGAACGTATACCGAAACTGTCGCGGGAGGATCTATGCATATACAAATGTGACGGAAAAAAACACAAACCTCATAAAACAACCAGCAGCTAAGGAAGACCTGAATGAAGTTGTACACAACCATGATCTTTTGCAGCTGGAACGGTTTCTTGTCGGCCATGTAGCGAGGGCCCCATTGCAGCGTAAAGTACAGGTACAGCCCGAGGATCGTGAGACCAGGCACCGGACTCGTAATTAGGAACCAGTCGTTCGTTCGAGGATCTGTATCATTAGAGAAGTCTTTAAACCTTCAGAACTGAATGTACCGGCTGAAGAACAAAGTACCTTTCCAAGGATTGGCGGAAACATTCAAAGGCTTTTATGCTTTATATTATATACATAATGGAGATCTGTTCCAATGGTGGAACGGGCCGGACACATCGCTCGAAAGACTGACAGCCGGTGGGGCATCAGGTCCTCGAATGGCGACCGCGTACCGTAAGACCCAGTGTTAGCAGGGCCCCCACTAGGTTGTTGATAGAGTGTAGAGATCTTTGGGAGAAGCCTATATCCAGCAGTGGACGTCTATCGGCTAATAAGGATGATGATGACGAATGGAGATCTTAGATCTGTATGTTCGAAGGTTCATTTCGCACTTACCGGCTAGTTCAACGAATAACCTATGGTAGGTTTTTGAGATTGTGTTATTCGACAGCGCCATTTCAGCTGCATCCGCTTTCCGGTCACGTGATCACTCCCGTACTATAATGAGAGGCTCTCCCGCATCGCTGTGAACCCTGTAGGTGTTATCTGGAAACAAAAATGGTTAAACCTCGTTATCTTTGTGTTACTTTCGCTTTCGTGGTACTTGGTTCACTGGTGATGGATCTCTATTGCCGGAGACCATCTAGGTAGGTACCACCGCAGCGCCTATCGCAGCCGATAGACAGTACTGTGTTCCGGTTTGAAGGAAGTTGTAACTAATGAAACTACTGGTGTAATGAGACGTCTAAAAGCGACGAGCGCAATGTGATGCAGCGTATACCATCCTAACGCCACAGTGCTATGGGGAAGCGTATCTCTTATCATCAGGTCAACGTCCCTCTTGTCTCGTCGCTTTATTGTATAAAAAAAAACCTAAAGGACGTGTTTCCGGACACTACTATCTTATTCAGATCAATCACAATGTAACCATAGCGATATAAAATTTTAACAGAAGTTATTAATAGAAAAAACTTGTTTTATCACAATTTATTGTTTTATTAAAATAATTAATATTTTTAATTTTGTTTAATTATTATGCGATTGTCTCTTTGCAAAAAATGGAAGAACCATCTAAACCACAAACAAACAGGAAACCACAAAAAAAGGAAAGCGTCTAACTAAAAACCTGCTTCTTTATATCAGTGAAGAAATTAAGCGTGGTTTAAGAGAGACGCGGAAAAGCCCAGTTAAGTAACCATTCCACGGACCTTCGAGATGAGCATCTTACGAAACCAACGCGTCCAGCCATCAACAAAGGTGTGACGCAAGCGGCGCATTCTCACACCATTATCACATTATATATAATTAAACGTTACCACCTGCTGCCTTACTCGGCACGAGCGAGATACAATCTGAGATAATCTTACATCATCATCAGCCGATAGACGTCCACTGCTAGTTATAGACTTCTCTCACAAATATCTCCACGTTTGTAGGGGTTCATATGAGGCGATTTGGTCCATTTCCTACCACGATGGCTAAATGGGAGCTAGAGTCTCATTTGTTGAATAGCATGGCGAACTCCAGCAGATGACGTTCGCTTGGGTGTCGTGAGTTGTTGTGCGGGACCCCTTACTTCTGGAGGGATGTCAGGGTTATGTGAAATTCTTACTCACTAAAACCACCTCGGTCGTCTGCGTCAGTGCATTCGGAGAGACTCCGGGATCACTTATAGAACACGGGACACCAGTGCCCCTCTACACTTTGTGTTACATGTCTCTGAGGAGGAGCCTAACCTTCCTAGACATCATCCCTGAGCCATACGCTATCCGCCTGTTGAGCGATAAAGGCCCCACCCTCAAGGCCTGCGAAACTCCTAGACCCTTTTAGTCGATTTCTACGACAGGCAGGGCTTCCCTTACTCCCATTCTGACTAGCCCGAGACTACAGTGCTGAACAATAATGTACCTAGTGAAATTACTGGGCGTACGAAACTTTACAACAAATGTCTCAAAGCAACTAGTAATATGATGCCGAGTGTATTATCCTAACCAGCACTTACTATAGGCAAACGTATCACTTATCATCCATACTCCATACTGTGGTGAAATCTTCCTCGTATCGTGGCTTCATTGGAAAAAAAAACAAAACAAATCTATTATGAAATAAGTATTAATTGGCTACGTTTTCATAAATTATAAAATTTCCGTACAACCCTGACATATGTTATATACTTCTAGGAATTATCCAGACATTCATTGAGTCTGCGTGACTTCTCTGAAACTATTAGACGCAATCACTCAAAATTCGGCAGAAATATTACTTCTGCTGTTTAGAGACCAGCTAAGAACGGATTTTAAAAAATTCTTTCCCCAAAGGAAGTTGCGGGGGTGTTACGGCCAGCAAGATTACAGACGAACAGCTAGCACACATATATTAAAGTGACATATTAAATCACAATAAATATAACAACATTTCGAGTAAATTTAAAAAAAAAAGACAAATTGTTGACATTTTACGGCGCTACGACACACAACTGGTTGTTTGTTATGTACAACAATACTCTTACGACGGCTTCAAAATATTTAATATAAATAACTTAACCTCAAAATATTTTTATTGATCACATATATACTCGCTGTTCCCCGCCCTCTTTGCAGTGCGTAACACCCCCGTAACTCCCTTTGGGGAAAAAACTTTATACAAACGATTCTTAGCTGACCTACATTATATAGGTGGAAATCTCATATTTATACATCTCTATATAAAGGGGTGTAAGGGGTCCCGTACAACTCACGTGACCCAAGCTAAGCTCATCTGTTCGTGGTGCACCCTGCCAATCAACAAACAAGTCTTTGGATCCCACCAACCCACATTGGGTCAGCGGGATGGGAAATGGCTCATTTCCTCCCATATGAACCCCTACATACGACAGTCGGTGCCCAGAGGAACCAGAAGACAAGCAGACTGTATGTGGAGATCTATGGGAGAGGCCTATGTCCAGCAGTGGACGTCCATCGGCTGAAGATGATGATACTCGTATAAATTAATAATATAAAGGTAAAAGTCAATACCTTTTTGTAAAGCATCCACTGCAGCACATATAAACAATACATAAAAATTTAACACGAAATTAAACTTAAGTACCGGATGAACAGAGTTTAAAGGAAATTAAGAAAATATGGAACTGTTAAAGAATATTGCAATGTAACTTTAAAAAAAATATAATTTTCTTTAGCAACTTAATTATTAACAGTCGAGACCAGTTAAACGCTTGCACATCGCTGTTACAAATGCAATGAGCGGCATTCGAGGAAACAAACCGATTTAATAACGCATCCAAAACGAGTTTGATATCGTCGTTGTTTCATAATGCAAAAAAAAACAAATCACGATTACTAAAGGAACCGTCGGTGCGGCTTTGACGACGCACGACGGCAGGACTACGCGGTCCTGCTGTTCCAAGGATATACTATTGTATTTTGGTTTTACTCGACGAAGCCAGGAACCAAGCGGGACTTTCGCTGGCGGTGGGTGAACCGCCTGCCTATAACTACGTGATGGTAATTAAGAGGTTGTACACTACACGACCTTGTGCCGCCTTGAGACATAAAATTTTAAGTCCCATTACCTAAGTAATTTTATTAACTACAGCGCTCTTCAAACCGGAACACAGTAATGTGTGCACAGTACTATTTGGCAGCAGAAATAGGAGCTGCGGTAGTACCTACTTAAGTGACTACCAATAGTACATATACATAAATAATATTCAAGTATTAAGTTAGTAAAAAGTAATAATGTTTTTAACATTAGACCATATATGTACTACACGATTATAACTTTATTTCATCTAGATAATTAGATAGATTAATCCGTTTATCTGTCCACGCTGTACAAAAACATATAAACAAAAAAATCTTACGTTATAAAGCACAGATAAACAAAAGCACTGCAGTAATGCAAATCTTATAAAAAAAACGTAATGTTCATTCATTCTCACATAGAATGACCTAGTTTGAAGATCAATAATGATTAATTTAACTTAAGCAAAAATCAAGAGGTTTCTTTCCATTTTTTTATAAAACTCGCCACTAGATGGCGCTGTCGCAAAACTTGATGTCGATTAATTTTCATAATTAAATTCTGTATAAACGAATCATACAGATGTATAGCTATCGATGATATATAACATAGATATAAATTAGTGTAATATTAATAAAATTACGAATACATTTAAAGTAAATGTTTAAAAAATTGAAACAAAAGAAAAACTATAAACATGAAACGCTATAGACATTCGTGTTTTAAGTACGTTTTCAAGGGTATGTTAAACCATTAAGTGTAAAGGTTATTAGTTTCTGTTATAATAGTAATGGAATTTACAAGTCCTAGCGGTATCCGACCTCGCGATCTATCCTTGTTACACTTAAACGTAACGTAAACTTGCAAGTGATTTGAGGGAGTAACTTAAACGTATTTCAATACAAAGACCACTATCTTAACCACCTAAAGGATGTAACATTTATAGCGCATGTACATTTGGAACGGTATATCAGTGTGAAGCATAAAAATTACCAAAAAGTTTTAGCGTTTTTAAGCTTAAATTTAAATAGTAAATATACCGAGAAACATATTTTAAAATGTTTATGTATGTTTTAGGAGTAATACTCCTTTTAACACTAACTGTAACGTGAAAAGAGCATCTGTTAGCATCCGATGTTATAATACTAATTACAGCACTATATCGCTTAATCACCAGGAGACAAGAGCTAATGTCTCTACAACTTTAAGTTACTATGCCTTTCGATTCTGCAATAGACCACACAGTAAGCTGGCGATATAGTAAACACCGGTGGTGAAGCTAATTTCCGCATCCTCTCGTCTACGGATATAATCTAATGGAGGTGATTACTTCAATCTATATAATATGTATACTTAAAGTTATTTATTTAGGTAGAAGCGCTCCCTGTAATTTAACCTGTTTTGTAATGAAATAAAGCGCCGTTAAAACGATTTTTTTTATATACCATTTAGGTAGCAAAGTGCCCTACGGCCTACCTGATTTTGTGAGGTACCTGCAGCCTATAACCGCCAGTAACACCAGAGGCATCACTGGGCGTGTTGCCAACCCTGCAGAAATCTTTACGGCAGAACAAACGCGAGATGTCCGAAAGGGGTTAACCTCTTAGAGATGGCTAGATCTATCAACATATCATATGCTGTTCTACTTTCTCACGCTTTCTAGCTTGACCCCTGACTTTCATAACCTGGGCACCGAGAACTTTTTCTTTACGATTGAACCACACTGATTAAGATCGTTAGTCCTATATTCCTTTTTGATTACATACTTCCAATTTTTTTTACATTGTTCTGTAATCAAAATCAATTGTTTTATACAATTTCAAGGATCTGTCTTCTTCAAAACTTTTTTAGCAGCTTAATAATTATTCAATTAATAGAAGTTGTGAGTAAGAAGAACAGTAAATAAATAAATTTCTAGATGTAACTGTAAGATGCTGATTTGCAACCGATGTAAGTGCCGTCATCGTAAACCGATAGTCAATCGTTATTGAGGGTAATGATGTTACGTTAATTAACATTAAATTTTATTAATTAATATCAAAACTTCTGTAGTTTATTCATCAGAACCACCAAGTCTATACTCGCAAAACATAAAAACTCTTTTCATATCTCAGTTACGAGATATATGATCGCCTTTATGTTTAACATTTTCTTATACCACACGACAATTTCTATTTTCCTAATACTTATAATTTAATTAAAGTAAAATATCAAAATATTACCAAAAATATTGTATTCTGTTTTTTTAGTGCCAATAGTAACGATTTCTTCAAATGTATTACATGTACCAGTTAAAGTAATGAAAAAATGTAATCTCTATTACTATTATATTATTACATATTGTCAAATGTAATAATGAAGTAAGAGTTATATAAAATTTTTTAACAGTAATTATTATATATAAAAACATTATATCCCGAGAGAGATTGGTACATGAAAATCAATACTAAAATGTAGGACAGCGTACGTACGTAACCAACATAATCTTAAAAGCTAACACATACCACATCGCGTTTAACAAACATCCTGTTAACTTTAACCGGAAGACATATTGTATAGTTGAGATGTCGGCGAACACTTCGTTATAACATTTCCATGGCACATTTACTCATTAAACTGTTTCCGTTTAGTCATCGCGTGCTTTCGTCACGGGCGCGCCCGGCGCACTGAGCTTTTCGCCACCCCCCGCGTCGCCTCTATGTTCCAGCCGCCATCTTGAAAGCAGTTAAACGTAAGGGGAAATGGGGATGCACCGAATAAATGTATCACTATAGAAATGCATAAATTTGTTGTAAAGAATACATTTAAGACAATTTTAATTTTATCATTGTTAAGTGATGCCATAACATTTATTTCTGCTGCCAATCAGTATACCAACTTTACTGTGGTCTAGTTCGAACTGCTATGTATCAGGTGGGCACTGTTGCCGGAGAGTGTCTAAGTAGGTATCACCGAAGTCAGACAGTTTCAAATATTACTGAGTTTACTTGAAGAGCACTGTAAGTAGTAAAATAACTGTGGTAACGAGACTCGACATTTTATATCTCAAGGTCATAAGCACAATGTGGTTATCATCCTAACTAGAGCATCGTTGTTATGGGCAGACGTGTTACTTATCATCAGGTCAACCCCTCGCGCGCCTCATCGCATACACTCGAATAAAAAATTACTTCCTAATTAAACAACGGCAGCGTGGCGCTGAGCAGACATTGTAATTGGAGCCTTATCACGTAGCTGAAAACCAAATGAAAACTATTTCTTCAGTTACTGAAATTAGGTTTTTCGTTGTATATTTGTGATGGGGATAAAATATTAAAGATTAAAAGGTTACGCCACTAATTATAAAACTACTACACTAGTTGTTCTCCCACAACTTTTGTTAGTCGTAACTCCCCCGCAACTTCCGTTGGGGAAGTAAATTTGTAAAATCTATGCCTAGATGACCTCTAAATGGCGGAAGTAATATATTTAACAAATTTTGAGTGTTTACATCTAATACTTTCGGATATCTCGTGATAAGTTAATTAATGTCAGGTCATCTCCTATATATTTATAATTATATAGTACAGATTGTACAGTTACATTATATAAAATATGGAGTTCAGTTTTAAAATGTGTAAAGATTAAAAACTCTCTCTTTCGATAGTGACCGTGAACTCTCTCGATCGGAACCGAGAGCTGCACGATTATTGCATCTCGTAAATTACTTGCAAATATTTACTCGAACTCTGGCACCGCATTTACATATAAATCGTAAATCAAACGGCTCATTCACAACTCGGATAACTCGAGATGTGAACCAGTATCGCTTGATCTCTACGCACCTCCAAAAGTTAAAGCGAAATTCGGTCCTCAAAACTCTGGTCACTATATCTGTGCAATAAGAACGCGCGTGCTACGACGGCCGTGTCGTTAGGTAATAGGGGAGGTATTTGTTTGGTTTGCTCGAGTGGTTATCATTTCGCCATTGCTTCGCTCCGGTGGCTGCCCTAAATACCACGGTCGAAAGAGTACCGTTCGGAAATCCCTTCTCACTCTCGCTGTTTACACGCGTTTTGCAAAACTTGCCGGTGCGTGAGCTCAATTGGCCAATTTCGCGTGTGCATTAAATACCCTTCTCTCCTATCAATCATAAAGGATTCTAAACCATAAGTTTAAGTTTATATTAATGAGAATCAACTGTCATTGATATAAAATTTGGTATACGATGAAGATAGAATAATTAAAAAAATCCTGTTAGTATAATAGCTGTGAAAATGATCGAAATGAAAATTGCTTAGACAGTTTACTCTGTGCCGAAGCTAACCACTTACCTAGTAACACGAAAGTCCTGGATCGATTGTGAGGACATATTAATTAATTCAGCGATGGTGGAATTTCTTAAACAATTAACGTCTAGATAATTTTATTCAAACCGAAGTCTTTAAATCCAGAGCAGTGTCGTAAATGTAATAGAGATCAAGCGCTGAGAGCCTCCAACAGTCAATAAGCTAAGGGAAAATACTTTTAGTACGCGATGTAATTATACAAGTAAGACAGCAGACGGCGCGGTGCTTCCGGCGGAAACCATTCTCATCGTTATTAGGAAATTCCATCGACATTGAAAACTTTTTATACCGCTTTACAAGTGCCAATAGTCCAATGGCTGAAGATGCGGATTACGGATTTGCGGTCGCAGGTTCGCAAGTATAATGGACCATCAATTGATCATTGCAAGCACAAGTCCGAAGCAAATCATGTGAGGGTAAATCATCTTTATGTAGGATTTACATTTCTCATATCCTCTCGGTTTCATACATTCATCTCGCTTTAAGGGTAAATGATTGATGTTGCTTATGTAACGGAACAACACTCTTACTGCTCTTTTATGTAAACATCCTAACAACTTCCGCACATTATGGAAAGAAGTATAACTGACAATCTGTGTGTGATTTTTTTCACTCGTTGCCACATTAAGTAGAAAAAAATTATGTTTTTAGAGGCGTACATTCTGAACACATACAAAATGATAAAATCTATTTCCGGTTAAAGTATTTATCAAAAACACTACTATATATGAAATATATAGCAGTGTTTTTGATAAATACGTCGAGACGTCGGTCCATCTGGAGAGATCGGAAGTTGGTGCATACCAGCTGAGGATCGCGTTCAGTGGAAGACATTGAGGAAGGTCTATATCCAGCAGTGAATAAACAAAGACTGACAATGAAGACGATAATGATGAGATAACTTACTAATATTATAATTATAGAAAGATGGTTTCGACATTCAAAATATTTAATGAATTGTCAAATCGTGTCTCGTCCAGTTTCCGAGACCTGAAAACTGGTTATCGCATTCCACAGAGCGGACCGTTGGTGAGTGTGGGTCTGGATTATCTAACAATAGAAAGACCTTAACAAATTTTGACGACGATGCGTGGTAAAAGATGCGTAAGGTTGCTTAACGTTAAATATTCAATTAACTGTCGTTTGCCGTTGCTTAACAAGTATCCCCTCCTAACATGGATCAGGAATAATGTTTAAACATAGACAACGATTTCAATTTCTTCAAAACAACTGTCATGATTAATTTACGTATGTATTCCACGCGTAATTAAGTTTTCCTTGTAATTAATATTTTAAATAATAGACAAGTGCAATAATTAGTTTCTCATCTATAACATCAATGTATATTAAAGATCTGTCATGTACTCCGTCATCAACGATATGATCTTCTGTAGCTGATTATAATGTATAAAGTTTCCTGAAAACGGAAGGTGAGAAGGTGGAAAAAGTCACAAATTATCCCGCCGAACCAGAAACAGAAAGGACTGTGTACCAGAGACACTTTTAGAAGAAGAGACTGTGGGTTTCGATGTTTTAGTGATGCTAGCTGTTGATGTGTTTTAAGTGGTTTCGCCGACGCAATTTTCCATTTGCGGTTACTGCTCGGCGAAGGTTCGAGGACCAGCTATCGGTTTCCCAAGCGAGTGCGCCTCGGTTAACGTTCAGCGCTGTGTAATGGGCAAACATTTGTAAAACGCACCCTGACCTGATGCGAGCAAGACATTTTGACGAAATCACCCACAAATTGAAACTGCACACAGGGCTCGGGCATTCTCTGTGCGGTTTATCACAATCGTTATAGTCTATTGTTGCCGCCGCTGAACATGGTCCTCCATGATCGGCTTCCCAGGCGAACGATCCGATATCACTAGCATCTAACAAATCTCTGTGATCTGCACCAGAACGTCCGTCGATCTTCGTAGTAAACAATGTATATGAGCAAGACGTTCAACTGCTGGTAAGTGATTCGCTTGCGCATAACAGAGACACAATGTTAAGTCTCGTAACCTCAATAATTACATTAACTACAGCATCTTTCGAACCGGAACACAGTGATTTTTGCACAGTACTGTTTGTCGGCTGGAATAGGCGCTGCGGCGGTACCTATCTAATCGGTATCCGGCAGCAGAGACCTATCAGCAGTAACCTAAACTTATTCTGGACGACCTAAATTACTCTTAATCATCTATGGATCTGTTCATTTCTGTATAAACACACAAAGATCGAGATTAGCATTCTCTATAGTAATAAATTACCATATAAAGACAAAAGTAATGAAAGTTTTAAAACAGCCTAACAGGATTAATATAAATAAACCATGAGATAATGAACGCAGATAAAATATAATTATTTCATCGTCATCATCATCACTGCTGGAAATAGGCCTCCCTCAAAGATCTTCACATACGGCCAGCATGTTCTCCGGTACCACTGGACACTAGAGGCTGTTGTATATAGGTGTTTATATGGAGGTATTTGGGCCATTTCCCACCACGCTGGCTTAATGCGGGTTGGCGGGAGCCAGAACCTCGTTTGTTGATTAGCAGGGTGCACCACGAACCGGTGAAGTTGGCTTGGGTCTCGTGATTTGTTGTGCGGGATCCCCTAAACCTTTAATTATATCATGTTCTTTGTTAATTAATTGACAATAAACTGCATGTACTGCTGTGTTGTTAATTACTGTTCGGTTGCTTTTGTTTGCCGTCTCGCGTGTATTTAAGTTAATCTGTCTATAAATCTTGTCGCGATTAACTTAAAATTGGGGTTAATAACGCGTGGGTGCCTTACTCACCTCGCGGCGGGTTGTCGCTTAAAGACATCGCGACCTGTTCGTTACACAACAAGCTATCTATTGCAAACGCTTCTGTATTGGATGTTACATCATCATCATATCAACCGATGGATGTCCACAGCTGGACATAGGTCTCTTGTAATGGTCCCACAAAGCACGGTCTTGCGCTGTTTGAAGTGGCTCCCAGCGTTTCTTTTCTTATTTCAACGTTTGCTTAAGTTTTATTTTCACTCACAACTGAAGAATTTGTTGCTGAACCAACCCTTTTGTTGGTATATTTAACATTGTTAATATTAAAAGAAATTTAATTTTTCAAGAAACTTTTTGACAGCTAATAACTTATCTAAGTAAATCTAAAACAAAATTGTAAAGTAGAAATTGCATTGACGATATCACCAATACATTTCTACTTACTTTTCCATCAAGAATATCATCGAAGCTCTTTTATGGATATAAAACAGATATTACTTTTTCTATTTAGAATTTTCTCTCAGACTTTTCCATCAAAATATTTTTTTCAAAGGAATTTTCTCAGAAGGACATCTGTTGAATTATTTCGATTAAATACAAAGAACTCAATAAGTTTCAGTGGAAAGTTCACCAACGCTACGTTGTTATTTTATTTACCTATGTATACACTACGAGGTGTACATCATTTAATTACTTTGATATCCGAAAATGTCGCCATAGTCCCGACTACGGTAATAAGAGGGACACCGTGGGCTTTTATTCGGTAAGAGTCCGACACAAGACTTTCGCTGAACAAATTTCCCGCAGAAACATCTCTATCTCTTTATACTTTAATACACAAAATCACATTAAAATATTATAATTGGCGAAATATATTTACTGAAAAACTATTATATCTAACTATAGAGCAGTTTTCCGGTACCAAGTAGCTTAAACTTCATAATAATTGAATGTGTGTACTAAATAAAAATTACAAGAGAAATCTCCTTTCATCATTGTTATAAAAACTAAACTGTATACGTAGATACAAAATAGCGCAAAGTCAACCGTTTAAACTAGTATATAAAGTATGTACTGTATAATATCGCAATCGTCTACACATGTATAATAAGTAATCACTTATTCGGCAATTATGTGTTGAAGAAATTTACATCTGAGTAAGCTTGTAACTTAAGACGGGCGCGCGGTGCTTACGCTTTACTTGTCCCTATTTCGTAAGCGGCGCGGCCGCTAGACTTTTGAACCCTGCGATTGCAGAGCCGCGGCAATCTGAACGTAAGCAAAATATAATCCGTTAAGGCATGTTTACTTGATAAACATATTAAAGCCTTTAAAAAAAACTAACCGAAAAACTAATAAAAAGAATGTTCCGCCTCAACAACCACCGCCGAACACAGTATACCATAAATAACTTCACTAACGTTATATGTACGGTGTTATAAAAAAAGTTACGTCTGAGAACTTACATTAGTAAACCTAAAAAAATAGGCCTAAGAGCCTGACTAATAGAAAAACCTAACAAGAAATTTGTTTTGTTTTTAAAGTAGTCGTATTTGTGTAAAAAATCAGCTCTACGAGTAAAGTTTTGGGCGGAGGTACTGTAAAGGAAAATCTAAGGAAACTGACATGTTTCAAGATCAAAAGTTTTTAAATATATTGACATATATCATCATCATCAGCCGATAGACGTTCACTGTTGGACATAGGCCTCTTCCAAACATCTCCAGGTTTGTAGGCGTTCATGTGAGGCGATTTGGTCCATTTCCTACCATGCTGGCCTAATGTGGGTTGGCGGGAGCCAGAGCGTCGATTGTTGATTAGCAGGGTGCACCACGAGCAGGTGAGGTTGGCTTGGATCCCGTGAGTTGTTGTGCGTGATACCTTACACCCTATTATATATATGTGTATTATATTGACTTTCATAGATTATTAATAGGTTTAACTTCTTATGAGAGAGTCCCTCGAGTCCCAGGCTTGAGAATGCCCTTATGATATTAAAGCAAAGCAGGTAGAAATATCTCGTATTTCGTGTACAATTTCTGTGTGAGAACACCGAGGGGATGAAACAGAGTGTGAAGGGTTATTGCGTTTATGACTCCTCAGTGTGTACTCCGGCTAAGCGACGCGGCCATTTCTCTGCGCAACCCAATGGCCCACTTAAACGGCTAACTAATATATTCAAACCGCCTAGTACATAAGTTTGCTTAGCCAGCTGCCCTGGATTCCCATTATGATAGTTTCTAATAATATTCATAGTTCTTATTAGAAAACTAATAACTTGTAAGTACAAGTTTGCCTAAGTCTCTTTTGTCGTCAAAAGCAATCCACACGTTTATATCTAACTAGCTATTCCCCGCTAGGCTGGCTGTAACACCCCAGTAATTCTTTTTGGGGAAGGAATTTCTTAAAATCCGTTTTGTTTACACCTAAATGTCAGGAGCAATGACTTTACCAAATTCTGAGTGTTTACTTCCAATAATTTTGGAGATTTCTTGATAAGTTAATGAACCTCAGGATATCTCCTATATATAGATAAGTAATTCTTATAAAGTACCTTTTATTAAGTGAAAGTGAATAATAAAAATTCTTCTCTAATAAAAAAAAATATCTATATACATGGTGCACCCTGCAGAACAACAAAAGAGGCTCTAACCATTCCCCAACCCGCACGGGGCCAGCGTGGTGGGTTACGGCTCAATTCCCTTCAATGAACTTCAACAAACAATGTAGAGATCATTGGGGAGGCTTATGTCCAGCTGTGGATGTCTGTCGGCTGATAATGATGATGATGACTTACATACCAATTTGAATAGAGATGAGAACCTGTTATTTCAGAGATCAGCGTTTTGAAAACAAAAATTGTCTATTGTTATATGTGCGGAATAGATAGGATATGAAAACAATAATGAAGACTAAACATTAACGTGGAGGGCTTGAGGAAACTAATTTCGCCAAGTTAATGTAACAACAATATATAAAAATGACGTGAGAACTTAACACAACAATTCGTTACTAACTTATGATAAACTTAGTTTCGGTTGCAATAAACATTTTGTACTACAAAAAAAAAAACAAAAATCAAAAGTTATGAAGACTTTATAAATATGGTAATGAACAGTTTCACATGTTTATAATAATGTAAGATTTATCAGTTTAATGGACGTCTTCACGTCGGAGCGCTTTCGGCTGAATGCGAATTAAATGTCGCGGAATACCAATGCCTCCGAATTACGGCGTGAGAAGATGAATTGGTAGAGATTAGTGGAAGCCAGCTTCCCGGCATTACTTACAAAATACGATTTTGCATATATCCCTGAAATTCATCTCTCAAGATACATTCGTATACAAAAGGGGAGAGTTTCAAGTTCATGTATAGCTTCAGATAAGGCGAACGAAGTTTTGTGTTTAAGTCACCAGTACACGGGCCTGGTAAGTGCCGACGTCAGCCCTGTAGTCCCGTGCTGGTAAGACTAGGAGTAAGGTAAGCCCTGTCTGTAGTAGAAGGCGACTAAAAGGGTGTAGAAGTTTCGCGGGGGATTGAGGGTGGGGACCCTTGTCAACAAGCAATCCTGCGTGGGACAGCGTATGGCTCAGCGATGGTGCCTATAAGGGTTTGGCTCTTCCTTAGAGACGTGTTCACCCAAAGCGTAGAAGGGCACCAGTGCGTCATATAAGAGATCCCGAAGCCTTTCCGAATGCACTGATGCAGACCACTGAGTAAGTTTTAGTGAGTAAGAATTTTACATAACTCGGACTTCTCCTCAGAAGCAGGGTATCTTTTGAACATTCCACCCCTCTCCAAAACCAAAAAAATGGCGGGTATCACCGCAGCCCCAATTTCTGCCATAAAACAGTAATGTGCCAACATTACTGTGTTCCGGTTTGAAGGGTGCAGTCATTATCGTCAGTAGGTGCCCCATTTTAACTAGCTAGCTAGTGTAATTATTGGAGTAACGAGACAACATCTTATATCTCAAGGCCTTGATCTTAATGTGGTGCTGTGAATACTATTTTAACTAGCGCCACGTTATAGGCGGGCGTATCACTTAACATCTGGTGAACATGCAGCTCGTCTCGTCGCTTACTTATATAAAAAAAACCTGCGCAGGACGAATGTAGAAAGATAAAAGGGGCGAGGACAAGGTTATGTGGGATTTGTTTCCACTAAAACCCCCGCAGGGATCATCCTCTTATTATCTCTGGTCATCATGGGTATCTCTCTGCACTACGTTAAAGCTCGGCCGAGACAGGACCCTCTTAAGCACCCTCGCTTATCTACTACAAATATTATACCACCTGGTATTTGTCTATCCCTAACTCGCTTAATAGACAATGAAAGGCCCCTCCCATCAAACCTCACTAACTTATATTTTTTTATACTTCTAAGGAACAAGGCGCGAGAGCGAAGGATGTTCACCTGATAGTACGTGATATTTGTACCCATAACAATGTGACGCTAATTCAGATGTTATACACATCCCCACATTGCGCTCGTCGCCATAAAGCATAAGATACTAAGTCTCGTTTCTCTAAAAATTTCACTAACTACAGCGCCCTTCAAACCAGAACATAGTAATGTTTACACTACTATTTGGCAGTAGAAATAGGCTCTACAGTGGTACTTACTTAAACGGTTTCTAGCAACAGAGCGCTACCATCAGTAAAAGTTTTAGTCACCCGTTAAGCGACGAATCTAGCGGGACGTTTCCCTGATGGTAAGTGATACGCCTGGCCATAACATGGTGCTAGTTAGAATGGTATACACTGTACCATATTGCGTTAGTCCGACTTGAAACATAAGATGTTGAGTCTCATTATCCCACTACTACTACTACCCCTTACATTATCTACAGCGCCCCTCTAACCGGTAGACGGTATCGACTAACAGAGAACAGTTCCATCCATCAGTTAAAGCTTTATTCGCCTTCTGAAATAGACTGGTCTTATCTTAGTCCTATTATTAATAGCCAAAGACTACAGATTCAAGCGTTAGAGATCTACAGCAGTAACCAATTATAAACTGTTAATGTCATCTTAGAATATCTGTAACGCTATAAAGTCAAAGGGAAGCTGCGCGAGTGATTTGTTACGCAATGAAATTGAAAGTTAAAAGTAGGTCCGTACCCGCCGGCGCGCGTTTCGTTTTGCTTTGGCCAACAAAATCCGCTCGTGTTACGTAAAGTACAGAATTTGTCTTATTACACTCATATTGTTATTCCGGAACATGCCGCACAGGTGTTTTATCTAACTGCAGCAGGTCTCTGCCGCCGGCGACTGTGGGATCAGCCGCCGGCCGGTGCCATCGGTGCGCATGCGTCCGCCGCGTTATTGTACTTTGACTAACGCCACCAAATTAACCAATGATCTTCACTCTTCTTATAGAGAAGAATCCGAGTCTAAGGAGAGAAATTATTCTTAACTATTACGAGACTCAATATCTTAAGCGTAATGTATTATCGTAAAAACTTCTCGCAAGTTCTCGTAAGTTAACATCACAACGATTACTTGTATAAAACAATGATTATCTTCAAACGAGAGAATAGACGTAGGAAGATAATTTATATACACAACATTTAACATTCCAATCGAATCAAGGTCTCAAATGGTGACCACGTCTCCACAAGGTTAAACGATGAAATACGAAGTAACTTGATACTAAAGTAAGGGAAAACTTTTGAAACTTTTCGTGCTGAAGGCAGTCCAACTATTCGCCCTAATAGAAATAGTTCTTTTAAGAATTTTTATAAGCGAATAAAAAAAAGTTAAATTCAGTATAAAGTTCATACACTCACAAGCTTTTTTTCTGTATAAACTTTAAACTAGCAAAACATGCTTATAACTGTTTAGTTATTTATTTTCTTATGTACTTGTATAACTGTAAAGTATTTTATATAATGTTTTACATACGAAGATGTCTATTTATACAATAAATGCTTTTATCGTGTGTTTACAGAGTACTTTACATCTACTTACGACTACATATAAAATTATTCTCTCAATACGGAGAGTTGGTTGAAAACTATGTTAATGTCACCGGTACTCCATTTCGGTTTTCAGTTTTTGTATATTATGTTATGTTCAAGAACGCTTCTAAGGTATTGAATCTGTTCTCTGTTTTCAGCTTTAGGTATATAAATTAAGGTAAGTTTAAATCCGTTAGGAAAAAATATTTCTAGACACTATGGCGGTGTGTTAATGTCGCTCATATACTATCAACAATGATTTAATAAATCAGTGTCGAAACTATTAAGGGTCCGCCGGACTTTATACTTACGCAACATCAGGTCAAGATCTGTCCCTGGTATTTCTTGAACTACCCATAGAATTGGTACCACCTGCTGTGCATGCGCATGACGTCTTATTACAATAAGCGTACGTTTCAAAACCGAGTGCACCGATCGCGCTGGGGTTCAGTATCGCGTGTCATTAAGACATTGGAAACTAATTGTCTGTGAAGTGTACAGCGTTGCTTAATCGATATTACACTGACAACGCTTATAAAGTACCATAATAATTATTTTTTAGGTAGAATCAGTTATAACTTGACTTCAAGTTCACATGGTGTTAAGAAACAATCACGTCGTGGTAGGTGAAACCGCCCAGAATACTTTTCATATGTTTCCAGCCGAAATACTGCGATGCTAATTTCCTATCCGAGGGGCAGGATTGGAAGCTGCGGTGATGCATACCTAGATGGTTTCCGGCAACAGAGATCCTAGTGGAGTACACATAAAAAAACAAAAATAAAAACTAAAAAGAAAAATCTGTGGTACTAGAATAATTATAGCCAAGTAAGGAAAACTAAAGATTGAACCAGTAAGTAAGCAAGGAAAACAAGGGAATGCACAAGAATGGTAGCAGAAAAAGATTCATGTTTTTAGGTGTTTTCAGTCTGGAAGACATGCATGAGACGACGGTCTTCGCTCGAGAGAGAGGAATTGGAATGGAGAATGATAAAGATATGAAGTTTGAAAGATGATCAGAGTATGAAAGAGTAGAGAGAATGAAAAACGACTATGAGTAGGAAATAGAGCAAGAAATATAAAAAAGGAGCGAAGCAGTAGTAGTTTATGAAGATTACAATGTTCCCTGTTACCGAACCTTGCAATCAAATTAGTTATTACTCGGGGAACAAGATGTATAATGGTGACTCAAGAATACTATCGTGTTGACGAAACGATGAGGTTACTTTATGTTAAGCGCCAATGAGATGAAATGGAGACGCTGGAGCACGAATATGTGAATCATTTTTTTTTTATTCCATTAAGTGACGCGACGAGCGGAACGTACACTTGATGGTAAGTGATACTCCTGCTAACAATATGGCGCTAGTTAGAATGGTATACACTGCGCCATATTGCGCTCGTCGCCTTAAGACGTAAGATGTCGAGTCTCGTTGCTCCTGTAAATTACACTAGCTACAGCGCCTTTCAAACCGGAACACCTTAATACTTGCACAGCGCTGTCTGATAGCAGATATAAGTGCTGCGGTGATATCTACCTGGACAGTCTCCGACAAAAGAAACCTACGAACGGTAAACCTATTTATTACCTAATTCGTAACTATGGAAACAGGCAATGTGTTTACACAATCGGCTCAGCCGGTTAAAAGCTTTAGTGTTTTTCATACTTAATATCTGTGAAGGATATTTTGACAATCGATTTAGTGTTATGACGATATAATGAAATTCAGGACGTAAAGTTGAAGTGAAGTCATTTCCAACGACTAGTCAAAAGATCGTTCAGTTACAGCCCCACGTTAATGTCACACTGGCGCATTGTGAGGCATCTATGCCACTCGGTTTACGCAACAGCTGCTGTTTTTGTGTCACTCTAGATGTTTCCGGTATAATGGATCATTACTTCCTTATTGATACACACCCTGTTCAATAGGTTCTGTTTATAAACATGATATTCTAATTTTCTTTATTTTTAAAGACGTTAACTTGACGACTACTCGATTAGTTAAACCCATGGGCATAGTGATCGCTTGTTCGATGCCGAGTTCGCATCCGGTAGTATGGTTACGGGCCGTTTCCGATTCCACCTGGTTAGCATGAAATAAATGCCACTAATAAATTATTTGCACTTGATTAAATTCTGATTACATAACAAAGACCTCACTATGTTAAAATTTGCGGTTGCTGCGACCAAAGCGAAGTTTAAGTCCATTGTGTTAGAATGATCACTTACCGTCCGTTGTAGCTTATAACATACGAATTATAAGAGTTTATTTCAAACAACTGCCAGTGTTACCGTTTAGACTATCCTCGCCATAGCACCATCGTTTCCGGTACCTTTACATACATATTTCATCCGCTAACCGAAACGTCTAATATTCAGGTAACGGTATTTATTTCTAAAACTTTTGTTTTATACTCTTAGCATGGGATCAATGAACTAAATGATGATGATAGTAACTATAAAAAAGAAGCTTTGCTGAACTGTAAATTCTTAGTACTTCCGGTGAAGGAAAATTAGTGTCGAGAAAATGCGCAGTTGACCCACGTAGTTAAATATGTCTCCGAAGATTTGCAACTTTCGAGCCTCTCGCACTACCTACCAACCCTATATTGTACATCTGACGCCATAAGAGCTGAAGTATGCTTTGAGATCACGCTTCATCATCCACAGCTTTCTTATCACTTAACATAATATGAAATTAAAATCAGCGCTCATTTGAAAATTAAAATAAAAAACTCGTCTTACAATCGAAGTCTAGTCGAACTTTTATTACTAGGTACATAAAATGAGTTGGTTAAGTTATATCTAAATATATAAGTAATAAAATAACCATATTTTAATTGACATTTCTCGGAATGTTACCTTTCTGATCTGGATTCGAACCGTGCTCTAAAAGCGTACGTATCACGGAACAAGCGTTTAACCATTGTGCCACGGTCGTAACTAATAAAAGTACAAAGTCGTTTAAAAGAAAAGGAAAAAGAAAACCGATTCGATCATGCAGCGCGATAAATAAAATGTTTTAGATTTTCAGCACTTGTTTTTACCGTTACATTGCAACAGAACTCCATAATCAGGTTCAAATGACGCCCGCTCTAACATACGCGATTATCTTTCATCCACTGCACTGTAAGGCACTGCAGTTATTCAATATTCCTGTCCATCATCACAATGAAAGTAGGTTAACTCAGGTGGTAAAGTAGATTCCCAAACATGATTAAACAAGGGCGATGCTCATTGTTGTGAGACTTTTAAGAGGAACAGCCGCCATACATGGCACGAGCCTGGCAAAGTATTCAATTATTATGTTAACTGGACGAATTTTAACTTCGACTTAACTCATTGCATAACTTGTACGGATAACAGATCGTAACTGTCACGCTTGACAATAGAATATTATGAGATTAATCGATTGGACTGACCTTCGATTTTTCGGGCGTCGTATTTGATAATATTACATACAGAACGAACGGCGAGCGCAAGCGTCGGAAGCAGAGCCGCGTAACCCGTGACGCGTCCGTCCGACGCGCTATCTCAACAACAACTGAGGTCTTCTATGACCGAGAGTGCGCAGGCGCCGGTCTAGCAGCTAGACTCTCCGGACACACTTCCATGTCCACTAACGAGTGCTATTTATGCAACTCCGCCGTTTCGACTCGCGAGATAACTCGTTAGCGAGCAGTTCAATTATCTTTTACTTTAAACGTGTCCGACAAATGTTTGTTTATACGAACGCGATAGCGATATAGAAGAGATTGTAACCCGTAACACGATGTAACAGATCGTAAAAATGTGACAGTCGCCGCATGTTTTCTTGTTCTTATTTACGCCGACACGACGTTTTCTAAGTTTTTGACGGTTAGGTAAGAAGCAATTACCGATAGAGTCTTGTAACATTAAGAATCTATAAATGTGGAAAATAGTTAAGTTGTAATCTTTAGGAAACACATTTATGTTTAATACCTGCCAATAATTTATAGATGATCGTGACATACGTAGACACACAAATAATAACAACATATTCTTATAGGGTGTCCACAGCGCGATCGTGCCGATACATAAAGTTATAAAGCGATACATAAAAAGCAATTGCTTTTGTTAATCAATTTGTTTGTTAACCAATTGATTAACTAAACATTATGTGCAAACAACGGCTGTAACCGATTCGACAGGATATGTAACAATCATTGAAGTATACGCAGCGGAAACGAAAGTATGATGACCTTTATCGTCAATTTTTGCTGTAATAGACTTACTAATGTTTCACACACATTCACATTATATATGAGGATATAACATTCAATTTTTGAAGTCCTGGTTCAAATGCAAACCAAAAAATTTTTAATTATGTTTACCGACGTTTGATTTATTATCGCATGCAAATTTATGCCCGAAGTCAACCAAATAATATGGGTAAGCTGGCCCTCGATCTTTCCCACTGCAAGTAGGAAAGATTGAGGTCAAGAGATCACGGAGTCAATCGCCTACCGGATGGTCTGACCAGATACAAGCAATCTTAGGCGGTGTGGAGGCAGCTGATTGACGCTTCATTAAGAGCATTTCAGGACAAGCACGACTACTAGTAGTGAAGTACACGAAAGAGAAGAAGCAAATTTATAATTTCACAGGCGAAGCCTTATACTCAACTACAACTGTTCTTCTATCCCAGGAAATGAGCAAGACTTTCATCTGACCTATGCCTGTTCAGATCACAAGTTCACTGTTTACAGATATGTACAGTATAATGTATATCCGGAATTATCCTCAAAATCCATATTAAAGCAAACTCGCAGTTACAGACTGATTTGTTTATTACAGACCAAGAGACAGAACAGCAGTGAGACCCGCTCAGCGACAGTCAGCCTTTTGCACACCTTACTTGTATTACCGACAGGTAATATCACTCTTGTTAATATTAATACAAATATAAATCTTTTTGACACTGTTTAATTACAAGAACAATATAAAATTAAGAGCTATTTAAACTAAAAATCTAAAATGTCTTAAGTAATGAATTGAATGTTTAATCGTATCGATTTTTAGCGGAAACGACAAATTGTTTAAATTACCGAAAAGTCAATTGCAAGTTTATTAAAATTCCTGTAACAAATCAATCTAAATATAGAAAAACATAATATACAGTTACGTTAATTTTAGGGTAGATGGCAGCACCATCCAGCGCCAATGTACATTACTCTTGACGCCATAAAATTAGTCCGGACATTCCAGTAATTCCACTAGCTACAGTGCTGTTCTTACCGGAGTGCAGTTCACACGCACATGGCAGCAGAAGTAGCCGCTGCGTATGTCTATGATCTACCACATCATCGGTGAAGCAGATTCTTTTGTATTGCATATAGCGCCTATCAGACATATATACGAACCGAACCTTACCTTAACAATTTAAGGACTATTTTTATTAATTATCATGTAAAAGTATTTAACGAGTAGCGATGTAAAGCCAACATTTACTTTAATTTAACTATAATTCTATCTCAATGTTTAAATGTTCTTTTTAATCTCATCTACTCTTTCAATGTATTTCTGTGTATCATTGTTCTTCTTTTCCACATCGTTCAACTTTTTATTATTTCTGTAGCTTCTGAAATAAAAGTCCATGAAGAGTACAAAGAAGGAGATCAGGAAGAACATGAAGAAATTGTGAATCCCGTCAGGCATTGGACACGGTGAGAACTTTTGCTGATAGTATGTGGAAGCGACGCCGAGAACAAACTGTATCTGAAAGCGATCAAAAAAAAATCTAAATGTCACACGCATTGGTATGTGCTTGGAAATATCTTTTTGCGTGTTTATGCCATATGAAAGGTTTTCATATAGGGGTGGTACCGCAGTGCGCATAAAAGTTGCTGCTATGTTACTGTAGTCGGTATCGAGTAACAAATACCACCAGCAATCTATTACCTTACAATATATACATTATAGATGCATGTACATTAGGTTCTATATTATCATTTTATATATATATATATATATACTTATCTATATATATACTTATATATTATAAGTGTTGTATTATTTACATACTCTAGTACTTTCTCATTGTTATTTTTCTCTTACTTTATACGGGTGGTACCAACGCATGCTGGGGTATCTTTGAAATTGTGCTCATCAATAGTACGATTATTATTACTTATTTATATGTTAGTTCCTATGTTGTACAACAACATCTGGATTTCCAGTAAATCGATGAATAAATAGATCGTAATAGATATAAATTTCTGTAAATCTCTTTTTCAGGAGGAGACAGGGAAGAACCAGAGCCACTGACATAACCCTACGAGTCGCAAAGCTGAAGTGGAAATGGTGAAATAAACCATATGGTTCTACATAACTCGTAGAAGTGTTAAGCCCTGGGCGGAGTGACGACTCCGCATCGGAAAGCGCAGCGTTAGTAGACCCTCCACTAGGTGGACAGAGGACATAAAAAGAATCGCTGGGAGCCACTTGGTTTAACCAGCACAAGACCGCGCTTTGTAGCACACAGTACAAGAGATCTATGTCAAGCATTGGACTTCTATCGGTTGAAAGGATGTTTATGAGATATAAACTCACCAGCTGCGCTTTGGTCAAATACTTCTTCCACCAGATATACTTAGCATATCGCGATCCCAACGAAGATATTCCGTAGTAAGTATACATCACCACGTGGATGAAACTGTTCAAGAGCCCTGTCACGACGAAGTGGTCCGTTGGTATATATATGTAGGATATCCAAGCCCACAAAATCATCATACTGTGATGGTATAAATGCAGGAAAGACACCTGATTATTTTTCTTTCGGAGAACGAAGAACACAGTATCCATTAAGTCGGCATGCTTCGCGATGAAATACAGCAAAACATTATATGAAGCCTGAAAAAAAAAGATATCAATCCATTAAGCGAAGTGAAGGAAACAGTTTTTACTTATTTTTCAGAAAACCATATTTAAACATAAGTAAAATCTACTGTAGCCTTATTACGCGGAAGTCGCTGATTCGATTCTAGAACAACGTGTGTTGAATTTTGGATGGCGGTAGAATTTTTCCAACCCTCCTGTCTAACTATAAACACCACCGCCCTAATATTGACATTGTACGACTACAACCGCATTGGCGTATTCCTATTATCATTATATTGGACAAGCACGATTTTCCATTTAGAGTCTCATTATTACTTAACTATATTAGAAAGTCCACATTAGGATTCGAACAGAAACCCTGACAACTTGCGGCACTACAGAAGTAGCAAAACTTTTTAACCTTAGTGGTCACGTCACTACCATCAAAGTAGGTATCCCTTCTTTCCAAAGTTCTGTTGGTATCAATATGTAAAGTTGGTTGTTGACGAAGTAACTTTAACCAACTTTACTAAGTAATAAAAAGAGAAGACTGATAATAAAACAATCATTAATAGTACTTACGACAGGATAGTAATTTGGATTAACTTGCGGACAGTTCTTGGGGAATAGACTGTACCTCAAAATGTAGTCGCTGTACTGAAACCACAGAAATATAATGAGTTCATCTCACTTCAGGTGTTTCAAATGATTAACCAAAAACAAAAAGTCGGGTTTTGTTTTCATAATTAAATACATGTATAACCGGGTAAAAGCTTTTGGAAATGTCCGATTTTCATGTCTTTTTTGTTATAAAATATACAGAAAGTTGATCCCACGTCTCCACTCATCAGTTGAGATTGTGGCTGTGCTCTAAGCTATATCAAATATATAAATAGGTATTATTTAAAAAAAAAAAAAACGTACAATGTAAAATATGTAAGCGGAGAAGGCGACCTGTAGCGCGTTGTACACTAGAAGCACTCGTTTCATCGCGAAAGGTTTCCGGTTCATCATGAACGACGGGAGTACCTTCAGCACGAGTACGAGGTACACGGCGATGGTCACTCCGGCACCGTTGATACTTTGCATCAGTGTATACTTACTAAGCGCTATTAAAATAAAATATAAATATTTAAAAGATCACCTCGGTGAATACGAAAATTTCGCGTCCCTCATCGATACATAAGTAATTAAAATTGTAACACTCACCATTACTACATTTAGTAATCAAGTTAAATAATGAGGATATAAAGGAAGGAGTCCTTGAAGCGAAACATTACATTCTAATGGCATTACATTATTTTTTGAAGTTTGTAATAAATTTTATCGTAATGAAAAGTTTTATAATACAACTAGATACCATCACAGAAACCATAAGGAAAAGTTTAATACAAAGATTATAAATTAACCTTTACCATCATCACGATCAAGAAGATTAATACGTTAACAAATTTGTTTTAGTTTCAGATAAAATCAAAATGTTATGATTGTTATAAGGTGATAAAGAGTCGGGTCTCAGCCTTTTCTTAAGAAGTATACATGTTTGTACTATCTGAAAACTCCTCTTTATTTCTGCCTCTAAAACTTAGTCTTTGTGACTGTAAATACGTAGCTCATGGGTTTTAGGCAGCACTACTTCGGAACGTCTGTGCCCACCCCAACCTGCTTAAGATTAAACTAACAGTTATGACTGATACCATGAAATTTCGTTTCAGCATCGTCTTCTACATTATCATCATCATCGTCTTAACTGATGATAGTACTTGGCTCAACACTTGCTTCAGTAAATCGATAATGATATTGTAAAAAAAATACGTACAAATTTGATGCTCGTGTAAAATTCCGTCCTTTATTCCCTCCATTGTTTGATATTGTATATATTTTAATTTCTTCCCGTTCAAATTATGTTCTAATAAGGTGCTAATGTACCCGTGGGACTCGTAGACTGAAACTAATTGAAGAGGTGGCAAGTGTAATATAACAGTTACCATTAAATTATTTATATCGTGCAAATATATGACATTAGGCGGTGTTTATGCAAATGAATGGAATAATCGTGGCCATTCTTTGTACAAATGTAATCCGTATTGATGGTAATGTATCTTAGTTTACATAACATACCTTTGCATACAATTACACGGTGATGTTTTACTGAAAGTATTCTTGAGGTAGAAGATCCCCCAGGGCTTCCATAGTTCAAGCATTATCTGTATAATGTATAAGGTTTACCTTTCCTCCATTTTGTTGTTATCGTGTATTCGAAGGCAGCATTAACTTTTCTTTCCTATCTAACAATTTCTTTCTTCTCCGTTTAATGAAACATAGTGTTATCTGGACTTTACATTTCTGTTTAATTCAGTTTAATTTTAGTTAACTTATGTATTTTAAATAAACCATGTTGAGAAGTCATCAGAATTATATGCATGTGAAAGTTCATCAAATTTATATCACGTACCTTTCCGCAGATTATTAGAAAATAGCAAACGAGTAAAGATTTAAATTTAGTTTTTAAATACGTTTAATTTTTAATAATATTTATCGTTTAAATATCCATATGAGTTGTTTAAGACGTTGTTTAAATACTTCATAGATATTAAATAGTTGATTTTAAATGTTTTTCTAACAATGGTTTAACAGCAAAAACGACGGACATATAGTTTGCCGTGACGTCAATCGCATACATCTTACTACATTAATTTAAATTTTAAAGTGTTTGAAATTTAATATGAATTTTATACGAAACAGAGGTCCAAGGTTAGGACATAGTTTTTCTTTGTTTATGCATGTAAATGCTAGTATTTTATAACCACTAAACCGACAAACAAGCATATAGCGTGTGATAGCACTAATCTAGTGTACCGGAGGCATCGAGAGGGAAACTATAAAATGGAGTATTAACACCATAATGTACGGGAACTTACGACGACTTGTCAGGTTTGAGTTTTATCATAGTTATTTAACAAACATGTTGGCACATCATTGCACTTCCGGGATAACCGTTATGTAATTTTTCCAAAAATGACTAACTCATATGTCTCCTCAATTACAATACACAGACACTATTTAATCTATTTAAGAAATTAAGCAATTCTTAGGTTTTTTTATATAACATAGAAAATCTCGGAACCAATTTTACCGATTACTATAAAAAGTATATTTCTTTGAGGCTTTTAAATGTTTATTATAACTCGACAACAGATGGCGTTCTATGGAGTTAGGTGGAGTCTATATTTTTCAATTAAAATTAAGCGTAAACTGCAAGTTATTATAACTATTTATAGGTATATTAGTAATAAATAACAATTGCACTCTTAGTCTATTGAGTCCCTCTGTCAAATTAAAAAGAACTGTCGTGGTCTTTTTGTTATTGTATATATTACGTAGGATCATAATAATTTTTCACTTACAGCAAGTAGTTGCTTAAAATTATTATCAACAGATTAAATGTTTTTATATCAGGAACTTTAAAGCGCACAACGAAAAAAGTTTCCACATTTTTCTAATTAAAATTCAGAAATACAACTTAAATGTTCGTATATAAACATAATTTAACAGAAAGTTTAAAATAGAGGATTTCCGCGATTCCTGTTTGATGTATCATTGGATGTTCATACAATTTCTTTTAAAAGGAAAAGCATTATACTCGAGTGCACCTTAGGATTGAACAGAGAGCAAAAGTATAGGTACATAAATATTATAAATATTTATTTATTTATTTATTTAAGTTTTTACACCACGTGTAAAGGCGGACTTAATGCCATTGGCATTATCCTCCAGTTTACCTTGGGTAATGCAGAGATGATGAGGTAGGTGCATCAAATAGTAACAATATAATATATAATACATGAGTACACATATATTAAAAATGCATATAAATATATACACATACATACACACATATATATATATATATATAGACACACATACATGATATTGACTAAATATTAAAAATGATTACAAGGAAGACTACTCAGTCTTGATGGCGTTGAGAAGAATTTCGCGTACTTTCTGCTTAAAAGTATAGCGATTAGTTACTGTTCTGATATTTAGAGGGAGTGCATTCCAGAGAAGAATAGACTGGATAGAAAAGGAAGGGTGGACAATATCAGAGGTGTGGGAAGGGCACAAAAGAAGCGGGTTGTTAGAGGAGCGAAGATCTTTGTCGTGGTTAGTACGTAAATACTTAAAACAGGAAATAAGATAAGGAGGTGGTTTAGGAGAAGTGAAAATAGAAAATAGAGTGTTGAGAGCACGCAAGCTTCGCCGCTGACGGATGGGTGACCACTTTAACTGTGAACGAAACGTAGATACATGATCATACTTACGAAGGTTGAAAATGCATCGAATGCAGTTATTTAAAAGAGGGTCATACTTATTAAGAAGATCTGCATTCAGATCGAAACAGCACACATCAGCATAGTCGATGATAGGGAGGATTAAAGTTTGTACGAAGAGTACCGGTTACTTTCCGGCTAACAGCCGCCACTTGTTGTTGCCAACTAAGTGTTGCGTCGATGTGAAGACCAAGGTCTTTAACAGAGGGTGCCAATCCAATTATGTTACCATCGTATATTATCGTCGGTAAAGTTGTTGAATCCAGTTTACGGATAGACCGATGGTTCCCTACTATTATAGCTTGACACTTCGAAGGGTTAACAGTTAGTCTAAACCTCTTAGACCAATCCTTAATGTACTCTAGATCTTTGTTAATCTCGCCTATCGCTACATCTGCACTATCCACGCTAGCCTGTGCATACAACTGCAAATCATCGGCATATAAATGATACGCACATTGAAGGCCACGGGTAATGAGATTAATGAAAATTGAAAACAGTAAAGGAGATAGAATACCGCCTTGGGGAACGCCAGCATTAAGGTTACACCAGGTTGACGAAGTTTCATTGATGCGAACCATTTGCTGGCGTCGTCGAAGATAGGAAGAGAACCAATCCACGGCTGCGGATGAAATCTTTGAATGAGTAAGGATCTGAAGTAGTATATCGTGATCGATGGCATTAAACACATTGGAAAAGTCGATTAAAACAAGTACAGTAACGGTAGAGAGAGAGAGAGGTACTATGCCTGCCTTTATATCACCAGCGACTTTAAGAACAGCCGTAACGGTACTATGGCTTGATCTAAAACCAGATTGAAAGGAGCCTAATAGATTGTTACAGTACACAAAATGTGATAACTGTTTATGCACGCTGGCTTCGAATACTTTGGATAGGAATGGGAGTATAAATATAGGTAAAAAATGACAGGGTAAAGAAGGATTTGCAGTATTGGGCAAAGGGACAATGTATGCTTTACGCCATAGTGAAGGATATATTCCAGAATCAAGTGAGAAGTTTATAATATGTGTGATAGGCTGAAGAACGTGGTCTAATATAGAGATAATCATGCGACGGCTAATGTAGTCGCAACCTAGTGCATTGGACTTAATGGAGAGGATAATCTTCTTAATCTCTTCGTCAGTAACGTATGAGAAGTAAAATTGCTCGAAGTTTGGTCGTGGTAAAGCCTTGATATGAGTTGTGGTGTCACACTTCGTTCGGTGGTCTAAGGGAGTATGATCGCAGAAATAGCTATTTATATCGTCTAAACCAACTGTTTTGGAAGTTCAGCCCTATTCTGTTTGCCTAGGCCTAAAGTTCCTCAGCCCTGTAGTCTCGGGCTAGTGAGAATAGGACTAAGGTAAGCCCTGCCTGTCGTAGAAGGCGACTAAAAGGGCCTGAGGAGTTTCGCAGGCCTTGAGGGTGGGGGCCCTTATCGCTCAACATGCGAATCTGTGTGGGACAGCCTAGGAGGGTTAAGCCCCTCGTCAGAGATGTGTTAACACAAAGTGAAGAGGGGCACCGGTGCGTTCTATACGAGATCCCGGAGCCTCTCCGAATGCACCGAGGCAGAGCACCGAGGGGGTTTTAGTGAGTAAAAATCTCACATAACCCTGATTTCTCCCCAGAAGCAGGGTATCTTTCGAAGATTTCCCCCCCGAAACAAAAAAAAAAAAAAAGGCCTAAAGTTCCTAGTAGCTTCCACAGACCTCTAGGGGACGAGGAATTAATGTTAGTCAGAATATGTCGGCGTTTAGCGTTACGTACCATCTGGTTGCAGCGATTTCTAGCAGTTTTATACGAGCACCAATTTTCTTCACAGCGATCACTTCTATATTTACGAAAGGCCTTATCTCTGTTTCTCATCGCGTTTCGTACCTCAAGGGTCAACCAAGGCGCTGGTGGTCGCTCGATGTTCACTTTTTTGATAAGGAGCATGTGTGTTGTACAAGTTTAAGAGGACATCGCGGAACGCACACAGCTTTTCATCAACATTTCTAGCTCCAAGAACAGTTCCCACTTTAAGGTAGAAGCATCCATAAGTAATTTCTCTACATCCATACGGCCAAAGCAACGTTTGTACAGTACTTTAGGACGGGAGTTAGGACGTTTTAAAACGTAAGAAACAAAAATAAGGTCATAATGGGAAATGCAGGTGCAAAATGCTGACCATGGGAGAAGACAAGGGCAGGATTGGAGGTGAGAATTAAATCAAGCCATGTGTCTTCCCCATTGACATTGTGGTGAGTGGCTTGCAAAGGAAGCACATGAAGGCCAACTGTCTTAATTATATGCAGTAACCTGGAGGAACGTGGTAAGGAATTAATAAGAAGGTTTGTATTAAAATCACCCATGATGACGTGATGCGAATATTCCGACCCTAAAGATTCCAGAATCATTTTGATACTGGAGAAATAGTCTACAGAAGGTGGACAGTAAACAACGCCTAGAACAATTTTTATTCCTAGAACACCCAACTTCCAGGAAAAGAAACTCTGTAGATGTGTTGTTAATTGGGGAGGAGGATACGAATATTTTAAAAGGGAAGTAACTGCGGAGGTATATAGCGACATCACCACCTCTTCTATCTTCACGATCATTGCGTACTAGTGTAAAGCCAGGGAGGGGGTCAAAGGTCGAAAGAAGATTAGGTTTGAGCCAGGTCTCTGAAATCAGAACAGCGTGAATATCGGCATCACTGAATGTCTCCTCCATTTCACAGTAGTGAGCAGGTACGCTTTGAGCGTTAATATGACACACGTTTAATAAAGACCTACTTTGGATAAACGTACTTCGCACAAAATCGCCCAACGTACCAGTTACGGAGTGAGAACTGTCATCGTTAGATAATAAATCCGAGTCATGAAAGGAATCAAATGAATCCTCATGAGACATATTATAAGTAATTATATATAACTCAGCAACAATATATATATATAATAATGTAAACAATAAGCGCATACAAGAATTATAATAGGTGCACAGAAGATATTACGTACTACCGTTGTATCTCTGCACGACCCACGAGCATACACAGTTACAATTCACACAGTATAAATTAACAATGAAAGAAAGGAAAAAAAAACACTACATTTAAAAAAAAATGAAAGTAAAATTAAAATAAAAGACAAAAGGAAACAAAAGCGTTAAAGCAACCACGAATGAATGTCTATATACAACGCAGCCGGTACGCTCCGCAGCGAGTATCCGAACGGGATTGTTTACAAATACCCACAATTGTCAAATTAAAAATAGTGATACACAAATGTTATGACAAATACCAAACAAACAACAACTTACATATTTTTAAGACAACTTATATATGTATGCAGCATTAAGTTTATCAACGGCTTGTGGTGTTTATAGAGCAGGGTTTACTATGACAAAGTACGAAAACTTTGATAGTATAACAAAAAACAACATGCAGAACAAAATAACGTATGTATATAAAGTAATAGCGGTAAAAGCAGGCAAGTTGTAACAATATGAAAATGACAGTCACCAGCAGGTACACAGTAATCACACAGTACGGGCTGCACACAATACATATTTACTTTCCCATTACATGATTTTTGGTTCCAGATTAATTTAAAATTTTAAATACGCTGCAGAGTCTTAAATTTATTATCGCGGCTTGTAGATCAATCTTGAAGATCCCTGTTGAGATTCAGTATTTACCATAGGATATTTGCCTGCAAGGCAACTAATTTCATCCATTGTGATAATTTTATGTCGGGAGCCGTCAGCAGTTCTTATGACCACAACTCCATCTTGTGCCCAGCACGCTTTCATACCAAAGTGCTGTTTGGCTTTCCCAAAGATAGCTTGCCTCGTCTTGGTGAGAAACTCTATGACTGTAGTTGATGTACCTCTCAGGCCAGATTTGATCTTCCACACCGATGACTTTGTATCATAATTTATAATCATACAAAAATTGGCCGGTGATGGTCCTTATTGGGTACACCAATTCAGTGGCAAACTCCTAAGCTGACAGCAGTAAAGTCTTTTACTTTCATTCTATGGACTGTGCTTTCTATAATAGTTTTGCAGTTTTCGCCTTTAGTCTCAGGTATGCCCAAGAAAATGAGGGCCTTACGACGGTGTCAGGTCTGCATGACATCGAGTACGTTAGAACATTCATTAATTTGTTTACGAAGTAGACCCAAGACAGAGAACATTAGTTCACGAAAGGCACGGAACTCTTCAGCAGCTTTAGCCACTGTATCCTTAGCTGGACCACAAGAGTGCAACTGTGCCTCAAGTTTGGCCATTCTTTTAGAGAAACACTCTTCAAGATTGATCTGGGCGGTCTTTATTTCCTCAAGCTGAGACATTGTAGCGCAGGAAAAAAAAAATTATTAGCGAACGTTTTATACTGATGAGTGTTGCGATAATAACACTTCTAATCACTTCTACACATACGAACAACGTAAGTAGCTTTATATTGAACAATAATAAACCTATTACAGCCAAATAACTTAACTTTTACTATTTAAAACAATTTTACGAAATTCAATGCACGAAAGGACGTGTTAACACTTCTGCGCCTCACCAACCAAAATATGTTATTAAATTATAATAAAATTTATAAGAATAAGTATTATATACGCTCTCATGAGACCAAGAAATCAAGAGAAAAATGACGTTTCATAGCGACATGTAGTGTTCCCCCAACATTCACTTAATGAAGCTTAAAAAAGCTTTACTGCAAGCTGCCCGTATATTAGGTTGAAGCTAATTCCAGTCTTACTTATCGAGGAGTGGAGGACTTGTAAAGAAAATTTGTTTGGCAGAGAGGAGTGTGAAGAGCCAAGGTAGCAGTAGACCGAAGACAGCGTTAGTGAACTCTAGAATTCAAATTTGCTTTTTAAATTTTCAGGGGTAAATGAATCGTATAGAATTTAAAATAAAGTACAGTGTTCTGAAAGATGTACGAAAAGAGAGATGCAACCAATTATGTTGAGAATGGAAGAAAGAAATACAAACATATTTAAGTAACCCGAAAATAAAACGTATGCAGTTATTAAATTGACGATCCAGTATACTTTGGAAGTACCAGAAAAGCAAACGGCGGCATAATCGAACAGAGGGATAGTAAGATTTTGTATTAGTAATCTCTTTGTGCTTATAGTTAAAAGTTTTTTAAAGCGATAAAGGCTACGTAATCTTTTGGAGACTTTTTTGAATATCTCCGCAAAATGAGACCGCTAGCTAAGCGAGCAATTGAATAACAATCGCAGGTTTTTAACACTAGTGGAAAATGAAATTGCTGTTTGATTAAATGTGGTGGCTGGTAGTGAGTGGAGATCCAAATCAGCCACTCGTCGAGAGCTACAAATAATGATAGTTTCACACTTTGACGGATTCACATTGATGCCAAATTAGGTACTCCAGTCAAAGATTCGAGCAAGGTTATTGTTAAGCTGATTAATAACGTCCTGAATATTGATGTAATTTACTTGGACATAAATTTGTAGGTCATCGGCGTATAGATATTATGAACTGAGAATTTGTGTTGTGATAAAATTGCTGAATAGACATAATAGAAAAGGAGAGACTATTCCACCTTGATGGATGCCAGCCACCAGTGTACACCAGTCAGAAATCGATTGACCCATACGAACCGCTTACGGATATCGTCTAAGGTAAGTTACGAACCAATCTCATGTCGAAGAGGAAGCTCACCAATACTCTAACACGACAAGGAAGCCGTCACACTCTAAAGCATTGAACGCGTTAGAAAAATCAATAAAACTAGTATTGTTTCACGTGAGTCCTCAATGCCTGTAAGAATATGTTCAATTACTTTAAGAACTCATATGGCTAAGCGGGTTATTTTTCAAAACATTACAAGACGATTGTTTTAGAACAATAGTTACCAAAACCTTGGAAAGGAAAGGAAGAGTCGTAAAGGTACGATAGTCGGAGACAAAATAAGAATTAGTTTTTTTAGGGAATGGGAGAATAATCGCTTAATACCAAAGGGAAGGGAAAACTCCTGAAGTTAGTAAATAATTTCTGTTCTAACAGGTACAATAAAATAAAAGAATAGGGTTGTCGTGTATCTACTAACATCATCAGCCGCAGACGACGTTGACGTAATGAAATTAATAGTACTTTTAATCTCCTCTTCAGCGACGGAAGAAAAGGTAAAGACGTTGATATGAGACCAGTTTTAAGAAAGTATAAAATAAATTGTCATTATGTATATGGAGATTAATTTGTATTTGTTCACGTGATTAGCGAACCAAAAAAAACCGTTATAGTTATTTATATGGATAAAGAAATTTATTCAATTTTACAATACATTTACTTTTGTTTATCAATAAGATATTTCAAATTTTTGTTACATAAAAAGGTTAAAAGACATTATTTAGAGTTTTCGACATTTCTACGAAAAAATATTTCAGTTTTGATTCCATTTTGCGCGACGCAGTTCTTTCTCGATCGTCTCACGTAACTTTTTAAATAGAAGTTCGCGAAAAGGACGAAGAAGGAGACGATGCTCGTGACGCTGAAGGAATGAAAGTAGCTGTGGATCGGGCACGGAGACCACTTCTGTTGGTAATGCAAATTGAAGACAACCAAAACGAACTGGATCTAAAACCAAAAGCAAATCTAAAGAAATATAAAAGATTTCCACGTATGTAATCGTAGAGACTTATCACGATATCTGTAGAACCATAAGACCTGGTGACTTAAAACTTTGTAGGAATATTCCTTTTGTCGAGTATAGACTGGCTTTGAATGGATTTTACAAAATATTACTCCTAAAAGTGGTTGCGGGGGTGTTAATAAAGTTACAGAGACTTCCTCTGACGGGTGTAGATATAGTGTAAGTCTATTTGTTTAAAGTTGTATTTATAATCGCATAATTATAGACGTGACAATCTAGAAACTTCTAAACGACTAAAAAATATTTCATTTTAAACGTTTTTTGTCGCAAACTTTTTTCTGTATTTTTTTGCTTTAAGTTTTTATATGATAAAGATTTCATGCGGATAAACCTCCAAGGTTATTCAAAAGAAGATACATGTGATCGTTATTCATAACATACGCTGATGCCGTTAAAATAATATATTATAGGAATTAATTACTTTTGGTAATTATCAGACAAGTAGCTGTTCCCCGCTCGCTTTGCTGGCTAACACCCCCGTAAACTTTTGGGGAAGAAATTTCATAAAATCCGTTCTTACCTAACCCCTAAACGACAGAAGTAACCAAATTTTTGATGAACAATTGATTGATCAAATAGTTTCGGAGATCTATATATATATATATATATAGATAGATAGATAATATATTAAAATTAGTAATAATAGTTCATTTAAATAATTTGATCTGCTGTTTTTGATCTTTTTTTCCAATGAAGCGTCAAGAAGAGAAAGAGATTGTTCAGAGGATTACACAACGCAGCTTGAGACATGTGACAACTCTCGTAATTACAGTTTAACTTACAAGTTGTATCTTCGTTAAGTGTTTCTTCCACCACAGGTACTTCTGAAAATGCGGTCCCATCGTCGCTAACCCATAGTAGGTATACATGATCACGTGAACTAGACTGTTCAGCATTCCTACGAAGACAAAGTGGTCGGAAGGATCGTACACATAGTACAGCCAACCCCACGTCACCATTATGCTGTGGTGATAAACGTGAAGGAAGGTAACCTGGTTATCCTTCTTCCTCAGAACAAAGAACACCGTGTCGAGTAAGTCGATTTGTTTCGCTAGGAAATACGGGAAAATGTCTCTCGCGACCTGAAAGGATTTATTGTTTTTATTTATTCTTAACAAATAATAAAGGCTAGCCCACGGGTAAGCTTACAACTAAATTAAACTAATTGTGTGACTCTGACCTGTCTTAATACCTCTCCTTTGGGGCACACGGTTGGGAACACGCCGTGTGTGAACATATAACTTGTATACTGGAAACAAAAACCAATTATTAATAATGATATAATTTGACGATCCTGTTAAATTATTCTCTTCATTACTATTTACTTACTATAGCAAAGAGGTAAGCTGAATAAATAACTTGAAATGTATTGTAAAAGATCAATAATCCTTTCAATTTGTAAGGTGGCCTGTTCTTCATGTAAGCTGGTAATATTTTGAGGACCAGCAGAAGATATGCGGTAATCACCACAGCAGCAAACGCTAAAGTCTTTGGAGCGCTCCATGTTTGAAAAACATCTGAAATTATTAATATCGTGTTTTGATACTTTTAAAATGCGACAAAGGGCCCATCGAACGTGAACCTAGCTCATCAAAAATGACCTGGCGGCTCTCATATACATATATGTAAATAGAAATCAAGAGTTTGCGCTCCACACAAGTATGGGGCATTGTTCTCGTAAATAAATCACGTGTGCTTCAAACAGTACCCATATATTTTCTTAAAATTCACTTTACAATGATAAAAGTAAATTAAAGTTAGCATGTTGACTCCGCTGTCACAGGAATCTAAGTGATTTCCGTTTCATGACGCCCATACTTTTATACTTAATTGATTATTTGAAGGCGCGACTCAACACCGCGCTCTTGTTCCCTACAACGCATTGTATGAATAAACAAATTAATAACTCTTCATTTGTTTGTAAATATAAGCATCACATTCGGCTGTTTGGTCTTCGAGTGTCAGGTGAGGGGAGGACGAAGGAATAATAAACAACGTCTGTTCACAGCGGCGTCGCGACGGCACTCTTGTGGTGCTGAATAACGCCACAAGCAAATAATCGCTGCCTACCCTGGCTTCTTAAACCTATCTGAATACTAATCCCCCTACTCAGTCAAAAGGTACGCAACTATACTTTAACTTGCCACATTTGTGCAAAATTGATTAAATTGCTGAATTGGTAAGTTTTCTTTTAAGTATAGGTAAGTATAGAGATCGCGGGTGTGGTTTGCATACCCTATCAGAAATGTCTGCACGTCCCTGCCTGGAATGTATGAATGGTAATTAGCAGGCGATTGTCATAGAGGATAGAAGCTGACCTTGCGACTTAAAAAAAAACTAACTACTATTTATTACTAAACTAATTATTTAATTAATATTTTTTTATATAAATTCAACAACAAAAATCTTTCGTTAGTTTCGCCTATATACAAATATAAGGTGGAGTACTTAAAAATAAATAAAAAAGAAACAAGAGGAAACAATTTAAAACTGAATTTTAAGCGTGAAAAGAAACTTAAGGAAAAAATAAAAAAAAACATTAACGTTAAATAACATACCATTAACTGCAAAAACAACGGAGTTCTTTTCCGTTTTATTATTCCTTTATAACATAACTAACTGGTCCCCGTCCGCTTTACTGACCGTAACACCCCCGCAAACTCCCTTTTGGGAAGCAATTTTGTAAAATACATTCTTCATCATCATCATCATCATCATCACCCGATAGATGTCCACTGCTGGACATAGGCCTCCCCCAAAGATCACCATACACAGTCAGCATGGCCTCCGGTACCGCTGGGCACTAGGGGCTGTCGTATGTAGGGGTTCATATGAAGGGATTTGTACCAATTCCCACCTCGCTGGCTCAATGCCGTATAGCGGGAGCCAGAGCCTCATTTGTTCATTAGCAGGGTACACCACGAGCAGGTAAAGTTGGCTTGGGTTCCGTGAGTTATTGTGTGAGAACCCTTACATTCTTATCCGACCTCTAAATAGCAGAAGTAATATCTCTACCAAATTTTAAATGTTTATGTCTAATAATCTCAGAGATCTCAGAATAAGCCAATGAATCTTTCGATATCTCCTGTATTTATTGATTTAGCTTCTTATTAAAAATTTACAAAAACAACTGTTAGAAGATTGAAGTATCTATTCAAATAACTGCCTTTTTTAATGCATTTCTGTTTTTTTTTTTCTAATAATAACCACATAAATGAAATCTGTTTCCAGTTAGAACATCACTCTCAGAAAAACGAATCCAGATACCTTTTTCAAAAAGTAAAAGAACTTACTGAAACTCGTAAACCAAGAATTTTTGTCATTGAAGATAAAAATTAGCGTATACTTACAAATGTGGCTCAAGTGGTCGAACGACGGCGGAACTTCTGTGCGGAGTTGTATGACAGAAAAGATCCTATTAACGCTAGTATCACATGGACGACAAAAAACCTAACATTCTCGTACTAACATCAGAAATTGAGCATGCCATTAAAGCTCTTGTATACAAGAAATCTCCGGGTAAGGACGCTATTACTGCCGAAATTCTAAAAAGCCTTGGTCATCGAGGTACAAAAGCCATCATATAAATCTGTGATACCATCTGGATCACTGGAAGATGGCCAAAAGACTAGATGGAATCGGTATTTATACCTTTACACAAAAAAGGCACTTCAAAAAACTGTGAAAACTACGGGACTATAGCGTTTATACCTCAAGTGAGTAAGATCCTCGTCCATGTGGTTAATCGACATCTTAATCACTTTTTAAACCAACAATTACCTGCAAAGGAGGCCGGTTTTATGTAGAGCTGAGAAACGTGGAAACAAATACTAAATGTACGCCAAATCGTTGAAAAGAGAATTCAACATCGCCATGGTCCTTTGCTTTATAGACTACACAAAAGCCTTTGACTGTATGCAGTGGGACAAACTGTGGAATGCACTGCTCAAAATGAGAGTTCCTGAATACCTCGTTGCCTTAATGCAGAATTTATACATCATGTTCTGTTCTTGCATCACGTTAGGCACTAAATACTCCAACATGTTCCAAACCAAGAGAGGAGTGACACAAGGTTGCATTCTGTCTCCTGCACTTTTTAACACATATGGAGAGTACAACACGCAAAGGACCATGGATAAGTGGAAAAAGGGATTCCCTGTAAGTGGAAAGAGATTATCAAATCTCTGCTATGCCGACGACACCATTCTCTTCGCAACATCAAAGGCAGAGATGAGTGAGCTATTCTAAAGAGTCGAGTTAGAGAGTGGCGTTCGTGAGAGAGAAGAGAACATCGGCCTTGTTGTAAACAGATCGAAGATTAAAGTAACGATGGTGGATCGAATCGGACAGTTAACAAATGTCACCTGCAACATTCCTGGCGTTAGTATCGTCGACTGTTACGTATATCTGGTCTCTTAAATCTGTAACGACGGCAAATGTTTCCTCGAAATAAAAAGGCGAATAGGGATGACAAGATGCTATGATCCGTTTAAACAACATCTGGAAGAAGAGAGGAATTAGTATAAACACTAAGATCAGACTAGTTCGAGCTCTGGTATTCCCTATCTTACTGTTTGGTGTGGAAACTTGGACAATACCTGCCAGAAAGAGACAAAAGATTGATGCATTCGAGACGTGATGCTGGAGAAGTATACTAAGGATACCTGGGACAGAGAAACGCACTAATGCATCGATCCTGACTCGGCTCCGAATACAAACTCGTTTGTCCACCATATGCCAGCAACGCATCCTTATGTATTTTGGCCACACGATGCGCAGAGGAGACGATTATCTGGAAAAACGGATTGTCGTTGGCAACACCGAAGGCAAAAGATCATTCGATCGGGCACCAACCCGATGGATCCATCAGATTAAGTACTCGCCGTCCTCTCAATTCTACATAATTGTAAGAGATGCGCTGGACATGAACCGGTGGAAGCAGAACCCAAGCACTTACAACAATCCTCAGACATGAGGGAAATCCTGCATGGATACTTTCTCGTCTCGAGGGTAACGAAAAGTTATGCCAAACTCTTACTGGCTGAAACCCCACGGTTTCCTCGGTGCGCCTTTTCCCGAAATTGCGGGAACGCTTTCGCACACTACCGTAGTTCCGATAACGATAGCCCATTAATGGGCCTCGGTATTATATAGGGATCCTCACGGGGGAGCCAATGCACAGTGGTTCTGCATGAAAAATATTATTCGCACGTTCTTGAGTCTTAATGTATTGGGTAGCGGAATTCTCCGTATCCACCACTTAAGCCTGTATTAAGGGGGTTGGAAAAGATTATGATCCCTTCTCCTTCGACGGCCAATTCTGTGGCTACGGATGGCGAGATCAGAGGCATTTTCTCTCACCCGCTCCCCAGCGTCCCTTTGTGTCGTTTCCGGACACACTCTTCCTTTCAGCAGCCCACACGTAAACTCTTTAGAGTACCTAATTATATTCTATTTCGAGGTCAGTACATTCCACACATTTGGAAAAAAAAAATTATCTATGAGGTATAGATAATGACGATATTAATCTGAGCACTCTGAACATTTTAATCAAAGTGCAATTAAGTATATCTAAAGAATAAATTCCACCCTTTGTAAGTAATCAGATAAATCCGTTCCTCACATATCTTTATTTCAATTGTTGAAGTTTTAAAATTTTTATCTACATATTACTTGAAAACGTTTTTTCCCTTTCCATCCCTTTCTAACGTTCCTGTCGCGAAAACATGAATAAAAATTAAAAAAAGGGAAACTACTTACAATCACTGGGGTTGCTTGTTATACTTTCCATCGTTTTGTGATAATCTAATTCGATATAATATATAACGATTAAAAATCAAACAAACACAGTTAACATAATTTACACAAATTGAACAATGTGTTCGCAGCAAGCGAATCGTAATTAAGCATAGATTCCGTGAAGTATATGTATTTATATTAAGACAGTATGTTAAATACATTAAGCAAGCACCTGGCGATGTTTTGTATGGTAATGTTCTGGCCTACATCCGATACCTTTGTCATAATTTTTTTTATGCTTTTCTGTAACCCTAGTCACAGTTCTGTAAACATTTTAATGATAGCAAAAAATAATTAATTATTATAAGATTTAATCTTCAAAATGTAAAAAAAGTTGCGGAAAAATGTTACCTTATTTTATATTTAATGGGATAGAATATAATGACTATTGATAACTTAATAATTTATTTTTCTACATAGATTCAATCTCTCTATACACCGAGTGCAGCGCTTTTCCAAGGCTTCAATCCCTTAAAATATAAAGTTTTGTCTTGGTTCTGCAAAACGCTCTCCACGACATCCATCACCTCGTTATCGTCTTCGTACCTGTTTCCCATTAACTATTCTTCTAATTTGGGTAACATAAAAATCGCTAGGCGCCAAATCTGGTGAATAAGGGGATGATCAACCAATTCGAAGCCAGCTTGCTGAATAGCAGCCATCGCAACTGCCGACCTGTGCGCGGGTGCGTTGTGATGAAACAGCACGCCCCTTCGAAGTTTTCCTCTCCTTTTCTCTTTGATGGCATTCATCAACATGGGAATTAAAGCTGCATAATATTGGCTTATAATAGTGGTTTCTCCTATTATACTGGTTTTCCTAATAATATATACAGCGTATTCTTCATTACCGTAATCCGCCATTGAAATTAAATTTATTTGTGTATGGAAAAAGAAACTATTCAGAGTAAAGACGACAACGACAATGTACGTCCGCCCAAGAAAGTAGTTACATTTTACCTGTCGTACTGACTCTTACCTAATAAGTGTTTTTTTCCTATATTTTAGAAACTTTATGTAATTTCTTATACCTTGTCGGATAGTTATTGAAGTCAGGTACCTATTTATGTGCTTTATACGAAAAAAATTTTATTTTAGGATTAAATAAAAATGTAAGTATGACGCCTTATTTTTTACCGTCACGATTTCAAAGAACATAATTTAAAAGTTTTATCCTCTAAGTCATGATTATTAATTTAATAAAACAATGATTAAACAATAAATCATCGAATTTTTTCCTATAAAATCGGGAATTTTTTGAAAAATATTTCTAAAATTAATAACTAAAAAACCATTATTTTTGTATGGTGTATTCCATACATAGATAGATAGGATATCAGCTATACTTTAGCCCCTCCATATCTTTTACACCTATTACCTTTCACCCTGTATAGTTATAGTTATAGTTTGTTGTTTCTCTCATTTGACATTAGTTTAAAGTGGGAATGTTAATAGTATTTTTTTTATTTAAAAATCTGGTGTTTATGATACACATGTCATAAATCTAATTTCAGGACCAAAGGCTCAATTATTCTACATATCTAGTTTATTTTATGCATCTGTATGCAACAATATATCGTTGAATATAAAGGTAGTCCTTACTGTTTCTCGAGTACTGTACTGGTTACTAACACCAAAAAGACGTCTATAAACTTTATTTAGACCAGACCCGTTCTATGTTTAATGCAATAAATAGGTCACTTGACGGATTTTGCAAGATGAGTTTACACAGGATCCACACGACGTGGAAATTTAAAAAAAGATATCTTTCTTAACTTTTTTTTCCGACAATGTAACTGTGGCTCGCGTGATGTGGCTGTTTATAGTAGATGATGTTCACTTACCACATAGTCGGCCGCCAGCTTATTTGCCAGTTTTGTCGTAAAGAAAGCTTGTTTAATTTATAAACGTTAACATATTGTATTAAAATATTTGTGTACATTTTATCGTAATTGATTAAGAGTATATCAAATTTACTCATTGCGCTATCTTCATCATTCAAAGTGTTTCTACACATATCACTAAAGACTCCACGAACATCAGTACCGCAGACTACATTGCACTTACCTCGGATGCTACAAATACACGTCCTCATATGTTAAGAGAGACATGTAACCGCGTGATGATAATTAATTTTTTTTGTTTTCGTGCAGTGTATTGTAAAAACATAAATCTTAGAAATGATCAAACGTCGATTGTCTCACTCGTAAAAACTAACAAAAACCACTCGACTTTGAAAAATTTATATTAAACTGTAGCATTTAAATTTTGCTATTTCAATATTGTAGGCGTGTTGAAAATTAAAGGAAAGTATTGTTATATTGATGAATATTTATCTTAATTTAGAACAGGAGCTGATACACAACAGATCCGATTTAAATAACTCACATAAATTATTTCAGCAGTCATTGTACAGAATATACTCTTTGTTAATTGTTATCTCTTTTTGTTCCTCTCATGCTTTACCTTTGTTAATGGCGCGTGCTTTTTAAGACTTTCTGTTAATAATACTTTATATGTTACTCACTTTGGCAACTAAAGATAAAATAATAAATTAAGCTATAACAAAAATATATTATATTTTCATTATTAGTTGAAGTGTAAAAATCTACATTAAAAAATAATTTTACAAAAAACACTGCAACGGTTAGAAGTCTAACAGTAAGTGACACAGACCTTTTTTCGTTTTTTACAAAAAAACGTTGTTCAGTAATACAATTTAACCTATAGGTTACTGGTGGTAGGTGACTGTAACCGGGGACCATCTAGGTAAGTACTACCGCAAGGCCTGTTATACCCGACAAAGAGTAGCGTGCAAACATTGTTCTGTTCCAGTTTGAAGGGCGCTGTGACTGGTGTAATTGCTAGAGACGTAACATCTTACGTTTCACGCGACGAGCGCAATGTGGTGCAATGTATATGATCCTAATCAGCGCCACGTTGTTAGGAGCTGGCGTATCACTTACCATGAGTTAAACGTCCCGCACGGTTTATCGCTTAATTGAACTAAAAAATAATGTGTTCTGTTAATTCACATTTAAAGTTGGTGCACTTTCTTTAGCTTACTTAGCTGGTTCATCGTAAACTAAATGTAAAAAGCCTGTATACGTTACGGGAATACCCGTTTGCACAATAAAACATTACGGCTGGTGTCCACAAAACAAAACACAATAGGAAACGCAATCTCGTCAGCTGTTTTTATCTCTGTAATGCAATGTGTGCTACACAATCGGCGATGGGAGGTTAACGCGTCGGCGATGCGGCGAACATTCGCTCGTTCGTCAAATCAAATCAAATAAGTTTATTTGCGAAAATTTGGTCACAAAATACAGATGTTTATAGCAGAACAGAGAGCGCACATTCCACTTATTGTAAAGCACGCAAATGTTTATGTATACACTAAGTTATATAGTACTGACCTAATGATAAAACTAAATGAACTAGACAAAACAATGATATATAATAAATATTAAGCAATTATCAAAGATCTGCGTCATTTAAAAAAATAATCAAATCGTCAGCTGGTGATCCTTCATCACAACAGGTGTAAAACATCTATGGGGCTAAAGTACCAGCTCGTGTCCTATCTATCTATCTATGTATGGAATACACCATACAAAAACAATGGTTTTTAGTTATTAATTTTAGAAATATTTTTCAAAAAATTCCCGATTTTATAGGAAAAAATTCGATGATTTATTGTTTAATCATTGTTTTATTAAATTAATAATCATGACTTAGAGGATAAAACTTTTAAATTATGTTCTTTGAAATCGTGACGGTAAAAAATAAGGCGTCATACTTACATTTTTATTTAATCCTAAAATAAAATTTTTTTCGTATAAAGCACATAAATAGGTACCTGACTTCAATAACTATCCGACAAGGTATAAGAAATTACATAAAGTTTCTAAAATATAGGAAAAAAACACTTATTAGGTAAGAGTCAGTACGACAGGTAAAATGTAACTACTTTCTTGGGCGGACGTACATTGTCGTTGTCGTCTTTACTCTGAATAGTTTCTTTTTCCATACACAAATAAATTTAATTTCAATGGCGGATTACGGTAATGAAGAATACGCCGACATTTCCTATTGTTATGGACTTACTGATGGAAATTCTCTACAAGCACGAAAAGAATATCAGCTACGTGTTCCAAATCGTCACCTACCAAGTCAGTCTTTGCTGCAGCGTATCAACCCGTCAGGGAAACTGGCAGCGTTCAACAGAGGCGACATGACGCAGATAGGCCATGCATCCACGATACTGAAGAGAAAGAAGGAATCGTAGACCATTTTGTTATAGACCTGACTTCGTCGACTAGGGTCGTGGTAAGATTGCTAGGTTTAACACAATGGAAAGTGTGGTTTACTGCGCATACGGCAAGGCTCTACCCCTACATTATACACCGGTCCGGGCCCTGGAGGAAGGAGACCCTGCAAGCAGATTAGACTACTGCCGCTTTATGCTGCATGCAGACTTAGAAAATAATTTTCTTACCGTAATATTGTGGACTGATGAATCGAAGTTTGACAGACGGCATAACAAATTTTCATAATAGTCATTATTGGGCTCTGCGAGGTGAAAGTCACCACGTGATTAGAGAAGGAGCTCATCAGCTAAGATTCCCGTAAACGTATGGATGGGCATAATTCATACTTACTTGATAGGCGCAGTCTTTTTGCCCAACAATTTAAATGGGGAGAAGAGCGAAGATTTTCTTCGAAATCATTTTTTTAATTATCTGGAGGATATACCATTGGAAACCAGGAGAGAAATGATGTTCCAGCATGACGGTACTCCCGCCCATTTTCGTCGCGACGTAAGACAGTGGTTAAACACTATTTTCTCTCAGCGATGGATAGGCCGAGGCGGACTAACGCCGTGGTGTCAACAAGGTGTCCTGATTTAACACCTGGCGATTATTACTCACGGGGTCACATGAAATCTTTGGTGTACACAACCCCAATTAACTCGTTAGAAGATTTAAAGTCACGCATCATAGTCGCTGCTCACAAAATAAGAGAACAGCTTACAGGGCGAGTCACTCGATCTGACTTAAGAAAAAGGCTTCTGTTTGTATCAGGAACCGTAGCCGTCAGTTTGAGCAAAAAAATGATTTTTTTTTTTTCAAAATTTTAAAACATTTATGTACTTTCTTATACCGTGTCGGATAGGTATTGAAGTCAAGTACCTATTTATGTGCTTTATACGTGTTTTTTATAAATAAAATTTTATTTTAGGATTAAATAAAAATGTAAGTATGACGCCTTATTTTAAACAGAACAGAACAGAACAGGTAGATAGATAGATAGATAGATAGATAGATAGATAGATATATACGAGCTATACTTTAGCCACTCCAGATCTTTTACACCTATTACCTTTCACTCTGTATAACAAACGTTAATATTTGGCGACTATATTTATATAAGCATAAACTTTTAATCTACGGAGCAACTAGGTGAGCCAGACGATCGCCTGATGGTAAGTGATACGCCTGTCCATAACAACTCCACCGCATTAGCTCGTCGCCTTGAGACATAAGTTGTGACGAGACAACATTTTGTAGTCTTGTTACCCCAGTAATTTCACTAGCTACAGCGTCCTTAAAACCGCAACACAGTCACGTTGTTACAGTACTGTTTGGCGGCAGAAATAGACGCTGCGGCGGTACCTAGACGGTCATAATAATCTGCATCTGTTAGACTTCCGATGACATCTATTAAAAGTTATAAAAAAATCCGCTGAATGTAGTCAATCAGTGCAGAACCGATCAGTGTCGAGGTTCTTACGAGAGGCCTGTGACCAACAGTGGACCTAGTATCAGCTAATGATGATGATGGTGCAATGATATTTTAGAAACCTAAAAATTGCTATTTAATGGAAATGAACTAGAAAATGTAAAGAAATAAAAATTTCCGAGTAACAAAAACATCTCAAAATTATGGGTAATTTTGTTACCTCTTAGGTTTTGAGTTCTGAATAGTGTTTTTTCCTAAAAGTGAAGGGTGTAAAGGACAAGAATTTAGGATATAGCACCATTTTTTGGTGAAAGGTATTCGTTGATTCGAGGCTCGCGAACGGAAGCCGCGCGCGTCGAGCACAAGAAGTCGACTGCATCGTCGCGACTGCCCGTTACCATTGCGATAGCCGCCGTCACCTTGAAGCCTTTGTACTCGGCCACCGTTTCATTATACTCCGGCTGAGTAGTCTTCACCAGCGAACCAACTGGCATAACATTGTCACGAAGGAAATTTATTTAGTTACAGTACTTTAATAGACTGACGTTATAACAAGGAACGATAATACATTATACAGTGCGGGTTTGACAACATCATCATCATCATCAGCCGACAGACGTCCACTGCTAGACATAGGCCTTCCCCAAAGATCTCCACATACAATCGACATGGCCTCCGGTACCGCTTGTTACTACGGGCTGTCGTATGGAAGGGTTCATATGGAGGGATTTGGGCCATTTGCCACCACGATGGCTCAATGCGGCTTGGCCGGAGCCAGAGCCTCGTTTGTTGATTAGCACAGTGCACCACGAGCAGGTGACGTTGGCTTGGATCACGTGAGTTGTTGTACGGTACCCCACACACCCCCTTAACAACATAACATTTTTAATAACATCAGACGAGTATTTAATAATAGTAATTTTACTTTTGTACTCATCACAATTCGAAGTTAGTTAATATAAGTCGCTCATCCCCTTAAAGTAAATAATAATTAGACTCGCCAAGGGAGCAAGGTCAGTCTAAACGTCGTGATCTACAAAAATCAAAGATTTTTTTTTCAATTATTACCTCTTACAGCTGCCGATCGCTTATCGATATATATATTCATATTATATATATATATATATATATATATATAATATGAACAAACCTGATTCCCTTACAGGGCCATACGTGGAGTTTAGAGGGTAAGGATTTTTCGTTTAAAATATCTTTCCTATTTTTTTAACATAACATAATAAACATTTACTTACTAAACTTAAATATTTTCTTAATTATAAATATTTCTCAATAAGTGCACTAGTGTGAACAAAAACAATATTGAGAGTTCGTGTTAAGGTCGCTTAGCGTGTGTCTGATAACGCAATCTGCACTGTGCACACATTACACCACCCGGCTACATCCTCTTCGCAACACTGTTAAAACTACTGTATTTTTTAATATACTTTACACGAAAGCGTATACACTGACAATTGAAGCTGGTCTAGTCAAGTAAAAAAAACACAGAAATATCTATTTTTGCCACTTAACTGTCGTCTAAAACTATTTACTCCAGTTTTCCATTCAAATGACCTATAATCCAATCCAATGTACAGATTAATATGGTGCTATGGAAAATTCTTAATAACCTCAATTGAATTGAAAATAATAATAGTACTTTAAAAGACTCGACTCGTGACTATATTCACTTGATAATAAGTGATACTGTTTCAACATAATAATGCTACGATAATCTAGATGTGCTTACACGATACAGTGCGACGTTCCTCTTCGCGTTGCTTGTAACACTTCTCGACTCAACTTCAGTAAGTAATCAAGTTACGAAAGTAAATATAAATAATAGTTACAGATGTTAGTGTTACTAGAACGGAAATAGGCGTATATGTTACTATCCGTTTCCCGACGGTTTTTCTGGTCGTCATAATAAATAAGATTTTAAGTTTAAGCTTAAAATTTCTTAGACAAGTCTGACGGCAGAATGTCGCTCCCGAGTCCCTTTCCGTTATTAATATCCTCACTACTTCCTTTGAAGAAGGAATAAATGGCTCAGACTCTGGTCTCTAGTTCGGCGGAACAAATCGGACGCTCCAGATATGCCAGTATATTCCCTGATATTCCTCAACCATGACATAACTCGTTTAATGAAACAAGAGTACTGTTCATCCTAAATGCTATCTTTACTTTTAATGTCCTTTTGTTTCTAACAAAATAAGTCAAAGTTGTAATAGTACGCGGCGTAGACAATATTGTTAAAAAAACCTAAGATTTTTTTTATTCAACGAAGCGACGAGATGATCGAGACGTTCACCTGATGTTAAGTGATACGCCTGCTCATAACAACGTGGCGCAAGTTAAGGTAGCATTACAGCTATATATTTCGCTCATCCCTCGAGATATAAGATGTTAAGTCTCATTACCCCAGTAATTTCACTGGCTACAGCGCCCTTCAATCCGGAATACAGTAATGTTTGCACACTACTATTTGGTGGCAATAATAGGCTCTGTGGTGGTATTTACCTAGAGGGTCTCCGGCAACAGAGTTCAGATTATAGACTAGTTTAGATTAAACATTACCTTCATTCGAATATTTTTCGGAAACATCTAAATAATATCAGATCATGAATATTCCTCCCTGGTATCCCTTTACTCATTTCCTAATATCAAGAGACATGACAGGTACACAGTGCATGCATTAGCGTGCAATTGCATCGATTTGCACGGGTCGTTACGCATGTGGGCAATGTTGCCACACCGCACTCCTACCACGTCGCGCACCATCGTCATGTCCCACATCCGACTCCACCGACCCACTTTAAAATGTGATATGTACGATGGTACAGAAGATCATCATCATCATCGTCAAACTATTATCTTGTATCATTTCAGCAAACACATTAAAAACTATTCTAAAGTATAAAACTGAATGGCCTAATAATAAACTTTTCAGAACTTCTAACATGAGAAATAACTTTATGCAGATTTAATTTCCATTTAATAATCCACTACTACACTTGTGAAGCCTGTGATCAATACCTGAGGCGATGACCACAACCACTTTGTCAAGGGTGCTGCCGACGAAGAAGAAACAACTATAAAGAAGACGGTCACAATTTAATGCATAATATAATCTTCTTATATTTAGATATCCAAATTAAATAAGGGTGTTAATTTATTTTAGGGGGTATAGCTACCGATTAAGAAGAAGATCGGCCAGAAAACTGTATAAGCTTTGCAAATCGATATGCGAGCTGAAGCACCATTGCTTTCCATAAATATACAGATCACTATCTCTTTGATCCACATCTACCGAGATAGTCAAATGCTACTCCAATGTCTGATTAACCCTTTCAATCATACTGTTCGTTACAGGCGGACTTAATGCCTTGAGGGTTTCTCTACAAGGGAAATCCTGAAGAATGTTATGAACTGACCACCAACCTCCGCTAACCCACTGCCCGCTGAACCTCCTATTATTAACACCCCCGCAATTGCCTTTAAGCAAGGAATTTTATAAAATCCATTCCTTAGCTAACCTCTAACTAACAGAAGCAATATCTTTACCAAATTTTGAGTGTTTAAATCTAATAGGTTTGGGATCTCATGGTAGGTAAGTTCGGGTAGCACGCATATGCATAAACAATGAAAGGGTCGAGACGATTTAATAAAGACAAACTGGGTTTTACAGGAAATTTAGAAGAGGTTACTATTACGCCATAGATTTTCCACCAGACAAAGCATCAATATTGTTCAAGAATCTCTTATCACTGTGATGATCAGAGTTTGTAGAATGAGCTTATACGTGTTAATAAACATTGTAGGTGATATAATTCCGCCTTGCGGCACGCCCTCGTCGATATCTGTCCATGTAGAGAACCGCTGTCCAGATAGCCGGAAGCGGTGGGGAACATATGATAAGAACCAATCCAACGACATGAATAAAAAAAAATATATAAAAAAAGAATACGCACAATTTTGATTCCCGTAAACAAGTCCATCCTTTGTTCCCTCCATTTATATTTCAGAGTTTATTTTCTTCGTTTACTCGCTTTCAGGTATATTTCAGTAACGTCCAGTAGAGTGAGAATGATCGCTAACATTCGTGTACTGAGGCGAATGTAATACATTTCAGGTTTAATATAACGACGAACATTAAACCCAGTATATTGTAAAGATATACAACAAATCGCTTCGTTTATGCAAATAAACGTATATTTAATTTTATATTGTTAATAAAATAAAGTTAGTTAAATTAATATATTACTTTAAGTAACGTATCTCTAGACCAGTGATTCCCAAAGTGGTCTCTATCGACCCCTAGGGGTCTATGACAACCTGCAACCTGCAACCTGCAACGGTCTACGTCAGCGAAAAAAAATTTGGGGGTCAATATAATGAAAATGGGGGTCCACGATAGTGGATCTCAACAGATACACTGATAGTACCTATTTACTTACATCATACTATCTTATAATATCAAAACATATACATTATTTATAAAAGTACCTATGAAGTAACAAATGTATTATATATGTTTATAAAATAGTGTAAGTTGTAGGATGTTGGATGTTGGATGTTGGTTGTTGGTTGTTGGTTGTTGGTTGTTGGTATTCGCTTTGTGGTCGCAATACATTTTGAACTTGTAAAACCCTGAGTCGCAGTCTCAGAGCTTCGCCCCCTTGCTTTTGTTATTTTATTTATAGTTCATTTAACGTTACGTATATTTTACATAACACATACTAAATTTTATTTTGAGTAGTTTTAATTTAAATCCAATTAATAATTGTATAAATTAACATGTTTTTACTTTAAGTTTTTAACACTAAACTTCACTACAGTTAGAAATTTACAGGAAATCAATATCGGGTAAGTAAGGGGTCTACCCAACACGGAAAAACATGCAAGGGGTCTACGACACAAAAAAGTTTGGGCAACTCTGGTCTAGACAATACAATGCATTTTAGGTTAATTAGTGGTAGGTCTTTGTTGCCGGAGACCGTCAAGGTACCACACTGTAGCTCCTATCTCTGCCGCCAAACTATGTAAACATTACTTTACTCCAGTTCGAAGGGCGCTGCAGGTGGTGTAACAACTGGAGTAAGAAGACTCAACATCTTATGTCTCAAGTCGATGAGCATAATGTAGAGCAGTGCCGTTAACTTGCGCCACGTTGTTATGGGCAGGCGTATCACTCACCATCGGGGGAACTTTATAAAATAAAATTCCTTATATATTAAATAAGTTTGGATGAAAAATATTTTTATCTTCTACACACACATACACACTCACACTTCTTTATATTGGTTGGTTTTCTGTTTAATGAGGTCATTCTCCAACATGAGAATGCAAGATCGCACTGAGGAAGACGGACCCTAGGAAAAAAATTTGAATTGGGGTGGGAGGTGTTGCCTCATACACTATATTCGTCCGACGTTTTACCATCGGATTTCCACGTATCCCAACCGCTGCAACACTCTTTTAGAGGCAAATTTTGACGATATCCAAAATGCCGTCTAGACATTATAATGTACCCACTAGATGGCAAAAGGTTATGCACAATGATGGAGAATACATCATTGTTCAAAAGTAAAGACTCCCTTAAAATAGACATGTGTCTATATTTAGCATCACTATCCCCCTAAGATATATTTCAGCCCTCGCCTAAATAACATGTAAAGAAAATAGTTAAAATATAAGTTAAAGGAACCATTGCGTTCCAACTGAAATAAATGGCAGAAAAAAAATGAGTTTTATTATAAAGTATTGTAATTGAAATGTAGCATACTAATGTAAAGAATTAATTATAGCTCTTTATTATATGGATTAGATATGTAAATGTATTTTACAATAGTTTAGCATAAAAAAAGTTATATTAAATTGATTCGATTTGCAGTGTTTAACGTGCAACAGTTAAATAATACATTTTAAATGGGGGGTTAAAGGTGAGGGCATAATTTTGTATTGTCGTTAATCAATGTCAATAGATTGTGGCGACGAACATGCGCACGGCATGTTTGGTGGTAATTAGTACACGCAGCTGATATAACCTGCTAGTACAACAGCGATGGCTACGGAGCAGCATCAGCGCATCGCCGGAAGCATTCGATTGGAACAGGGTTTGGTCGAAGTATTGTTAATTTTTAGTTAGTTACTACTTAGTTTATTATTAATTTAAATAGTATTTTTAAAATCCATACAGTACATATAGTTTTAAGAAATTACAGAATCTTTCGGCGTCTTCAATATTCCGATCTCATCGATGTGGAAATATAGCGTACGTCATCAAGGTTTAATAGTCTAGGTTCATAACCAATCCTGGTGTAATATGTAATATTAGATTTTCTTGTAGTTTGTAATATATAATACGCTAATCACTCAACTAATGGTTTAAATTTTATCTTCAAATTACGCGAAGGACGAAAGCAGGATTGTGATCCTGATGCTGTCTTTCCATCTAAAGATTATCAATGTTTTATATGAATAATAAAAATCAAAATTTCCATAAATTAAAACAAAGAGTTCAGAATTTTGAAAGCGTTTAACACAAGTTTTTTTTAAGTCTATAAAGTTGTTTGCTTGTTATTGTAGACCAGAGGTTCCCAGACTTTTCCTCATAGCACTCTTTAAAAATTTAGCTGGGTCTGGTGAAGTCTCTGCAGCTACATTTCTACCGTATTACCAAAACTCGACAAAAAATGTGCAGCATAGAGCCTACGTAGACCTCCGTCGTCTTTCCTGTGGACCTTCTTGTGTGGTCAAGGTGATCTAGCTGGGGTCCACCTAGACCACTATGGGACCTAAGGCTGAAGACAGATGCCCGGTTTACATCATACCGTAATATAAAAATATACCGGACTTCACCAAGTAAACAGTTCACAGCAGTGTTTTCATATATTCTGGATCTATGCAATTTCTTCTCTCTTTATATATAACCTAAGAGGTCGCGTATAGAACGCCTTACAGCATCATGACCATCTTTTTATTTATCTATTTTTATTGTGTTTTTCCCGTTTGTTTAAAAAATATATATTAACACCCTCCTAATTATTTTACTTCCTCGAATAAGCTGTGAACGGCGTCACGATGAAGGTTTACTTCGGTCTACCTCTGCCGATTTACAATCACTGCGAAATATTAAGACACCACCACACCAGGGTTGTGAAACCGGCCGACTGCGCGGGCGCGGGCGCGGGCGCGGCTCTCAGTAGTGAGCGAGCAGCGGTACCAATTGAGCCAGTCCGCGCCGCGCGACCTTCGGCCGACCTTGGGGTAAGTTGAGACACTTGACCTTGGCTTTCGTAACCACCTGTCAGAAAGTCTTCGATATTCGAACCCGAACGCATCTGTACGCACGTTTTACGCATTGTCTGTGCCAGCCGTGACATTTCGTTTACGCGGCATTTTTAATCTGTCCCACTTTTACGCGCTAATGAAACCTAAACATGTTAACTTTAAAACGGTGACAGGTTTCATAATTTTACAATACTTAAAATAACTGATAGTTTCAGTAAATATTAACTTAACTATAGTATCAACTTTGTAATAATATTTAAATGAACGCTCTATACAGATAAGTAAGTTATACGAAGTTTTCCGTTTCCACACCAAAAAATGTTTGGGAACTGTATGTCTCTGTATCAGTGAAGTAAATTTCATAAGATTTTTAAAGATAACGCTTTAAGTATAAAGTTATCAAGATTTTTAATCTCGTTAAACAAGATGACGGCGTGTTGCGCAAAATAACTTAACACAAATAAAACATGAATAAGTGATCCGTTTGCGATTAACTTAGGCGCTGATAATTATACAAGTTTACGTGACTAACATAGTAATGAGATGTATGATGATACGTCGTGGTGGCGATGGTCGCACTCTTCAAACCAAACAACATAGTTAGACATTAACTTGATAGAGATAGAGATAATTATCTCTTGTAAGATCTAGAGTCAATCAATTTAATATACCATAAAGAAGAAAAAAACCAGTTTCTTACACGATATCAAGTATTCATTTACCTCGTTCCAAGTTATTTTCTCCACAGTTCAATCAGATAACAGGGACTCTTAGTAAGCATTCTCATAAAGTAACTGCACTAAAAAGGTGTTGTAAATTAAGTTTATTCATCAAGTCCTACAAAAAGGTTTTTCTTACATATTTATTAGGTGTTTTTTTTTCGCACTGTGTTATCAGTGGAGTTTATTTCACTTCGATCCGGTTGCTGATGGATCCATCTCTTCCACGTCACAAGGTCGGTTCACGTTCATACGAAACTTCTTTATTTGCGTGTCTTTATTTAATACTCATATGTATTCCCGAATAAGTTACTTTATGGTATAACGTTTATGTTCCTTAATGTATTGATAGGATGGTAAATGCTAGTGGCAGTACCTTTGACTATATTCGCCATTTCGTTAACTGATCGTATATCCCATTGCCGAATCTCGATAAAAACACCATTTGTGGCACGACTTTCCCAAGATCTTTTTTTCTAAGGTCTGTAAGATTCACATTACTGCAATCGATTGATGTGTAGATGATGAAACGCTACTATATTTCTTTGAAACCGACACAGTTCTGCATCGGTAGACATCGTATATAAAACTTCGTTTTCATCTATATAATATAAACAGTGCTCATTTGTATAGAAATGATTTGTTGAAAATTTCCTACTTTCAGTCCGAAATTAAACTTAGAAGAGAGAAGAAAAGTAAAGAAACTTATCATTCCCTTAATCTATTCCGTGATATATAACTAAGATTTAAACTAATAGATGATTAAATTTGACTAAGACTAAGCTAAGCTCCGTTTATATCAATACATGTCTTTATAATCCGATTCGATAGACATTGGTTTTTCCATAGGATCTCCTCACTCGATAACATCACGATTTGAATACTATTAATAATCGACATTATCGTTGACTACTGTCTATCTTACTTCTGTCAAGTAAGCAGCTCAACACTGTTTACTTACAATTTTGTTCCATAATAGCACAGGTTAGTAAACGTATTAAATTCTTGAGCATCTTCCAAGTTTGTGATATACTGTGTTACGTCATCCCAGGGCCTGTGTGAAGTTTCTCAAATGCTCTCGTAGGTATTTATCTTGCTGAAGACCACATCCAACCATCATACACGTACGATTTATTGTAATAACGATAAAGATTCTATTCCTAACCCCTTACGACCTAAAGCACCATTAAAGCAGGGAGATAAACATTAATTAGGGCAACGTCACTAAACGCGAACCTGATATTCACATCCTCTCATCGTCTCACAATTACCCTCATCACAACTAACACTCAGCATTCACCTTTTGACCTATAACAGTCTCACAAATTAAGAATTTAGCTCGTCACGTAGAATCTATTACCAGCATCAATGATACGTTCAGCCTGATTCGGCTCACCAAGTTCCGGCTCCAAAGCGTCCCTTGCATCGAAAAGAGAACTGTTCACTATCGCTTCACGTCTCTTCTTACACTAATGCTCATCTGTGTAACAATGAAGGCGAGTCTTCTTTCACGTCACTCGAGGACCGATACGTCTCTTTCGAGAGTTCAGTGCGCATTATACTTATTTCATCGTTGTTTTAACTATCGTTAAATAATTTCCTTACAATATAAATGTTATATAAAGGATTGTATTTTATGTGCCACTGTGGTGCAGAGGTTTGTGCTAGCAACGAGCCCAGCACTAAGCTACGTACCGGCACTAAGCGAGCAAAATGTTGCAAATGATTGCGAATTTAAGTTAAGGCGGAGCCGTTGACACTGTTCCCAAAGCGTAACATAGCGGTTAAGTAACGATTTATTAATGCCAGTGCGCATTAGATAGCGTTTCTTTTAATCTTTTTATACATAAATTGAAGGTAGGTGTGAATATAATATACTGACCCCATGGACCTCAAGCTGGACACGAGTTAAAACATCCCCACGTCTTTGTATCGTGCATAGTAAGGGTGTTTAAAGAGGATAGAGTTCCGGTGAAAATAAGATTAATTTCGTCATAATCGTAAACCCAGCACGTTTTCCTGTAATATTGAAAATTCTGAACAGATTATATTTCAATTATAGTTCAGGGACCTCATCCGAGTGACCAATTAAACAAAAGAGACTACGTCATAATAGCTCTAGGTACTATAACACTCAAATAACACTTCTCCTTTTGATTTGGGACTTGAAATAATAATCGTGGCTGCGTAACATGTAGTGGACCGGGATCGCGAGAAACCGAGCGAAATATGGCGAGCTGGTCGCCAACCTCCATTAGTCGGAGAAACGCCTTAAGAAGAAGAATCGTGCAAATACAAAGTTGTATAGACGTCGACAAATATTGAAAGTTCAAGCGCTTCTTTCTCAACATGGAGCCGTTCAAACAAAGATGTGAATATTTGACCTCAACCTGACCTTGAAAGATTGCTCGAAAAGGACGAGTAGAATTTACACATGAACCTTTTGTTAATGCTTATTTGCTTATGGTTACAGTCATCAAGAAACCATAACTACATCCGTAGCTTAACTATTAACTGCTTGCCTTGGAACTTGGAGGTTTTTACTTCGATTCTGAAGCCACAGGATGTGGCGTTGTGACGGTTTTGGCATATTCATTTATTAGGTCAACAATCAGTCATACACTATTATTACATTCACTAAAATATACAGAGAATTTAAACAACTATTATTAATGCGTGATCGTTAAGGAGTAGGCACAGCATTAGCTAATTATACTTACTGTTTATGGCCAAGATAGATTAAGGCAAACAACAAAAGTAATTGCAGTCACAAAGCAGTAAAAGTGCCAGGTCTGCAGAAGTGCAACTCTAAGAAATGTATATAATGACTCCGCATGGACGTCGACAAAAATACTGCAACAGTTCAACAGCTTGCATAGCTTAAAAACTGAAGAGTTGCAACCAAGCAAAGATCTCCGCAGTGGTAGTGACAGAGGAGCAATCGTACATGTAGAAATTCTAATAGGTGCCCTAACGTTGAAGCTGGATAGAAGTGAGGAGCAGTCTATTTTATTGTTAAACGATTTAAATAAAATTCGTCTATAAAGACTATCTAAAGATGTTATTCTAAAGTAGTCAACTCTATCTCTAAACTAAAATCCTCCATCAGCTCTGCCGATGCTTCTAGAAAGATGCCAAAGAAATCTCGTTTGAATTCGCTCCAACCTCAAGCTATGTATGGCAAAGTGATAGATAGTGGTCAAACGGTTTCGCAAAGTCATATTAACCACCAAATTACACCATCTAGGCCCAAATTCAAATGTATCTAGGCCCAAAAACAAGATATCTACGCTATATCTACAAGATTAAGGGGTGTAAGGAGTCCGCCACAACTACTCGCGGAACTCGGGCCAACCTCACCTGCTCGTGGTGCACCCTGCTACTCAACAAACGACACTGGCTCCTGCAAACTCGCATTGGGCCAGCGTGGTAGGGAAATGGCTCAAATCCTCTATATGAACACTTACATACGACAGGCCCTAGTGCCCAGCGGTACCCGAGGCGATGCGGGCTGTACGTGAAGTTCTTTGGGGGAGGCCTATGTCCAGCAGTAGACATCTATCGGCTAATGATGATGATGAGCCATGTCGAGTATCTCCTCATCGACCGTCCTCGTCGATTAAACAGCACTGATGCCCCCATTAATTGACTGTACTTAAAATAACATCAGAGGCCGACGTAACTTCGCGTTATAAAACAAGTTCTGAGTAAGTTTAGAATGCAGCTGGTGCTGTTGTAACATTTTACGAACACCCGCTACTGCAACACGACCGAACACGACGAATCGTAAATTTTTGTTCATATTCTTTATATCTTCTGATGCCTCCACGGATCTTGGTCCTCTCCGACTAACCGCTTTTTCTTATCTTTGTCATTGAAAAATGATTAGAAATTCGATTTCAGGAGGAATATTATTAAAACGTTTTTAACGGAAACGAAAGGCAGCTTTAAGACATAATCGAGTTGTATTTACTACAACTAAACTTTTTTACAGGTCGTACCAGGGACGTGAGGGAGCTTTCGAATAGAATATGCAAACCGTACCGAAATCTCTATGCTTATTTATACTTTTGAGCATCGTCACCATCATCAGCCGATAGACGTCCACTGCTGGAAATAAGCCTTCCTTCCGCAAAGATCTCCACATTTGCAGGAGTTTATACGGAGAGGAATAGGGCCATATCCCACCACGGTGGCCCAAAGCGCGTTGCGGGCAGCTGTTATTAAGCAGGGTGCACACCACGAGCAAGTAAAGATGGCTTGGGTCCCGCGAGTTGTTGTTCGGGACCCCTTACACTCCTTGAGTGACTTTAGAGAATATTATTTAGATAAGTTAAGGTAGCCTAGGTATACCGACCAATCTGTCTTATAGACGATGTTGGTAATTTATTCGAACGGATAATAACCACTCGAATAAACACACATCTCGGTAATACAGGCCCGGACTTGGCAGACCATCAATACGGAGTTCGACGGCGGCGTTCCAAGCTGGATGCCATCCTCCACGTGAGAACCTTGACACACCAGGCGATATCCAAAGGGAGAGTTGTCTTGGCAGTCAGCCTCGACGTCGTCAACGCCTTCAATTCCCTTCCCTGGAGTGTCATACATGAGGCTCTGGTCTACCACAGAGTTCCGGCGTACCTGAGGAACGTATTGAAGGCGTACCTCTCAAACAGAAGCATCTGTTACCCCGGTAGATACGGAAGCTTACAAGAGAAGGCCGTAGTGCGCGGTGTTCCGCAGGGGTCAGTTTTAGGACCGCTCTTGTGGAACATCGGGTACGATGCGGTACTACGGACGGTGCTTCCACCGGGAGTAAACATGGTATGTTATACAGATGACGCGCTAATACTGGCCGAGGGGGACTCTTTTCCAGGGACTGCAAGGCTAGCCGAGTTCGGGGTTGCGATATTTATCGGCAGAATACGGAGACGCGGACTGCAAGTGGCACCGCAAAAGACCGGAGCGATGTGGTTTCACCGCCCGAGACTGAAGGAGAAACCCCCCCGATACATTTTTATGTGTCGGAGAAGTAAGTATCCAAATTGGCGACCACCTCAAGTACCTTGGACTGGAGCTAGATAGCCGATGGAACTTCGTCGTGCACTTCGATCATCTCGTCCCCCGGATTCAAAAGGTAGCGGGTGCTATGCACCGACTGCTGTCGAATCTAGGAGGGCCGAGGGAAGAAGTCCGCCGTCTCTATGCAGGCGTGGTGCGCTCTGTCGCACTCTACGGATTTCCTGTATGGGCCGACATACTCGCGTAGACCGCGTCGGGCGGCGAAGCTTAACGCTACGCAACGCACTATTGCGATTAGAGTCGCCCGAGGATACAGGACGATTTCGTACGGGGCGGCCACACTCTTAGCGCGGTTCCCACCTCTGGACATCCTGGCGGATATGGACGCAGAGATCTTTCATAAGATCCGCATCCTCCGTCAAACCGATGATCCAGAAGAGACGGTCGAAAAGCTTCGACGAGGAGCCAGAAGGCGGGCACTGGGGCGCTGGCGAGAAAGGATAATGGAACCTCGCAATATTTATTCGTCAGCGCGCGGTTAGTGCGATTCTGCCCAGCTTAACGGCTTGGCTGAAGAATAGTGGACGGGTGACCTACCATTTAACGCAGATACTCACCGGACATGGCTGCTTCGGGGCGTATCTGCCACAGGATAGGCAGGGAGGAGTCGGCGCAATGCCATCATTGTGGGGCGGCCGAGGATTCCGCGCAGCACACGCTCGAACACTGCCATGCTTGGGAGTCGGAGCGACGGATCCTAGTCCAAAACATCGGACAAGACCTTTCTCCGGCGGCCGTAGTAGCGACGATGACCAGAAGCCGGGAAGCGTGGCACAGTGTCCTTTCCTTTTGCGACACAGTAATGTTCGCAAAGGAAGATGCTGAGCGAGCTAGGGAACGCGCAGATCCCGCTCGTCGGAGAAGCCGTAGAGGCAGACGAAGATAGCTAGCCCGTTATGGACGCCGCGCTGGAGGATACTGGTGCGTTCTTTTAGAGATCCCAGAGTCCTTCACAAGCGCCGAGGACGGGGTCGATGTGGTTTCAGTGGGTATTCCGGCAGTGCGCCGGCGAGTCCACATACCCGCCCATTACGCGGCGGGATGCCTAAATGCATTTCATGCAAAAAATAAAAATAAAAAGGTAGCCTAGGTATGCAGCGCTGCAACGTTGAAACACCCTGTTTCCCAACCTAATGTATGTTAGCGATTCTTGTAAACGCCCGAGCGCTTCCACTCGTCACCAATATTATGTTCAGTGATATACAATGCAAGTTGCCTTTCAGATAAAACACTTCCTACATTCCCACAAGTACAGGAGACTCAACACACTACCCGTTGACGCCCGCGCCAGCAGCTTTTATACTATTTTAACTTATTGATTATTTACCACTACCCACATTAGTTGTTGAATGTCACATTATCAAAACACCGTCAATTTGTTCTGAAAGGAAACTCGACATTGCTTTACATGAACCATTTTTGATATAATTAGCTTCACAGATGGCGCGATTGCCAACATCTAGAAACGTAAAAAAAATATATATATTTGATATTAACCTAGTATGTACGTGCGAGGCGGTAGACCTTAAATCAGATGTTTCACGAGACTCATGATTATATAAACCGAACAATATTCACACCCCTCGTTTTGGTCGATGGTTAAAGAGCAACAGTTACATTGCAAGTGACTGAAACAATGTCTAGATCACTGCATACTTATACAACAAGTACCACGTATACAGCAGTCTCATTTGTTCACGATACGCCACGGGATTGCACCACTACTGAGCATCTTTAATAGGACTGCGTATTTTTTTTTTTATTTTACAAAACGGCGGGTTGAGCTGGATGTTGACCTGATGGTAAGTGACACGTCCACAACAATGTGGCCCTAGTTAGGATGTTACACTGCACCACAATGTCTTCGTCGTCTTGATACAAAATGTTAAGTCTCGATACCCCAGTATTTTCTCTAGCTACAGCGTCCTTCATGCCTGAACACAATAACGTTTGCCTGCTGCAATAGGCGCTGCGGTGGTACCTACGTAGACGGTGTCCAGTAACCGAGACCTATATACTTTCAGATTACAGATTCTAATAATTTATTATATTAACTCGTGGTATACTTCGCTGTCCTTGCTCAAGAGAGGCACATTGCTCGAAGAACGACGGCCGATGGAGCACTAAGGTCTTCGAGTGACGCCCGCGTACCGGTACACGTAGTACTGAGAGGCCTCCCGCAAGGTAGACCGACGATCTGGTGAGAATCGCGGAAACCCACTGGATGCGGGCAACGCGAGACCGATTGATATCCAGCAGTGGACGTCAGCCTTAGCTATCAATATTTGTATTAAATTTCAAATATGTAAAAGCCTGTTATCCGAAAATACTATAAGTGATTTATTGTTGTAGTATATACATAATTGGTTCCTTCATCATGTAGTCGCAGCTGTAGTTTAGTAGTGTTGGCGGTGGACCGGTTTGATTTCTCAACACCACTTGGTATTTGACTGATGACCAAAGCCGGCTGCGCGGCGTGTACACCATGTACTGCTAGTCATTGTGTATACTTGCAAATGTAACATATGTTTAACTTAATTCGATTTTAGATACATTTCATAGAATTTTGTTTTTTTTTTCTATTCAACAAAAATCTAATAATTACCTGTTCAGTAACTTAAATTATTATTTTAATTTAAGAAATATGATAATCTATTAATATCGCTTACTTATAGCTTGACCTTTTGTTGCGATGCCAGCAAAAAAGCTATTATACTTGCAATATCTTAATAACAGCTTATGTCTGTCAGTCAGCAGTGGACGTCAATCATCAGCCGATAGGCGTCCACTCCTGCGGCCTCCCTCAAAGTTTCCATAACGATCCATTCCGCTCTGCCCGCAACCAGCGGTCACCGGGTACCAGGGGCCGTAGTTTGTAGGGGTTCATAAGAGGTGAGTTGGGCCATATCCGAGCACGCTGGCCTAATGCGGATTGGTGAGAGCCAGAACCTTATTTGCTGGTTAGCAGAGTGCAACGAGAACAGGTGATGTTGGCTCAAGTCCCGTGAGTTGAGCCTGCATAAAGCAAACCCCGGGACGGGCTATCGCAGCACAGCGTTAACGAGGCCGCAATTGTGTTCCGAACGGAGATCCCGTGACCTCTCTAAACTTAGAAGGTAAACCGAGGAGTTTTTAGTGGATTAAAATTTCCACGTAACTCTAACTTTCTCCTTGAGGACAGAGTATATTTTCGATGATTTCCCACCGAAACCCGTGAGTTGTTGTACGAGACTGCTTTCGGCCCCCGCTTATGTACAGGAGATAATGAACAGCTTGTGTACGGATTAGTTATTTACCAGCAAATGCTATTTTCGCTATCGCTTGTCGCTCGCGAAATACATAATAAGCCCGCCGATGACAAATAAAGAACAACTTGTGGGATGAATGAGTCAATGGAAAATATTGTGAAAGTTATATTACTTACTATAGATGCCGTCTATAGAGAAATTTAAAAGCATTTTTTTATATATAATTGTGATATAACACTGTATTAATAATATAAAAAAAAAATATAAAATCTCATATAGAAATATTGCAAAATTATGCAGGACTTGCTCAACCTGATAAGAGCATATACACAAAAAGGTTTATTACCTCATAAAATAATGATAAGCTCGCTTTTATTCGATGACACGAGCAAGACTTTCACCTGATAGTAAGTGAAAACAGGTTAAGATGATATACACTGCACCACGTTGTGCTGGCTTTAAGACGTTAAATCTCGTTACTCCAGTTAGCTACAACGTCTTTGAATCCGGAACATAGTAACATTAGTATAGTACTGTTATTAATGTTGTATTAGTTCCGAAGATATAATAACCAGATGAAAACTTCTACTACTGTGCAAAACAATGATTAAAATGATGGAAGAGTAGACGAGGTTAGTCTAGATAGTTCCTTGAGTAGATGCTGGTATGTCGGCGAGGAATTTACCATGTGACAACTGGTCATCCGGAGTCCAACGTCCTGCGTGTTGTAACTTTCCGCCTTGCCACAGATTTATGAATCATTTCCCTAGAGGTAGGTTTCTATAACCGGAAACCGTCTAGGTGTCACCGTAGCTCTCGTTTCTACCGCCAAAGAGAAATGTGCAAACACTACTGTATTCCGGTTTGAAGGGCGCTGTAGCCAATGAAATTGCTGGAGTAATTATAATCAACATGTTATGTCTCAAAGCGAAAAACACCTTGTGGTACTATGTATATCGATCTAACTAGCGTCACGTTATGGGCAGGCGTATCACTTAATATCAGGTGAATGTCCCGCTCGCCTCGTACCTTCGTTCAAAAAAAATTTTTTTTTCCAAAGTTGCGATATTCAGCATAGAACGAAGAGGAAGGAGCAAAAGAAATAAGAAAACAGACTCTGTCATAAGGAGGATCAAACTTTTAAGAAGAAGTTAAATATTAGAACAAAAAAAAATATTGTTGAATATATGATGCAAAGTAGAATTCAAATAATGTTTTTTTTTTATCTGTTATATTATACACGACATCGTTATTCTTATTTCTGTGTGAATAATCACCTTGACCAGAAGGACGCCCAGATCCATGTGATAACAGTTTCATGGAACTACGACCGGAGATTTGCACGTGAGATAAAACATTAGAGGCCATATCTCGGGATATGGAGACTGGCGAGAGGAAAAATCCTTACCAACGGCGTAGAGAGTATCGTCTTACAATTGTCGTTTTATGTAGGTTCGATTCTGACAAAATTTATATCAGTGAACACATCTATATTGTTGTTGTTAACAATTTTTTTTTTCGTAATATCTATGCAATTTATAACAGGACTGAAAAGATCTTTACAATATCATGAGAATAATAAATTTTATATATATGACGATTATTATCTTTATGGTGAAACATCAATAGCGATGTTAAAGCAATTCTACTCACACGTTTTTTTTAAGCTAAAGGTTAATCGTGTATGGTGTAAACGATGGGAAAATGGTTACAATAAATATCGACTTAAAAGGCACTCATCTCAAGTTTATCTGACTTAGATTTATAACAAATATTTTTTTTTAAGATAAAAGTTAAGTAACAGTTCGGTAATCTCCGAACAACGTCTACTTAGGTTAAGCAACGACGCTTTAAATGATTTGTCTAGTGGTACATATAAAACAGTTAAGTTTATAATGAATATAACTAAGTAATTTTTCGATATTTTGAAAATAGCTTAAGTAAATAATTTACTTAGCTTTGTTACTTGAACTCTGTTAATATACAACAGTTGTAACTTAAATCGAGGCCATAACGATACACGCGATATTAGCTCTGTGTGCCGCTTAAAAACTAAGCGCGAGTAAGTAACTACACAACCCTTCGAATTAGTGCATAACAATATTTATATAATGTTCATAGGTATAAATACCGTGCCTAGACAGACACCGGCGAGGGAAACCTGTCATTAGTATTTAAATAAAACTTATCTAATCTATAAATAATAGGGTAGTTAATAGTATTTAACCTCTTCATAATTTTATGTTATCCTTAACCGGCTACCAAGTTTGATTGTATTCACTTCATTCACAAATCGTTCATTAGTTATTTTAGACAAAAATGGTACTTATAATTATGATAATAGGTCTTTTTTCATCAGGCTGCGGGAGATGCCAGAGTGTTGCAATCCCATAGAAGCGAGATGAGCGTTCGACCGTGTGTCAAGTGATTTTGACCTTTCGAATTGTTTCTTCAACGGCACGAAGCACGCTCATAAATAAAGTTTACGAAATTGAACGATAGACTCCAAAGGTGATTGCAATATAGATTTCAAAATTATTCATCGGACCAGACAGGCCTTTCACCGCACCGGCCGCGTCCGCTCGGATCTGCCCCTCCAGTGAAATTACGAAAATTATTAAACAACCCTAATTACTTCTTTAATTTGTTGCAATTAAGAAAATTTCCACTGCCAATGCGGCAACACCACGCCGAACTGGGCGACGAAGGCTCCTTCCTCCTACGTTCTTTCAATAATACTTAAACGATTTTGATGTCAGACATGTCACAATAAATAAAGTTCTTCTTCTTCCTGCCCTTTCCCCAGCTATGTGTATCGCTTTATATATGTATGTAAATCGCTTTGTCCTCTCCTCCTGCCTACAGTCCATGAGTTCTAGAAGTGTGAATACTAAGGAGAATGTTTATCTTCGCATTGTTACCTGTTATAAAGGTAATTATGGCCAAAAAACTATACACACTTCTCATACATGCATCCATTTATATCACGCCTCGTTCCCAACGGGGTTGGCAGAGACCACCTCTCTCCACTTACTACGATACTGGCACACCTCTCTCGCTTCCTCGACTTTCATGAACGTCTTCATGCATGCTCGTCGGTTGCGAGTACTCTTGACCCGGCCTTTGTTTAGGACATCTTCGATTAGATCGGAATATGTCCGCCTAGGTCGACCTGCACCGATTTGTCCAATTATTACTTTCTAACTAATTAACTAATAACTAATTCTTACCTTGTATACCTCTTACATTAATCTTCTTTCATTTATTCTTTCAACATGACCGAACCATCTAAGCGTCCCTTTCTCTATCTTTGTCACTACATCTTCAACCACGCCGCACCGCTTCTTTATCACACTGTTCCTCACTTTGTCCATCAGCTTTACTCCAGTTATATTTCTGAAGCTTCTCATCTCCACAGCACTAATCCTACTTTTATGTTTCTTCTACCATACCCAACATTCCCTACCATACATCAGTGTGGGGATCAACACGCCTCTATGCACAGCCAGGCGTGCTCTTTGTGATACGTTCCGGCTATTCATAAAGTTATGAAGTGCCCCATTCGTCTGATTCCCTTTCGAAACTCTTCTTTCAACATCACCATCACACTTGCCATCTCTCGTAAACTGTGAACCCAGATATACCAATTCTTTCACTTGTTTCACTTTTTATCCCTCAATCATAATGTCACTGTTTGTCATAAATTCTTCTCTTTCAAAAACCATTACTTTCGTCTTGCTTACATTCACTTTCATTCTTTTGCTTGTTAATGCACCATGCACCATGTCTACCATCGCTTGCAACTCCCTCTCCGATTATGATAATAAAACTTGATCATCGGCGTATAGGAAGCATCTGACTATCAACTCATTCATTCTTCGTCCACACTCACTATCTATCAAATCGTTTACCTAAGGAAAAAACCTAGTCCATGCATCCCATTCCTCTCCTAAATCCTGCTTGTATATCCCAAATCTTCTCTTCGGTTTCATCCATCACTCTTTCAATCAGTATCTTTGCATACAGTTTACCGACGACGCTCAGCAACCTAATGCCACGATAGTTTTTAAAGTCTTACTGTGACTCTTTTCATTTATATAACGAAACGATTACGGCTTTGCACCAGTCATCTGGCACTCTGCTGCTCCTCCAACAAGGGTTGAAAAGGCAGCTGACCAGCTACCACACCCTGTCCAACTCTCAGCATCTCGACCTCCTCTGACATTCAAAGTAGCAAAGTGGCTATCCGGAGCCCACTTTTTGTTCCCACGGGAAGCGAGACGTGACGGGTTGCGAACCTGGTCGTCGTCTTGCTATTCTGGCACGAAATAATGTATTCCTCCATTGCGCTCACACGAGGTGCAAGGAAAAAAAATTGTCGACCCAAACAGAGCCCCGCATGTTTCGGCAAGGTTAACCTTATTCCAAACTCGCCTCTGGGCACGCAGCACTTGGGCTAGGCTTACCACTGTTTTGGCGGAAGGAAAATAAGAAGGATTAGGTAGGGAAATGGGTAAAATAAAGGAATGCGGACTTTGGCAAGGGATAAGAACAAGAGGGGATACTACTAACTCAGAAAGAGCAGAAAGGAGACAGTAGTAACTCGGGTAGCCGGGCTCGTATACCCGTTACTCAAAATAGTGCTGGACAGACGGCTGAGTACTCCCTGACCAGCGTTACCTTAATTTGATATAGTTTTATTTCACTATGAAACAAGTGTGTGTGTAAATGAAGTGTTTCTCCTGAACACTTTGGCTATCATATGTAGTCAATACATATCAATACACATACTCTTCATCATCATCATCAACAGTCTTCGTTTATCCTCTACTGGGTATAGGTCTTGCCCAATGTCTTCAACCAAATGCTCAGTTTACTGCATTATTATAAGTGCAGATTGATAAAAAGATTACAATGTACCATAGAGAAACCCCACCTGCATCCAAACTCCGCCATTTACACAACGAGTGTTATCAGCTCTCGCCGCCCTTTAAGTAGATTGCGATATCTCGCTGATCTTGGAGTCACATCCCAAGAGTTCATATTGTGACCTATTGTGTACACCATCTTTAAGTTAATTAACTGTACCTTACGTACTTGTCCCATACTTAAAGTAATAACCGCGATGTACCCACAAAAAATCTAACCTGTATGTATTTACTGGTGGTAAGTCTCTAGTACCGGAGATCTAGATAGATACCGCAGCTCTTATTTCTTCCCCCAAACAGTAATGTGCAAGCATCACTGTGTTCCGGTTTGAAGGGCTTTGTAACTAGTAAAATTACTGGGATATTGAGCCTTAACAAATTATGTCGCAAGGCAATGAGGCATGAATTGTTATGGGCAGGCGTTTCACTTACCATCAGGTGAATGTCACAAACTCACAAATTCATCACATATTTTTTTTTTGGTTGTAGCAATCTATTGTTTTGTTACCAAAAGTGTCACGTCGTACCTTCAGACCAGGAAACCGGCGTGCACCGGTCGCCGACGAGGTCATGGGATCGTTCGCCGTATCATCGAGTTAATCTACTTATAATGGCGGTTTCTTGCGGCTGTTCGCGTGCTCTGCAGCCATGCGGCACTGGCAAGGACCTCGTGAGGAGCATCCCAGTTGGTGGAGATTACGTTTGTTTTGTTACAGACTCATCAAGTAGTTGACTAAGTGGTTCCTATGATATTGTATAGTAATTGCAGTTATCAAATGTGGACGAAGATAGTAGAGCAATCAGGCAGTACTAGTGGTAGGTCTCTTGCCGGATACCGTCTAGGTATCACAGCAGCGCCTATCGCAGCCGACAAACAGTACTGTACAAACGTTACTAGGTTCCGGTTCAAAAGAGGCTGTAGCTAGTGAAATTATTGGGGTAAAGAGACTCAACATGTTCGTCTCAACCGACAAGCTCAATGTGTATATATCATCTTAATTAGCGGCACGTTGTTATTTTCAGGCGTATTACTTATCATCAGGTGACCGTGGCGGTAGTCTTCTCGCTTAATAGAATAAAAAAAATAGAGCAAGTATGCCCGTGATAATGGTGCATCCGAAACACGGTATTATATTATCAGATTTATAACTAGTATTGTGGGTGACAGATGGACCGACGACATCATCAGGGCACTTGGAAGTGTGTGGATGCGAGAAGCTAAGGATGCCATTTGGTGGAAGACATTGAGGAAGGCTTATATCCAGCAATGGATAAAGAAAGGCTGACAATGATGATGTTAGCAGGTAGTTGGATTTGAATTTAAAACCCTAGTATCATCCAAACTCCACCACACCAAATCTTGTAACGATGTAAGTGATAAACCGTTTACAGACATATCATCAGCCGACAGACCTCCACTGCTGGACAAAGACATCACCAAAAAATTCCCTCATCGATCAGGTAGGGATTCATATGGGGGATTTGGGCCGTTTCCTACCACGCTGGCCCAATGCGGATTTGTGGGAGCCAGACCTTGTTTGTTGACTAGCAGGGTGCACCACGAACAGGTGAGGTTGGCTTGGATCCCAAGTGTTGTTGTAGGGTAACCCTTACACCCCTAGATAGCAACTAGATTTAATTTCCAACGTCAGTCAACTCCAAATGAAATTCAAGTACAATATAAGTAGGGAAATAAACATTAATTTATTACTAAGCTTTAACATATATCATGAAAGATAAATATTTAAGATAATACCTGACAGACCTAAAAAAAATTATGACATCAAAAATTAAGACATAATATAATGACTTTATCTTTTTCTATAGGTATATTTTCCGGTCACGACTATATACTTAGATCACAGAGACTAGGTTTTACGTCATACATGAGATAAGGGTTATTTTACTTAAGTGCCTTACTTAGTCGAAGAGAGTAGTGTGAAAACACGTGGTAAATAAGTTAATCTTTTAGGGTCCTTATTGAATAGAACCCACCAACCTGAATCGGGCCAGCGTGGTGGAAAATGGTCCAAATACGCTTCATATGAACCCTTTAAATCGACAGCCTCTAGTGCCCGGCGACGCGGGCAGCGCAGGACTGATCGATGTAAAGATCTTTGGGGCAGGCTTATCGGCTGACGATGATTAAGTAGAACGATCAAACGTTCTACTGAGCAAACACCTCTCCGATTGATGATGATTGGTGGTAGGTCTCTATTGCTGAAGACCGTCTAGGTAGGTACCACCGCAGCTCCTATTACAGCCGACACACAGTACTATGTATCAATTTGAAGGACTCTGTATCTAGTGAAATTACAGGGGTAAGGAGACTCATCATCTCGTGTATACCATCCTAAGTAGCGCAACGTTGTTATTGTCAGGAGTATAACTTACCATCAGGTGAACGTCTCGCTCATTTCGCGCTTTGTAGACTAAAGAAAAACGATCGTTTTCCACACCGCGAGCCACGCCATTTGAGATATAAACATTTTATTACATTATATATTAATACTTTTATGTAATAAATTGATAAGAAAAAAGTTATTCTAAGTGCCATATGTACTTTATACTAAATCACTTAACTGCTGCTTAAGTATTAATCATTCAATCTATTTGCCGAGTGGTGCTGAGCGACGGTGTCGACAAGTTTAGTTTATTGCGAATCGAATGGAATAAAACGTAACATATTAAATCTAACACGATTTGCACGCGTCTGCAACACAATACACATATATAAATATATATATATATATATATTCATATAGCACATATAATATAATAAATAAGACGTCGGTACGTCTGACTGTATTCATTGTAACTTAACGTCTACGTCGCCGGTGAACGAATACGTTTCATTTACATATATCTATAATACATTAAGTATTCTTTTTAAGTTACCAAGTGTTACTCTCAAGGCTATATATTCTGTGCTTACAATTAAATTTCAGTTTCAGCATCTTATCAATTTTTAAGTAATATAAGTGTATAGACAGTTTAAGTGTATTGTATAAGATTGTTAGAGTTAAGTGGCAGTGGGTGCACACATTGCTGGAAGGTCCGATGGCCGATGGGGGAGTAAGGTCTTCGAGTGACGCCCGCGTACCGGTACACGTAGTGCGAGAGGCCTTCCACAAGGTGGACCGACGAGCTGGTGGAGGAACCAGCTGGATGCGAGTAACACAGGACTGATCGAAGTGGAGATCTCTGGCGGAGGCCTATGTTGACGACAGAAAGTTTGTCAAAATTATATTTATTAATGTGTTCTTCATTTAGATATCTTTATGTTATATATTAGGTCCTTACATTAAATTAGCGTTTTGTCGTACTGATCACTTTGATCTGAAATATCTCCTCTTTGGTTAAGAATTCCAAATTCAAATTTGTAAATTCATTTAGCTGCTACATTTGAGTTTTGGAAACGGTCATTCGTTTGTTTTTTTCTCATTATTTTTTTCTTTGTCGTCGCTTATTACCGCACAATGGAAAACATGAAATATCGGTATATTTACGAGTACGAGTTCTACCGTGGCACTAGCACCAGTGCTGCAGGAACAGCTCGAAGGATTAATGATGTGTACGACACTGGTGTCGCAATAGAAAGCACGGTACGTTATTAGTTTCAACGTTTTTGTTCTGGAAATTTCGACCTTCAGAACCAACCTCGTGGACGGCCGGAGACCGAAGTGGAAAATAAAGAATTAAAAGGTTATTATGGAAGCGGACCCATCACAAAGCACGTCAAAGATAGCTGCAGACTTCGGGGTAAGTAATAAAACTATATTAATCCACTTGAAACAAGTCGGGAAAGTAAAAAAACTTGAACGATGGGTACCTCATGAATTGAGTGAATCGAACTTGCGAACACGCGTCGACTGCTGCTGCTGTGTTACTTGCTCAACCGACACAATGATGAAGAGATTTTAAATCGAATCATTACTTGTGATAAAAAGTGGATACTGTACGATAATCGGAAGCGCTCGTCGCAATGGCTGAACCCTGGAAACCCAGCCAAATCCTGCCCTAAACGAAAATTGACTGAAAAAAAGTTACTTGTGAATGTTTAGTGGACTAGCGCCGATGTCGTTCACTGCAGCTTTCTAAAATCTGGCCAAACGATTACGGCAGATATCTATTGTCAGCAACTGCAAACCATGAAGGAAGAGCTAGCTGCTAAATAACCGAGATTGGTAAATCGCTTTAGGCCACTGCTGCTTCACGACAACGCAACACCACCACCACACACTGCACTACAAACAACCACTAAGTTAGATTGTCTGAAACATCCATCGTCCTTCCCGGACCTTGCCCCAACAGATTACCATTTATTCTGGAATTTGGACAACTTCTTACAAAGAAAAAAATTCAACTCAAATGCGGCAGTCCAAACCGCCTTCAAACAGTTTATTGATTCTCGCCCCCCATGGTTTTTTAGTAAAGTGATCAATGAACTAGATATGAGATGTCAAAAGTGCATAGATAACAACGGTGCATACTTTGATTAATTAAATATGTTTACAAAAAAAAATTGATTTTTTATTCCTCCCGTACAAAACGCCAATTCCATATGTAAGCACTTAATAGTATTAGAAACCACTGACCCTCAATGTTAATTTGCTTTATTTAATTAATGAACACCGTACTATCAATTTAGAACTTCGGTTAGTGTGAGTGCAATGGTATAAAATATGGTATATAATGGTATGAAATGTAAATAGTAATGGTAGGGATAAGACACTTGATATCCCGTATCTATTGACGACGAGAGTAGTACTAAGAAAATGTCCTAATTAATCTTTTTGACATCAGCATGTGTATCAATTACCTCTGCCTCCTTTTTCTTGCAACATTGATAGAAAATTCATTACATCTTCTCTTTCAGAAGCAAACGTCTACTCCGGTATATCATCGCTATGTTGTTCAACATCCTGATCTACCTGGCCTATTACATGGTGTACACCGTCCTGTTGGCGATAGCTGGCCTCTGGTGCTTCGAAGAGTGCGTCCTCACCGAGGAGGAGGAGTACGACTTCGTCACTCACCACCGTGCCCTCCCGAACTGACCTGACGTAAACTGTAAGTTTAAGTAAATATTTTTAAGGTATACCAATTTTAAAGGAAATCATTTTAATACTTTTAAGTAACAAAGAACTGGTGGTCTTGATCCGGCTAAAACGATTTTTGTGCTATAGATAACAACACCACAATTGTTATTTAATGGGCTACATGACAATAAGTTCTCTAAGTTATTCTTTGCCCCACATGGAGGACTACTGAATAAGTTACCTGAGGATGCCGAATGATGAAAAAAGGAATTCAAAACGGATGCGAATTAGATAAGTATTATTAATGCAATTTCTTACCACAAATATTCAAATACAACCTCCTTCAAAAATATAGTCTTCCACCAGGACAGGAACTGGATTGTTAAAGTTATGTAAACCGATGAAAAATAAAACCGGATCTTGAACAACCTCAAACAGAAAGGAAAACGTTTTACGTGCTAACCAGCAATCAATCTTTCAACAGTTTCCGCGACCTTTGTTGTTAAATCAGAACTTGAAAGTAACACATATAACATATTATGTTGTTTGTGTGTTGGTTATGTATCGTTTCTTTATATCACAGACTTTTTTTTATAATTCCCCTGCGTGTTTTGGGTCAAATCCTCCGAGTACATTATATTTACCATCATATCTAATCTTAGTTCTATACATTGTTTGTGCTTCATTCTCTTCTTTCACCCTTTCTTATCTTTCATCCTGTACTTATCTTTCACACTTCTTTTCTCTTTCATACTGTATTCCATTTCCTTCTTTCATACCTTCCGCAAGTGAAGACAGTCGCCTTGTCGTCGAACCTGGAACGAATCATCCCATTCCATTTCTTCTTTCTTCTTCACCTTCTTTTTATAATTTTTACATTTTCCTTGTTTTATTTTTATTTTTATTTTACTTTACATTTTATATGTTTACTATTTTTATATTTTATTGTATTTCTGTCTAAGCCTAAATATATCACAGATCAGAATATATAAATTATAACCTTTTTGTTAAAAATTTAACTTATCAATCAAGAAATATTTTAACAGAACTTAACTCTTTCGGAAGTCATTTCTTTACCTACTTTATTCGAGACTTCAAGTTCTATGTAAACTTTACTTTTGAATTTTACTTTTACTTTTCAAATTTTAAAAAAATCTGTAAAATTACGAAACAACGGCTAACAAAATTTTCTTAGCATGATTATGAACATACTTTCGCCAGCTAAAGATGGGCTTAAGCAAAACAACTGCTGAGCTACTCTTAAAATTACTCACTCTCTATCTTTACAAAGCGTCGGTAACTTACGATAACAAACAACATATTTTTGGTCATATGTCATATTTATCATCATCATCATCATGAGGAGCGGACGTCACATTGGGAATAACGTAAATCAACGGCTTACGTCAAAAACTAAAAAAAAATGTCATTGTGTGAACAAATCGCTTTAACTGTTATAGAGTAATGAACGCTTCAGTTAGCGCTTTTTGTGTCAAAGCTTTAATTTATCTTTAAGCGAAACCATGAACTTTCTATTGAAAACTGGAATCTCTTATCAGCTCTTCTTCATGAGTAGAACATTCTTCTGACCCGCTTAACTTATTTAAGATATAACTTAGAATACTTGATATCAAATTACTTTTGTGAAACTAAATATAATCGATTAGGAGAAGAGCGAACAGCGATATGTATACCATTTTAAACGTCATCATCATTTCAATGTAATGACGTCCACTACGGTACACAGACCTTCATAATGGTGGTAGGTCTCTAACGCTGAAGGCCGTCTAGGTACCACCCCTGCTCCTATTGCAGCCGCCGAACAGTTGCGTGCAAACATAACTGTTCCGATTTGATGGGTGCTGTAGCTACTGAAATTACTGGAGTAACGAGACTCAACTTCTTATGCTTCAAGACGACGAGCATAAAATGGTGCCGTGTATATCATCATACCTATCGTTACGTTGGTATAGACAATTTTATCACTTACCACCAGGTGAACCTCCTGCTTGTCTCGTCGCTTCTTTAAATAAAAAAGAGATCAGTCCAATATATCCAACATTAAATTAATCCTTATCTTCACCACCGCTGTTGCCGTTTTCGTTATGTCTACTCCAAGATCTTTATGGCCTTTTTTAAGTAATCGCATCCCAATGGCATTTAAGTTGGCAAGCGCAGTATAGGCATAATGGTCATAGGGAAAGCAGTTGCCGTTCCTAGCCTTCACCTTAATCGGGTTTGATTATATATACAATATACATTAAGGAATATCAGATGATAATATTGTTAGCAATGAATACTTATATATATATATATATATATGTGTGTGTGTGTGTGTATATATATATATATATATATATACATATATACCTCGTTGCTCGCATCTAGAGAGTTCCAGAGACTTCTCACCAGACGTTCGGTCCACCTTGTGGGAGGCATCCCAACGCTACGTCTATCAGCTGATGATGATGATGATGATGATATATACCTCTGATATGAAATACATAGAATGTTAAACGATAAATAAATAACTTATGCAGACAAACGCTAAAACAAAGTTGATACAACATATGTAAATATTGCACCTCATCGATAACATGTCCAGATCTTTAACGATTGTGAACTATATCTTAAGATTGATACATTACTCTGTGAAGAGTCGAGAAGCTACAAAACATATTTAGCAGTTTAAAATGTATTAAAATTGTTTGTATAGAGCTCGTTGCGTGCAGTGAAGTTTGCGCTGCAGCCGCGCCAACAAATCGGAAACCGTAAAGTTTTATTATTACTATTTCCTGCAGCGGCTATATCCGACGTGCATTACATATATTAGGTCTGTGAGTACTAATATTAAATATTCATTCATGTTTTAGTCGGATTTTCATACATTTTCATTAACCTTCCAACCTACCTCTATCGATCGCGTCTATACGTTAGAAGCAATATTCAGACACAGGCTCTTGGACAATTTCATCTTTTCATCAAGTGCGTTGTGTATTATGATCTATTGATTACATCATCTAACATTATTGCCGTGATTAGTAACTAGACAAACTAGAAGTGATGCTGGACACGGAGTTAGCTTGTTATATGGTTTTTTGTAACCTTAACTATAGTCTTAAAAATTACTCTAGATTCATTTGCCTTCCTAAAAGGCATCAAGTATTTATAAAAGTGTAAAGTATACAGATTTGTCAATGAAATTTTCCCGCAAAAAACTTTTAACTTCTTATCGTTTTATATATTTTTTTCTTTTATGGAAAATAGTAAAAAACTGATTAAGCGATCAATTGCATGATTTTTCATAACATCAATAGTCATCATTCGAATCTATCAGAGGAGGCGAAGCTGGAATATTCTTGATACATAATTTATATTCACCGGATCTGTACTTATCTTTAAGTAACAAATAATTATGACTTAAATCGCTCCTAAAATCTATAAACCTTTTTTTTAATTTCGGGAGAGAAATCTTCGAAAGTTACCCTGCTTTTGAGGGGATATCAGTTATTGTGAGATTCTTACTCACTAAAACCCCCTCGGTGGTCTGCATCAGTGCATTCGGAGAGGCTCCGGGATCTCTTATATTACGCACTGGTGCCCCTCTAGGGTTTGTGTGAACACGTCTCTGAGGAGAAGCGTAACCCTCCCAGGCACCATCGCTGAGCCATACACTGTCCCAGTAACACGCAGGTTCGCTTGTTGAACGATAACGGCCCCCACCCTCAAGGCCCGCGAAACTCCTAGACTCTTTAGTCGCCTTCTACGACTAGCCCGAGACTACATGGCTAAAACTCGATAAACATATAACTTCAGCTTCATAAATATGCAAAATTATTGTCTTTATAGGTAATTGTAATATTTGATGTGCTGTTTGCTATTCATTCATTGTTCTAAGTTGTTTGTTATTATTCATTGTTTCGCAAAAGGCAATGTCAAGTTTAAGTTATTCCGCATAATGTTCTATTACTAAGCTGCGCCGAAATCGCAGCCAGGCTTCCGGGATGAGCCTCCATACTGTATAGCATCTCTACAATTTCATAACGCTCACATTCTTTTTCAAAGAAATTTAGTTATATCACTACGTGATAACATAACTTTTAAGTATATTATTTATTTATATTTATGAGCATCTAATAAGACGTACATAAAAGCATGAAGTTAGGAAAGGTTATTTTCTTACCATTTCTATTTACTTAGTATAGTATTCTTTTCTTCATTTCTTTCTACTTTAGTAAAGTTAACATTCCAATGTAATTTTTGGAAACCTAAACGTACAGAAAACATCAACTGATTTTGCTTTTGCTTTAGAGATTTAATTTTTTTTTCTATCCATAAAAGTATTCATCAAACGTTTTGTTGGTTATACTAAGTTTAATGTCAAAGTTTCCTCAATCTATAATTACAAAAAATACAAGGAAATTATCAGCTACTACAGATTTATCTCCTATTATAATAGTTGACATCGAATTGACACTTTTGCTATTGACTTTTTTTATAGACGTTGAAAGGAACAATGGATCATTAGTATAGAGGCAAAGGGGTTCAAATACAAACCGTGCAATCATAAATTCAATGTCCCGCACCAAGGCTACAGTTTATAATCGTTATATTGAATATAATTTTCATACAAATCGGATTTATATTATTTGTATTACATTCATTTTGTGATTGCTTTCAATAGCTACATTTCTTTTTTAACCCAAATAAAGTTATTTCTGCACAGACTGCTCAAAACTTGGAGGTTTATCAATGTCTCTGAAGTTAAGTAAAAAATAAACGAATAGATACAATATTTTATTTATTCAACCCCTATATTTCTTGTGTAGTCCATCTATGTAAATGTCGTGGTTATGAAATACTATGCTTTGCGTCTGTTAAGCAAATTCCTGCGTCTACCAAGTTAGACATAAGTACGTTATTATTCGTTGGTGTAAATCATCACTCTAAGAAAACCTGTAGGCGTTTCATATACAGTACAATTAAATCTTCTGCTGTTCTTAATATACAATGATTTCACACTTTACTTTGATTTCATAAGATGATTACATGACAATGAGATTATGGATTGTAAGGAGTAATCACTCAGAATGCTCTCGCTCTTTGTAAGAACTGGAACAGAGAAATTCTGCGACAGCGGTAGATTTACAATATCGAGGTGATAGTTATCAAAGCGAGATCGAAGAGACCCTATAAAAAACAAACTCCACGACATCGAACAAGGGACCACGGTTTTAGTGGTTTATCACTGCGCCACGGAGGCAGTAGACTGTATTAAAATTAAAAAAAAACTTCTGCCGTTGCGACATTAAGGCAATTAGCTTCTTTGTTCGCTTACTCCACATTATGCAATGATTGAGATATGAAGGTGGGGTAGGAAAAACAGTTTTGTAAACATGATAAAAACAAAAAAAAATAAACAATATCATTGTTTTTGTATGTTTAGTATAATCATTGAAGATTATCATTGGGGTTATTCTAACCCATACCTAATTCGTTTATCTCCTGTATACTAAACAACTTACTGCTGATTATATTACCTAACAGAGACTGTAGAGTAAGGAAATGATATTGTCTTATTATTTAGCACAGATAGAATAAGATCAAGGCTAAGTGCAATAATCTATCTAAACGGCTAATGATTGACTAAACAGAGCATAAAGTCGACTATTACGAATATTCGAGTAAAATATAACAGCCTTGCTCAGCGGCAAGCAGAGGCCGCCTTTGTATGTCGAGTGATGAAAAGTTTCATAGTGACAGTGACCTGGGCGATTAGGGCCCGGTACACTTGGTCGAGGCTGACTACTGCGAAGATGAAATCTGAAGGTCGACTTGTGAAATGTTATTTTTACAACATCATAATTTGGTCAAACGGTAGCTCACGATGAAATTCTTTATCTCCAGTAAGCTTTTGTTCCTTTTAAACATTTATTCGTATACAGATCATGTTGACAGGATGTAGGTATATAATCTGTACCGACAGTCTATACTGTCAGTACAGGTTATATACCTAGACTATAGGGTCTATGACCTACTAGCATTAATATTAAATTTAAATTACAATTACAATTAATTAGCGTACAATGAAATATAAACCATAGCTACAGTAACAGGCTAATACAATATGCACTTTGTAACCTGTTATTTTCAAATACTTATAATTTTTTTTTGTCAATTGAAGCCAAAATCTATTTTAGAGGATGTCCAACACTTGCTGATGGAGCGTCTAAAATATCAGAGCAAAAGAGAGGAGTTGATATGTAAACATAACATCAATACTTTGGACTTAGGCGCCCTACACATGGTTTTGTGTGAGCCAAAGTCTGGGGCTGCTCAAGACTTCTTTGATATTTTGTAACCACAGTATAAGCACCCTAAGTTTTTTTTTCTGTTGTGTTGTCTTTTTTTGAGCCAATGGGGCTGACATATCCCCAAGGGCAAAGGCCCCTCCTCAAAAAAAAAATTAAAAAAACTGTTTTACATCGACCAAGCCGTTTATTTTAACACTTACCCTCAATTTCATATGTCAAATAACAATGCGGCCGTGGATGGTGAAGTATGCTCGCAATGAAGTCTTGCTCTCATATATTAACAGCCAGAATACATCGATGCTGTTGTAGCAACAGATTTGCAATATGAGGATGTTAGGTATCAAAGTGGGTTTCAAAAATCAAACTTCACAACAAGAGGTCTTAGGAATCAAACCAGGACCTTCGACACGGATCATTTAGACTTACAATCTCACTGCCGATCCATTGATATGCACGTGTGAAGAATTGGTAATACCAAAACTACTTTATGTGTGTTTTCATATTCCTCGTGTTCTCGTATATTACATTAATTATTGTCATTTATATGGTCTATTGCATTTGTAATGAGCATGCAATTTAAATATTGTGTTTACAGTTTCGAGTCCATTGTTACTAGATAAAGTCTAGTCGAAATCTAAGATATCTATATTGATTATAAAGAAGTCTTAATGTGAATTTGTGGTACAATTTAAAATACAAAACATAAACATTCAAAACGAGCTTTTTAAACAGTGGGAAACACAGGATACAGTAGAGCACAGATTCAATCCTTCATCTAGAACATCTACCGTCGTTAATGCACAGTTGTTAGCTATCCAATTGAGTAATGTCTCTATGATAAGCAATTCGGCTAAAACGTGGCACAGCTTCAGCACACCCCTGTCTCACTCGTGGCACACCCGTGGCACACCCGTGGCACACTCGTGGCACACCCGTGGCACACCCGTGGTACACTCGTGACTCCGCAGTGTCTCAGTAGCGGCACACCCGTAACAATTACGTAAATGTTCAGCTGACGAGAACTCTATATCCTACCTTGACCCAGTTAATCTTTACACAGTCAGGCCGACAGCGGTAGAGCAAGTTATTAACATGGATGTTGCACAATAAATTGCGATAGTTGACTTTGAGCCAGCACACGGACACTTCTGGAAGCTTTCCTCGGTGAAACCAACACAAAGCGAACGACGAGTGTGATGATTGAGTAAACCAGCAGCATCGGTCGTTTAGAGACGATGCTGTAACGATAACGGAGCGTTAGCTACTATTTTTAGTTTACTGAACTAACAACCCTAAGCTCCGTGTCTAGCTACCCCTTTGCTGTATAATACACAGTAACAGACTTATCACTTATTAACTAGTTAAATTCGTGTTCTTTTGATCTCTTTGCCAAACGGTTTAAAAACTTTAGTTTATCCACTAATTATATAGTGATAAGATTGCTTTTGCATTGATTGTTAAAAATCACAGTAGTAATCATAGAGATTTGTATATTTTTTACTCCGAACAATTTATATTTCTAAAACCAGCAGAGGATTCGGCTAATAACTTAACTAGTTACAGAGCACTTCTAACCAGAACGTAGTAATATTTTTATACTACTGTAAAATGGTATTACTCGGACCGTCTGCCACATGAGAAACCTAGCGCTAGTACAAGCTTTTTTTTCGAGAAGGAACTCTATAAAAGATATCTTGCTTTTGCGGGGTGAGACAGGGTTATATGGGATTTATACCCGCCAGAACCCCGTCAGCGGTCATCCTTAGTGCATTGGAATAAACTCCCAAATATCCTTCGAAACTCACCGGTGCCTCCCAGCACTACGCCTAAACACGCCCCGGGGTGTGGCGTAATCCCTCAGTACCCTCTCTTTCCTACAATAATTACTAAACCATATCGTACTTATCGTCGACCCCAGGCTCATTTAATGGGGAATGAGGGTCCCATCTTCAAAGCCTACGAATCCGAAAGCCCTTTTAGTCCCCATCAGGACTACATATAGTCCTATTCATAATAACCCAAAATGACAGGCCAGAACACTAGTAAAACCCAGGGTCCAGATTATACCGTTAGATGACTATAAACGATAAAGTTATATTGTTAAAGTATCTGTGCGATGAACAGGTAAATAAATAAATTATACTGTGACGCTTGTACATTAATCTGTTGATGCCAGGGTGAAGTATAATTTCCATCACTACTGATGTCAAGGAAGTGATCTTCCATTAAGAGGTTTCAACATTTCCGTAATAGGATAATAACGCAGTGTAATCACTTTAGATAGAACAATGACACTGCGTCAAACAACTAACAATCCACTAAAACTAATTATCAGTAAACGCTTTAGATACATCAGACAGGTGTATTACTTACCATCAGGCAGGCTTGCTTGTTCTGTTTCACAGTTGAAGAAAAAAAAACTTATAATGTAAACGTAAAGAGGAGATGAATTATAAAGAAACATAATTCACGTTGCAGTTAATGCATGGAGTGAGCAGTTTTAGCAGACCAGGAGTACAATGGCTCTGTGACTCCTCCGTGAGGTACATTTGATAGTTCATCTGTGTTTAAGGTATCATATGGTACTCCAGATATAATGTACTTGCAATTAACTGACGTACTGACCTAAAATATCATCATCATTATCAGCCGACAGATGTCCACTGGTGGATATAAGCCTCTCTCAAAGATTTCCACATAGATCGATCCTGCACTGCCCGCATCCAGCTGCTTCCCGCAACCTTTACCAAATCATCAGACCACCTGGTGGGACGCCTGCCTACACTACGTCTTCCGGTACGCCCTACAATAAAACTTTTTAAATTATTATCTTCCAGTATTTCTAATAAATTATACAAAATGTTTAAAAACAGTTGGTTGATATTAAGAATCCTAATCTTGGAGACCATCCAGAACCATTCAGTCATTTCCATCCTACACAGTTGTTTTTGGAAATTATCTTTTCTACTAACACTTGCATGTCATCATATTTTTTAATATATATTTCCTATATTATTATTATTTTTTGTTTGTTTTGCATAGAATTCCCAAAAGCCTTCAGCTCAAGTATTCCAGGTAATAAGGTACTTTTTATAAGGTTATTTTTGCGCCACCCTATACTAGCTGTTTTCCGCCGGCTTTGCAGGTTGTAATATAAAATTAGATTTGAAACACAGACTTGAAGTTTGTCAGAAATAATTTCCTCGGTGGTAACCTGCTGCCACCGCAGCCTCTACTCGTTATTAACTCCCCTGCAAATCCCTTTGAAGAAGGAATTTTGTATAATCCATTCGTAACTGACCTCTAAACGGCAGAAGCAATATCTCTAAAAAATTTGGAGTGTCTACTTCTAATAGTTCAGATAACTATGCACTTCCTATTATACTAATTTCCAACATAACCTTAATTTTATGTCGAATAGCTGTTCAGACGTGTTACAATTATGTTCTACTTTGTTGCATGATAACTAATAAAAATATTCATCATGACGTTGAACAGTCTCTTGTTATCCCCTGCTGAACATAAATCTTCTCAAACATTACCCAAAAATAATATCTTTACTCAACGTGGTGCAATTAGTATTACTTACTTTCAGGTAGATAATACTTTCGAGGATTAATGTCCGCGGTTCGAGTAGTGAACAATAACTTCTCAATACATCTTCATCTCAACAACAGTGTTGATGTGGTATTTTAATGAAATAAATCGTGAAACTCTACCTTGATACTGTTCAAATACCAGAGTCGTAGAACTGTTTCGCCAAACTTCATACACGGCCTTGGCAAGTATACGGTTGCGCAAAGTAATTATTGTATGAAAGTTTTGCGTACTCGCACAGTGGACAAGTGTTCACAGACTTGATAATTGATTGCTATGTTATAGAATGTTAGTAATAAAGCCAACTTTAAACTATATATATATACTCGATATCCAGAGTTTCCTTGACTCGTCACGAGATCGCCGAAACTATTAGACGTAAACTTTTAAAACTTAGTAGAGATATTGCTTCTACCATCTAGACGTCAGCTAGATATGGATTTTACAAAATTCCGTCCCCAAAGGGATTGCGGTTTAACATCCAGAGAAGATTGTAGGTTCATATATATCCTATTGATGAGATCACTAAGACTTTTCTTTTGTACAACAATAGTTATCTGACCCTTTTGATTATTTCAAATGATCCATTTAAACTTTCTTACTAATATATATCTTAATTATTTTAATACGAAAACACTCTATAACTTCAATGTATTTTTAATTGTGTAGAAATCGAACTACTCAATAGTTTTAGATTGTAGGTGTACGACGGAGTGGAACCGCCTCTCTCAGATTACTTATACGGAGATGAAGCCATTGGTCTATACTGATGTCAATACTTAACAATAAATGTAACAGTTAATTCTAACGGTCAAGTTACCACAGCATTAGTGTTGTAATGTATTTTATAGATTCGTGATACCTTTACACAAAAGACGAGCCAATCACCTGAAAGTAAGCAATATAATGTCTAGACAGCATCGGATGATAAGTCCCATTAACAAAATAATTTCACACCTACACTGTCCTGCAAGTTATAGTTAAGTAAGATTTGTACACTACTGCTCACCTACAGATCAATAATGATGGAGATTTTTAACTATAATTAAAATCAAATGGGATAATGAATTGCCAGAAGCTATGACACGAAATAGAGATAGATTTAGAAGAACGACCAAGAGACTCGACCCCAAGTAAAGATGAGACAAAGTTTAGCAAGAAAAAGAAGAGGGCAATGAATTAAAGATTTGATTTTTGATATCTTTTTAAAGAATTTTATGCAGGAGCTATTTTAATTAATTGGTCTATAACAGTGCACATCATGAACTGGTTCAGATGATCTATGATCGCAACTTAAATAATAAGTTATTTAAATAAGATTAAGGAAAAGTATAAATGTTAAACTCTTCAAAGCTCTTGACATTGAATGAGGGAAAGATTCAGCACAAGTTCACAGAAACTGTGTCGGTGAAAGTAACTACCGGCGCCATCTCTGTTCTATTGCGTGAACTAATAAGTTATCTTGCTATGTATGACGATTGTCTTGTATACTATGTATACCTATATATTTATATTTATGAAATGTATCGCAAGGCTTAGTTATGAATAAAATTTTTCATGCATTATTTATTTATTGTTACACAAAACGGACACAGATTATTAATGACAAAGAAATGATCGAAATTGAACCGCTGAAAAGATTAAATAAACTAATCAATGTTTAGACCAAAAATGCTAAACAATAATATATTGAAGGTTCCCATGAAAAGATTTACATGACGAGTCACAGCTTTATAAGGATCCGCCATCGCATTCATGTCAGGTATTATAGTTCAATCGTCCTACTGAAATATACGGATGAGGAATACCTTATTTACAATTTAACCATTTCGATAATCTTCTAAATATTTTGCAAAACATTTCTTTTTCAATACGGCATTGTTTTAATAACAATAGTTAACAACAATAGTGCGTGTAAGTTATAGCAACAAACCGATTCCAATCAACTTTAAACCGCACTCTACCAACACAAAGATCGTAATTATTAATTATGCTGTGAATGTTGTATTCGTATTAATAAACAAATTTCATGCGCATATATTTCACGTGGTATATTTCTAAATGCTGTATAAAATGTGTGTGAAATTTGGAAACTGATCGAAGGTCACCATCAGGTCCGCAAAGCCGTTGCTCAACAGCAATATCATTTATAAAGATTACTTTTGTGCCGCAGATACGGAAACGTTCAATCTAACACGAAAATATGTAATTACTATAACTGCTATTTTCCTTTATGTAAAATAGAAACCATGAGCTATGTCCAGCTGTGGACGTCAACCTTGAAAATTAATATCTTCGGACATTCTTCTGTGTTATCGCTTATCGATATCAATCGAGTTGATCATAGTAATGACTTGCTTTGGGTTAAAAATATATGATGACCTCTAGAGAGGAAAGAAACATAACATGTATTAATAAGTAAATATTAAGTTAAAGTTACTATGTACTAGTATACGTCTAGGTAGCTACCATCAGCCCTGTAGTCTCGGGCTATTAAGAATAGGACTAAGGTAATCCCTGCTTGTCGTACAAAGTGACTGAAAGGGTCCTCGGGTTCGTGAGCCTTAAGGGTGGGGACCCTCAGAGCTCAATAAGCGAGCTTTAGGAGGACGGCAAATGCGTGGTGGTCATAGCGTGGGTGCTAAGGAAGGCTTTGCCCTTCCGTGGGATATTTTAGCCAGAGTGCAGAGGGCTACCGGTGCGTTCCGTAGGAGATCCCGGAGCATCTCTTAATGCACTAATGAAGTCCACTGAGGAGGTTTTAGTGCATAGAATCCCCATATAACTTTGTCTTCCCCCCCAGAAGCAAGGTATCTTTGAAGAAGATTTCCTCCGAGATAAAAAAAAGAAGGAAAGAAACAAAGCGTAATAGCTTGTAAAGTTACAACGTTACAGTGTGATGAAAACACTACAAAGCAGGCTGTTGCGGAGACGTGGACGCTCTACGTCAGCGTTAGAACGTAGTTTCGTATGGCGCAACGTATTACGTTTAGGTCCCTCTGGAGTCGAGGGGGGGCACGGGGCCCGCCAGCGGCGCGCACGCCGCCAGATTCAATTCGGTTACGGAGCCCGACTCGCGCGCACTTTCACACAAAGCTCAGGTTTTCCCATTTCGTTGGTCGCTAAAAGATGCACCCATGACTAAATCAATAAATCGCTTTAAAATAATGACGACCCGCTCGAGAGCAGACTGTCGGTACGAAGACCGTTAAATAAATCCCACATCCCCCACCATTGATAACCTGTTCAAAACCCTCGCGGCTTCTGTAATTTGATTTTGACAACAGGCTTGTTTTTCAGGTGACAACTTGCAGCGAGCAAATTGCAGCCGAGTTACGGCAGACAGTGTTCATTGTAAACATTCGAGAGTGATATTCGTGTGTTGAGTGTTTTCAAACGTTTGAAACGTGTGTTAAGTGCGAGGGGAAACGGTGAAGATGACGGGTTTCGTGAAAATCGCCATCGACGACTACTACTCGGACAGCAACTGGACGACCATCGTCAAGAAGTACTGGATGTTGGCTGAGCGTGTGTCAGGTAATTCATTAATTTACACATCGACCGAATAAGGGTGTATCATTTTTTTTTATGTGCCAAAACGATGAAGCGAACAAGACGTCCAACAAACGGTAAGGAATACGTTCCCCCATAAGTATTAGATCTTAATAAGGAAGATTTAATAACACCACATTCCAGTCGTCTTTCTATGATCGACCACAGAACTTCTACCACCGCAGTAGTAGTTATAGAATATTCTTTACTTAGTCAAGATCTCATTTTTCTTTCTGTTTATATACTTATATATGTATATATATATATATATATTAGTAGCAGCGTTAAAAATGTCTTAAAACTATACTTCTTTATCAATTCGTAAAAGAAACAATCATTATGTTTATAATTATTACTCGCTACGTAGTATTATCTTACTGGTGGTAGGTCCCTGCTGACGGAGACCGTCTAGGTAGGTACCACCGCAGCTCCTATTGCAGTCGACAGAGTTGAAGGGCGACAACATTGAAGGACGCTGTAGCTAGTGAAATTACTGGGGTAATTTGACTCAACATCTTATATCTCAAGGCCACAATGTGGTGGTATGAATACGATCTTAACTAGCGCCACGTTATTATAGGCACACGTATCGCTTACCATGTGGTGATCGTCACTCCCGTCTCATAGCTTCATTGAATATAAAAAAAAATCGGTATTACAGTATAAACGATATATTGTACTGATTGTGCGAAATTGAGAATGAAACATAAAAGTAGAAAATACTATATTATCATAATAAAAACTATAGTAGGTTAAATATATATAACCTCTATAGCAATGTATGTCGTATTAATGGACGGTTCTGTTTAAACATTCATAATATTAACTTAATATAAAACTAGATTAATGAAAAAAATTACATATAACTTAATCGAAGTTAAAGTTAAATTATACTAAAAAGTATTTTAAGAGAAACTCTTTTGAAAAAAAAATTCCCTAGGTTGCATTAATTCTACTTTTGTTCTTAAAATTTCAATACTTTAGTTGGTTATGTCGATTAGTAACTATGCGCAACAGGATACCCATCCGCACTCCGACCCTGGCGCTGACCACTCTTCCCACGTACCTAATTGTTCAGATATTTGCGTCCCATCAGCACGCAAATCGATACAATGGCTAATAAATGCTAATTTATCCTAAACCAAAGATTGATGATTTTTTTGTAATGTTATCTCTATCTGCCACTAGCGCATAGGCTTCGTGTAGTACTTACTGCCTGAGCCGATTTAAGGTCTACATATTGTGGAATTAGATTGGTGGTAAGATTTTCCGAAACCGCCTGGCGCGAACACGCTTCACCATCCACAGCCCCATTATCACATTAACACCACGACAATTCAATGTCAAGTATTAATCCATTATAAATATGATAAAGGAAAACTTCTCAGGCGTTTACTCTTGAGGCGGTGGTCATGTCTATGGTCTTCATCATCATCATCATTATCAGCCAGTACACGTCCACTACTGGACATAAGCCTCCCCCAAAAACCTACACATACAGACAGCGTGGCCTCCGGTACCGCTGGGCACTAAGGGCTGTCATATGTATGGGTTCATATGGAGGGACTTGCACAATTTCCCACCACGCTGGCCCAATTGGGGTTGGTGGGAACCAAAGCCCCGGTTGTTGATTAACAGGGTGCACCACCATCAGGTGAGGTTGGCTTACGTCCCGTGAGTTGTTGTGCGAGACCCCACAAACCCTATGGTCTTCACTATATTTAAATTTTCTCTTCGAATTATCTGCAATTGTTAATAATCAATAATACTATTTATTATATATTTAATTAGATCTCTATACACGATAACGTTGATAGTCTACTTCTAAAAACGATATTGTATAGGGTGGCGCAAAAAGTACCTTATTACCTGTGTTGTAACGTACTTTTTATAAGGTTATTTTTGCGCCACAAAAATAACCTTATAAAAACAACCCTATATAATTAGTACACAATTCTGATAGGTCCATAACCGTAGACTGTCTAAAGTACTACCATTAACATTACGATGCTATAGCTATAGATATACGATCATTAACTAATGAATTGAATAGAAAACTCATCATCATTGTCATCAGCCGATAGACGTCCACTGCTGCACTTGGCCTCCCCCGAAAATCTCCACATCGATCGGTCCCGCGTTGCTCGTATCCAATGGATTCCCGCAATTCTCACCAGATCGTCGGTCCACCTTGTGGGTGGGCCTAAAAAACTCATCTGTATGTATCTCGATACGATGACCTTAATGTGCTGTAATGTAAACAATCTAACTAGTATCATTATTTTGAGCAGATTTATCACTTACACCAAGAGACCGTCTACCCCATTGCTTTGTTTAATAATTAATAAGGAATATATTTTATAACAAAAGGTTAAGTTACGTAACCCTGTTGTGGAGTACCGCACAACAACTCACCGGGCCCAAGCCAACCTCACCTGCTCATGGTGCAGCCTGCTAATCAATAAACGAGGTTCTGACTCCCGCGAACCCACATTGAGCCAGCGTGGTGGGAAATGGCATAAATCCCCTCATATGAACCCCTACAACAGCCCCTAGTGCCCAGCGGTACCACAGGCTATGCTGACTGTATGTGGAGATCTTTGGGGGAGACTTATGTCCAGCAGTGGACATCTTTCGGCTGATGATCAAGTTGTGTAACTTTATATCATTGTTACTAATCAGACAATTTGTGATATATATTATTTATATGTATTACACTTTAAATATAACTTTGATCTGTGTTATATTTAAAGATATCCAATAGCCTTGTAATTTGAGATACAGTAAACTAAAGATCGCACGTTCTTTTCTCTTCCCTTCCCTTTTTTTAGGTTTACGTGGGGTAAATGCCTTCGCATACTTACCCTCGCGGAGCAAAGACAGGTTATGTCGGATTTGCACCGACTAAAACCCCCACGATGTTCCATCTTCGTAAGTTTACGGCGGCGCCACGGGAACGCTTTCGCATCCCACCTTCCCCTTAACACAACTTACACCAAATTCTGTATAGATGACTAAGAAATGGTACGAAATTCTTAAAGAGAGCATGTGCTAAACAACCAAAGAAATTGTCGAATTTCGGGTGAAACTCATAACATTAATAACTTAATTATGACACATGTTGTAAAGTAATTAAATCGTCAATGCAATGTCAATTTTTTTCAAACTTGAAAGATTTCATAAAGCTCTATAGATAATCTGAGTATTGGAATCTGTATAATGTGTAGATTTTGCTTCTTTGCTGTATCAAAACGCCGGAAATAAAATATCATCAGCAACAAAAATTACTTTACTACATTTTGCAACTATATATATCTTGAGCAGAATAGCTTCAACTGAAAAAATACTGATTTACCGGTAGCAATATTACTGGAGGGATGTACCACCGCCTGTTGTCGTTAGGCATTGCTCTTTAGTATCAGTTTTAGTTTCAAGTTCCTCTCCACTTACCGTTTGGTCAACGCTAGCTTATCTGTCTCATGAAAAGTGAACGGTATCTCAGACAGGGGTGCAACGGGTCCTGCTCCACAACTCATGAGACACCACTGCATGTGGGTAGCGCTGGACCGATCGATGTGGGGATATTTGGGGGAGACCTATATCCAGCTGTGGACATCTATCGGCTGATGATAATGTCACACATCGATCAAACTTCTACAGACTTTTTTATTACATTTGACCTAAATTTTACATGATGTTAAGTGATAAAGACACTATATATGCTGAAGCTTGGCCATCCACAATACTCTGGTTCTCATGTATTGGTAGCCGAAACACCGAATACTTGGAGGTAGTGTCTAAGTAGGCAGGTTTAAAAAAATTATCAACCCCAATATATATATATATATATATATATATATATATATATATCCACAAGAGGTGGCTGCGGAACTCTGCGCCACAGAGATGGTCAACTACTTTTTAGTTTGAACGTTACAGAGGGTTTCTACACAAGTTATGACCTCCTTAACATTTTAATTGCAAAGTCGTTGTTAATCAGCGTTGTAATTAACAAATTAAAAAGAAAACATCCTCCTCTCCACTCATCTCATTTTAATATCCATATTAAATCTTACATACATTTACACAAATTCTTTTGTATTAAATCTAATTTTTCTTATGAAATAAAGATTATACTTAACTGTGTTTAAAAAAGTGACAACTCAATGTTAAATAAATTGTTTATATGACTTTTGTCTTACTGTATAGAGCTTTAATAAAGCTTAAATTGCTAACATCTGAGCACTTGTCTTTGTACGATCCATCAAGACCGTGAAGAAATTATTCATTAGAAAGTGAAACTCATCTCGACCGCCATCAGCTCGGTTAGGCTCAGTCCAAAAGCTGCGCTTGACAGCAAGACATACTTTTGAACATTTTTTTTAACATTGAAGCAGCAATGTGTTTGAAAGCATACTTATGACTTATTCTCTGAAAATTTTAGGAATTAATTTTTTTAATATATATACAGCGAAACTATTAGACATCCAGGTCGTTTACGTGATAGTCAGTTATAGGCCTAACTACTACACCTGTATTTTAAATCTTAGTACCGTAACAACTATTTACTACTGCAGTGGTTCCTTGTTCACTAACTAGTAAAGAATTACTAACCTGAAATTGCCACTCTCACAGGACGAATTCAAATTACTAAACAACTTCAATCAATCCACACAAAAAGTCTTAAAGATAAAAAGCTGCTATCACTGATGACAATGAACGATATGTTGATCGTTATCAACCGATAGATGTCAACTGCTGGACATAGGCCTCCCCAAAGATTACCACTTCGACCGAGTAGAGATTTATATGAGGGCATTTGGGACATTTCCCATCACGTTGGCCCCATGCGGGTTGGTGGGAGCCAGTCTCCTTTATTGATTAACAGAGTGCACCACGAGCAGATGAGGTTGGCTTACATCCCATGAGTTATTTGCGGGAACTCTTACTCCCGCTATATGTTCTTCATGAACTATAAATATAAACCTAAGCAACATTTAAATAAATATTACATAGAAGCTAAGAGAATTGAAGATTCTAAATATTTTTTATTTATTCTAGAGAACATTTCCGCTCGCTAAAAAGTGGGATCGTAGTCTAGTACTAATTAAACGCCATTATAAAAGGTTGTGTGTGATTCGACTGTCAATATATGGGGGCTAGAGTATTCTATAAAAGCTCACTTTCTATATAATTGAAAGTAAAATGATAATAGTACAATTTGACGTAAGCATAGATACAAGTCCGAATCAAACATTTTTTTCACCTAACGTTTTTAAGCGCGTGACAAATAATTTTTTAAATTGGAGAAAGTAAAAAGAAGTTTGTGTGGAATTACGATGCTATTAAAAGTAACCTATATGAGCATTGGAGTGAACATATACATATTACAATGATTGCTTCGAAAGTTATACTTATCTCGTCATTACACTTGGCAAAGTTAATACTTTTATTTACATGAAAATTTATTAGACATTGCAATTAAACGTTATATCTTTTTTTAAGAAAATACTACACCGGTTATTTACATGTTTTCATTAAAACTAATATTAATTTAAAGATATGGAATACTTTGTTACCGGAATATAACACTAACATAAATGTACCAATTCAGATTTGACTTATGACGATATATCTGAAATCATAAGGTCATAAGACTTCGGATTTAGTACGAATATTCCTTTTGCCGAGTTTAGATCAGCTAAGAACGGATTCTACAAAATTCCTTTCCCAAAGTGCATTGCAGGGATGTTACGGCTAGCGAATACGGGAGAGAAACAGGTAGTAAATATAAAATTAATTTATTTTCACGTAACAACAATAGAATATGACATATCTACCTCCTTAATACAAAAACTAAAAGCTATAGCTATATAAATTTGACAAAAATAAAATGTTTATTAATAATATCAAAATTTTGTACAATTACACTATATTCGTAATAGAAACAGATATTAAAAACGTTTGTCTCTTTGTCTGAGGATTGCTGCCTTTCATCATTGCTGCTTTTGTTGTAGGACGGGATGCTGTATATTAATTTCTATATTATTTAACCAATTTTTATAAGAGTAGTTCGCATGTTCTAAATATCTAACTACAGTAATTAAAAGTTAAACCGAAAGAACAACGCTTGATATATCAGTTAGTATATTAAATTTACAACCTTTCAGTGACATTAATATGAATAGAAATTTACCCGACGCGTCAAAGATCGTAGTCTCACAAATTACTAGTTCCTAGAAGCGAAAGGTCAAGACATATTGAACTCAGCTCAATTCGTCTGAAAAGGACTTTCGCATTGTAAATTTCAATAAAAGTTCAATCACAAAGAAGTTGTTCATTTAACTTTATAACATTAACATGTTAGTAACAAAATAAATATGTATGAAAAGTAACGAGCTTATTAACAATAAAGTGATGGTTATCAAACAGTAATATATTACCTTAAGCTTGAATAAAAATATTCACGTATTAGATGGGAACTTAGTTCACACTGCAGATTCTAAACAATCGCGAATCACTTTCACATTCTGATCTCTCGATACGTCGCAAGGCGTTATGTGTTAAATACATCATAAACCGATCTTATGATCAACTCTGTACACTTTCTAAATACTAGAACAATATCAACTGTATCTCTAATAATGTAATTATAACTATAAATCAAATTATTTTATACAGTATACATTAATAATAAAAAGTAACAAATAACAAAAATATCGTACCCTGTACCGAAGTCGTTGATGTCTTTTACATGAAAATTTAATTGGTAAATTCTTTACATTTCGTAATTGTTGATAATGTTATGATCTTATTATTTCCAATTCTAAATTCATAATAAATATAACACGATCTTTACAATTTGACAATGATTCTACTAAAACCGTGCTATAACCACTATTTTAAGGTAGTAATTTTAAAGTTATTCATTGAAAAACTCATAAACTTCACATATCTTTCATATCTCCTTACAAACTTCGATAAAGAAATGTTTACTATCCATTATATCAACATTGTGTAATATCTTTTTCACCACAGAATATATTAAAAATACTCGGGTTTCTTCATAAAATCATTTCCACATTAGTGGAATTAGATTTATTTTGTTTAACATTTATTCTCTATGCAAAACTTTAAAAACATTACTAAATATAGCAAAAAATTTAAAATTTCTTGATAATTATCTTTTTCTACAGTAAGCTGCGAATCGATATCCTTTAGCATTTAATTTCATCATCCATTTCCCTAAACTAAAAGTGTCTTAAAAATATTCAATCATTAAAAAAGCATTTGATATTAGCTGATTATAGATAATCTAGAATTACTCTTACATTATAGTTTGCCTTTGTTATAGATCCCCGAGTCCAAGGATGGTTCCTGTTTGACACACCGCTACCAACGATGGCGATGGTTATTATCTATCTCACCTTCGTGATGGTGGCCGGTCCGCTTTGGATGGCGAATAAGAAACCATTTAGGATACAAAACATACTTGTGGGGTACAACGGAGCACAAGTGTTGTTATCATCGTACATGTTTTATGAGGTTAGTAACATACTTCATGACTCACAACAGTTTTGCTGCTCGAGCCGGGAAATGAAATTTGATTAATAAACGCTTTAGAAATTAGCACTGTGTCGTACGAACGGGTCAGGAGCCCGCGACACAATGTTCACCTTAAACTAGGTGTGTGCGTACTTACCGCCCGCTGTCAGGCAGCCGCTTGCACGACTTCGTATTCTGTCGTTAAGTCAAAGGTCTCCGTCGAAACCCTACGTAGAGCCTCATTACAATAACTCTGGGACCATCATCAGCCGATAGACGTCCACTGCAAGACATAGGCCTCTTTCAAAGATCTCCATATCGTTCAGTCCCGGAACTCTGACACCATAATACTAAGAAACTTGAAATTTGGTAAAAAAAAATCCTTTTTGCCCAGTATAGCTAAGAATAGGTTTTACAATGTTACCCTTCAAAAAAAAGGGTTACGGGAATATTAATAACGGGAACTGGTCTGTGGGGCGGCGGGTTTCCGGGCGGGAATCATTTCTGACAAATGCAATGACGAACGGGATACGGCATGTATTTGTATATAGACGAAAGTAAACTAGATTGTAAATATTAACGTACACGTTACTGTTAAGCTAGTTCGCAGAGCGAGTGGAGTTTGCGCGAAGTGCGCGTCAAATGTTACGGAACCGCGCCGCCGGTCAAGCGCGAGCGTCCTTCACGCGTCAAGGATTCCTTGTAACATCGAAGAGGTTATTTAAAGGGGATTTATCCATGTATTCATCCACTTCCTCCTATGTACAAATTTCAGTGCATGCATCAAGGTGTGTAAAAAATCAAAACATATTTTTGACCACCAAGCTGCGTTGGGCCAGCGTGGTGAGAAATGGCCTAAATCCCTTTAAATGAACCCCTACAATAATAATTATATATTCCTAATTTTATTCAACGAAGAGACGAAACGATTGAAACTTTCACGTGATGGTAAATGATATGCATTCCCTTAACAACGTGGCGCTAGTTAAAACGTTATACACTGCAACATACTGTGCTTGTCGCCTTGTAATGTATGATGTTAAGTCTCCTTACCCTGGTAATTTCATTAGTTACAACGCCCTTTCGAACACAGTAATGTTTTCACACTAATGTTTCTCGGCTGCAATAGGAGCCGTAATGGTACCGACCTACCAACTGTAATTTAACTTTTTAAAATATACGTACAAATCCAATCACCCGCATTTTGTCTGCGTGGTAGATAACTGTGGTAGATCTGACTTTAAAGGTCCTTGTGAGAGAAGGTCTCGATTACCATTAATGAAAACATTGCTTCAAAAAACAGGCCTAAAATATTCTAGCTTAGTTGTTTAGAAAAGGTTAACTCGCTCGAGGATGTGCTTCTGTCTTAATATTACTATTGACTGCTCCTAGTTTCAGCGTTTATTATTACCATAGAACAGTAATATGAAATTGATATGCTGTTTAAATATAAAGAGCTCTGCAGCAAGTAAAATAGTCAATCTTCTGACTTGAGACCACTAGCGTAATGTAGGACTGTTCAAACATAAATATCGATATTCGTTCTTACTGATAGCACGAATTACATAGTCGATATTGTCTCACAGCTCGTTGTTTTATATATAAAAAAACACCAACCTACTAGGATAGGAATTAATTAGACATGAAAGCTAATTAAAGTACATTAGAAGAATTACGACAGAGACCAATACCCAGTCCATATTTCTGTTAATATGACACAAAAGAATAGTATTTCAATTCTTTCCCAGGCGTTGGACTGGTGCTGCCAAATTATTGGCAAACATTCGTTCTTTGCTCACGAGTAATGCGGTTACTGCAACTTTAGCGTTTAAGTTAAGAAATAACAGATTGAGAACAATTTTAACATCTCGACATTCACTTACGTATCTTTCAATCTAATTATACAACAAACGCAATGTCTAGGCTCCGTACAGTCGGCAGCTTGTGGATATCATATTAAGTCATCTAATATCAATGTAATTATATATTTTTTAGACACCATATTCAAGCTTTAAACTTGGAACTCTCTTAGCGTTCAATTCTTCTTCTTCTTCTTCTTCTTAAAGTGCCTCTCCAACTAGTGAAGGTTGTCGATCAGCGTGGTACAATCCTTTCTGTCTCTGGTTAGGCGGAACAATGCCGACGCCTCAGATATATATATGTCCATTCCCTAATATTCCTCAATCATGACTTTTTCCTTCTCCCCACTTTTCGTTTTCCATAAACTTTACCCATTAAATTAAAACACTGTTATCGTTATCTTGACCAACGTCCAGCCGTGAACAACCGCTGGCTGACGATGATCACAAAAAATTAATAAAAAACTTCTAAATATAATAGACAATAATTCTAATAAAGACCTTTGTTATGTAAGTTATGTTCGAATGAAATGAAGACTCTATTTACTTTCAGCACTTAGCGTCCGGTTGGTGGGGGGACTACAGCCTTACCTGTCAGCCGGTGGACTACAGCGACAGTGACAAAGCTAGGCGAGTAAGTAGTGCTGCTGTTCTATACTTTTTTTCATGTTGTTCATCATCATCATCATCATCAGATGCCCTCTTCAAACTGATGTTTGGCGATCAGATTTAAAAAAAACAATTCAATCCTCAGCTATTCTTTTTAACTATTTAAACCCGGTCCACTCCTTTATGTCATCAAACCATTTCTTACGCTATCTACTACGTGCAAGTTTTTCAGGAATTTTGCCCTCCATGATCAACCTTACCCACACACCCTTATACACACATCTACCTACTGGTGAACTATAGGTCTCATAACTAGCACATTAATTTCAGGTAGGATGTTAACACAAGTTTATAAGCAGTGTTGTTAAGGTTCGTTATTCCTGATAATCGAGAAACTAATACAATATAATGTCCTCCGATAAGAGAAATATATCACCAGAAAACTTTAAAAAACACCTGTTTGTTGGAGAAATACTTCTTTACTAATTATTAAACAGTTTATCTAATTGTAATAATCTTTGCTAAAATTGTCTAACTGTAATTTATATGTATCCTATAGTTTAGATTGTATAACTTTAAATTCTTACACATTACTTCTATTATTGTTCTTCATAAATGAAAGAAAGAAATGTTTTATTTGTTCAGAACCTGTTAACCATACAAAACAATTTACCCACAATATAACTGGACAAACATGGACTACTCTCAGTTTACATGCGGGCATGCACTCACAGAACAGCGCAGCCATTTGATTATGCCAATACATACTACCCTAACTTAATGCGCTGCTGAAGGTAACAGGAACCACTAAAAGTAAAACAAAGCAATACGAAGGACAGGTGCTTAATTTTTTTCAATACAAACATAATAAACAACAAATTGAAACAAACGCCAGCGGGAAATACCGGAACATACCCTGAGGATAGCTGAACTTCAGATTTTTTTTTGCTCTATTTTAAGCCATGATATATATCTGACCTTAAAGCTATTAACTGTCAATCAATTCTGTTTTTATTATTGAATTCCTTTTTAGTCTGTGCTGTGTTCAACAATAGTTTATATGGTCACTAGAAACGTTTCTATTTAATATAACATACTGTTCCTCGCCCACTTTGCTGGCAACCCGCATCTCTTACCGGGGAAGGATTTTTATAGAACCCGTTCACAGCTGACCTTAATCGGCAAAAGGTTGTTAATTCAAAATTTCATGTCTCCAGGTCTTACGGTTCCGGAGATATTGTAATGAGTCTCATGGAACTCTCTTATATGTATAGATAATGAGAAATACATTCAGACTGTTTTTCTTCACCTACTTTTGTAATCTCCACTTGCGGTGAGAATCAAATTGTGTATCGTAATATTTACAAACTCGATACGGCTGCCATCGGCGATACTTATGAGCTCGCTCCGACATTCCATGGCCACTAAACCCTCTTATAGAAAGTGAAAAAGATGACATGTACCTCTCAGTCAGAGGCCGCCACAAAGCTACAAACGTCGTGAGCCCACTTTGAATTGATATTTGAAACGAATTATTTGTTAGACTCATTTCTACTTTTCGTTTCCGATTCCGTTTTCCGATTTATTGAAGATACATTTATTTATTGTAAGTACACCAACTAAATTCCAATTTTGTTTAATTAAATCCTTACGTTTTAAGTTTTATATATATGATAATATCAACAAGCAGTTTATTGGCTATACATTAGATACATTCTCTCTCTCTCTAGGTACAATAATAAAATACTTTAGTTTATAAGTAATAATTATAAATAAATACATATAATAATGAAACAGCAATACACATAATTATTTTTGTATCTAATGAATTTAATAAACTGGTAAGACTTCTGTCGATTTGATGAGCACACACAAGATACTGATATTTCAAAATATTAGGTTTCTATTGTTAAGTCAGGAGCCGGCTGCCTGCTGCTCTTGAGCCACATGCGGCTTTTTGGATGTGAAGCTGCGGCTCCTTAGCTACGTACGCAATTATTGTTTATTTAAAAAAAAATAAAATCGTTCTGAATCAATGTGCCACTTGTATTCACTTTCCATCGCACCCCTCCCCTATGACATGCGTGGTCTAGTTAAGTCTAGTCGTCAGTCCGTCGAAAGATATTTTTCTTATCAATAAATAATTTAGTATTTTTTTTGCTAAAAATCTTTATTTGTGCAAGCACTATTTATTGTTCGGAAGAAAGGTTTTGTCGATGTTTAAAAATTTTGCAAATTGTATTTTTTAACTCTTTCAAAACAAAAGGTGGCTGAGCCATGCTATAGGTTAAGCATATAGAACATCTCTTACTATAAATAAAAAAAAATTGTTAATCTCCGAAATAATCTCTCTTGTACAGCTATATAGTTTACGACTATAATCTAATAGGGATTCTAGCTCACTAGCTTCGTTTAACAATAGCAACCGTTAGCCGCTGGATCGTTTATAAAAGCTTGACCGCTCTACTGATTGGTAGCTCGTCCCCTCGGTCAAGTTCAGGCGATGGTACTTGCCTCACGGTGTACCGCTGCACTTTCCAATGCCGCCTGCGTCTCGTGCGCGTCACACGAAAGAGAAATGGCACACTATCACAGCGTAGAGCTGGGCCGCTAAAAGAATACAACTTTTACCACAAACAACCATTGCTAAATCACTATTGTCATTATAAAAGAAAGTCGCAAAGTGGCTAAATTAACACTTAACATTTATCAGGTTCTATCTACCTAATGTTGTGTTTAAATTAACATCTTACCACCGCTGAAAAAGCGCCTGTTATTGCTTAATATATAGAAGCGTGCCTTAGAAGCAATGCACCATGTTTCAATACATTTTTATCGAAAAAGACGAATCGATTCTTATAAAACTTTGTCACCCTGACTAAACTGTTTTATATTTATTTTTTTACTAGGGGTCATAAATAAAAACTGCTATAGCACTTTAATCTCTTTTTATTATCAAGTTGTATGAAGTAAATAAACCTTTAACAGAGTTATAATCAGATGCGGCTTACGACTCTAAGATCTGATGATAAACCTGCTATTAAACTATTGTTATAAATCATCCCCTAATACAAGCAAAGCCAGGGTAACGAATGACCATTTTATTATTAGTATTAAATGTAAATCTTTAGAAACACCCGTCGCGTGATCTGTTAACTGTACGTTTAAAATTCCTCACCAACGTTCGACCCTGATGAGAGAGTTGTCTTTTAAAGTATTTAACCCACAAACACTGGAACGTTGACCGCAACCTTAAGAATCCGTCTTCCAGCAATGAACTTGTGAGCAATCAAGTTCGCGTAATTCAGTGAAAGCGGTCGGGGCCCGCTTCGTCGTGATGGTGGTTACGACACCATCACGCGAGCGTCGCCGTCAATGGCGCGACCGAAAGTGAAACTCGTTAAACGGAAGACCAGGGTAGATGTGGCTATTGTACCCGATGGAAGGAGGTGATTGAATCACAGACATATACTCTATTCAAATTTTTTTTTTAGCCACATTTATACATTACTACAAAAAGGTTTCCTTTTTTATGTAATTAAGCGACAAGATGAACGACATGTTCACCTGATGGTAAGTGATACACCAGTCTATAACAACGTAGCCCTAGTTAAGATGGTATGCACAGGACCACATTACGTTCGTCGTCTGAGAGATGATATTGAATCTCGTTACCCCAATAATTACACTAGTTACAACGCCCTTCAAACCGGAACACAGTAATATACACACTACTGTTTGTCGACTGCAATAGGCGCTGCAGTGGTGCCCACTTAGATGATCTCCGGCAACAGAGACCTACTACCAGTATCTCATTAAGCCAGTGTATCTTGCCGGAGGCTGTCTATATAGTTACCATTGTGATGCCTATTTCTCCGGGATGCTCACCAATCATTTCTTTGTATCTGGTAAAAATACTCCTGGAGTATCATCACCTTAACTATCTCCTCATTAGAGACATCTCTCTCTATCGATGTCGGTAAGTCTTTTGCTTATGAATGATAATATGCTTCCCCCGCAGATGCTTCACTTATGCTGGGTGTACTACTTCTCCAAACTCTCGGAGTTCGCTGACACTGTATTCTTTGTTTTGCGGAAGAAGAAGAGTCAAATCACGTGGCTGCATCTCTACCATCACGCACTCACCCCGTTCGAGGCGTGGTTGCTTGTCAAGTTTATTGCTGGTACGTACCTTGTACAATATGTAATCTTAATTTCTTTTCTTAAAACCAACTAAAACAACGTGATGGAGAATGTGATGGTTGGTATTTATTTTAATTTGCAAATAGAATACAGAAAAAGTTACAACTTAGTTCTTTGTTTTTGATAGAGTTTAAGTTAGTTTACCATATCGTGAAGAAGTTTAACTTCATACCGAAGTAACATTAGAGATACACTTTTGTGGACCATAACTGAATAGTTATCCTCCTCCCCAAATTTTATTCCTCACGTCTGAAGGTTTTGATTGCCTCCAACAGTTATAAGCCAAGGTATTGCTATACTGAATATTGATAAGGAAAATTTACGTAACATAATCTACACTAGAGGTTAATCGCGGTACTATCCAAATATCCGCACAGAGAAAGTTCAACGCCCTTTTACCTTTAGGCATTGCGGATTTAAATTTCCTTCTCCTTAAAAAAATAAGGAGAAAGTCGTAATAAATTACCCTTAAAACCTTGCCCCTAAATGTGTAGTGTAATAATTTATTAAAATGTCACATGCTATTACAATGAAGTATATACAATTTTACATTTAATTATAGCCTTAATAAAAGGACTTCTACATTGGAAGACGGCCAATTACCTTATTGTAGGAGTTAGATACATACCTCTTTGTTATTAATAGTGTGCAGAAATTAGCTAACTAGTGAAATTACTATGGTAACAGAACTTAAAATCTTTCATCAATCAATCAAGGATCAGAAGTCACCATTTGCAATGTCTCCACGAAGGTCCTATTGATATGATTTTGCATCTAGATTATCACCAAGTAAATCTCATGACTGTTCTATAGCAATGAGGCATTAAAGTTACAGACATTATCCGGACTAGGGTTTACGACCACAACAATACAAAACCATCAATGATATTATGACCCTACGAGGTAATACTTCAAGATCCGGACGCTTTTCTTGCCTTTTACAACAAGTGTTTGCAAGTTGCACACTTTCCGAACATGTGGAAGCAGGCCACAATAGTGGTTTTAAGAAAGCCTGGCAAGGATGATTACATCAACTCCAAAGTTTATAGAAGAAAGGTTGAAATGGTACATAATACCAAGGATTAGTAATTGCCACTTCGGATTCATGGCCCAGAAGAGCCCCGAGGACGCCGTCTATAAACTAGTACAATATACCAGGGGCAAGTTACAGCTCAAGAAATTAATTACCCTTGTGTCTTTGGATATAAAGAGTGCCTTCGACAGACAGATGGTGGCCTGCAATCAGTCAGGCTGGCCCAGGAAAAGTGTCCCGTTAATATAAGGAGGCTAATAGATAGCTAGTTAAGTTGCAGAAAAGTCACAGTAAGGTTTGCTGGGAAGGAATGCACGCCCAATGCCACGAAAGGTTGCGTGCAAGGGTCAATTGACGGTCCACTTCTTTGGAATCTTCTTTTAAACCCGCTACTTGAAGAACTCACTGCAAGAGGGGACTATTGTCAAGCGTTTGCGGATGAAGTCACGCTTGTTTTCGACGGAGACACTGCACACGAAATAGAGGGACTTACTAATGCTACCCTCGACTATGTTCGACAGTGGGGTGTCCAAAACTAATTGAGGTTCGCACAAGACATGTCCAATGGCGATTACGAACAAATTCAAGTACGACACCCCACGGCTCAGCATGGCAGGGACCTGCTTTAGTATGTCCAGGGAAGTCAAGATTTTGGGACTAACTATTGATGATGGCCTAACGTTAAATAGCCACGTGGCGAATCAGTGCAAAAAAGCATTTGGATTGTAATCAAATCGCTCGGGTGGCCAAGATATTCTGGGGTCTTGACTCTGAAATCATCCGATCCATCTACATAGCTGCGGTGGGGCCGATTGTGCCATACGCGGCTGCGGCATGGACTCCAGCAGGCAAGAAACTATGGATTCAGAGCCATCTCAACACCGTACTGAGAGGATTTGCGATGAAACACTGCAGATCGTACCGCACCGTCTCTGTACTTACGACCCTGTTGCTGTCGGGAATACTGCCTCTGGATCTTAGGATTCAGGAAGTGTTCGACCCGTATGAGACTAGAAGAGGGTTGTTCAAGACACTTCTAGGCGATAGGTAAGTAGAGCGGGTCGTAGGATTTGCAGAGACTCCTCTCCCGCTTGACAAATGAATCTTAAGTATATATGTTTGGTAGACCAAAATTCTGTGCATGAGCACAACCTGCAAGCGATGGATATATATACCGACGGCAGTAAGCTTGAGGGGAAGGGTGGAGCCTCACTTTCCATATGAAAAAATGAGGTCGAGGTCCAAAACCGGAAGCTGTCTGTCGGCGTACTGCACAGTCTACCAGCCGGAACTCCTGGCCAAATGTCAGGCTACCAATATGGTCCTCAGGAGGACGGAAGCAAGCTATTGTTTGTACAGTGACTCTAAAACCGCGCTCCATACTGTTATGAATCATGGCTCGCTCCATCCTCTTGCCGTGGTGACGTGGGAGAATTTGCGGAGGGCCTATACCGAGAGCAAAAACGTGTCTTTGTTCTGGGACAAAGCTCACGCGGGGTTTCCTAGTAATAAGCGTGCTGATGAATTAGTCAAGCTGAGTGCTCATAACAACAGAAGGAAGCCAAATCGTGATCAGTCCCGGTATCATACGTTAAACGTGTGCTTCAGAATGTCTCAGTTGTTGCGAGATGGAGCGCCGGACACAGCGACGGCAGCACCGCGTCCATCACTAAGCTATTTTTCCCGAACGCAGCAGAGGCATATCAGTTAATAAGGAAGGTCCGGCCAACTGGACAGTTAACCCAGGTAAAATGACCACGGCGAATTCTACCAATACTGGAACTGTTTCAAGTGTCGGGAGACCCCGTCGTGTAAATGTGATGACGCCGAGGAGGAAACGGTGCCTCATTTGCTGACGGAGTGTCCTATAAATAGATGCCTAAGATATGACTTTAAGCAGGAGCGGCTTACGAATGTATACAGCCAGTGTACCCGAGATAATAAAAAATAAATTAGTTAGAAGTAAGTTCATAAATTAATGTATAAAAATATGTAAAATAATAAACAATAGAAATAAGTACAAATAAATGCTACTTTATCCATATATACACAATAATATTGTGTATTTCTGTATATATTAGATAGTTAGATATCATAAGTGTAGATAATATGAAAAAGCATAATATATATAAATTAGTAGAGAATATTTTGTAAATAAATGTTGTAAATAATAGGATAAAGTAAAGCCATAAATAATAACATCATGAAAATAAAGAAATTAATGAAATATATGTATATATATATATATACATATATACATGAGATTTCCACCTATGTAGGCTCATCACAAATTCTCTCCGTAAGGCCTGGAGACTTAAAATTTGGTAGAAATATTCCTTTTACCTACTATAGGACAGCTAAGAACGGATTTTACAAAACGTTGCCCCCCAGAAGAGAGTTGTGGGGGTGTTACGGCCTGCAAAACGATCTAGTTATATGATTTTTTTTTATCGTTACTATAGTACCGTTACTATTGTATCTTCACTACCTACACGATCCTTCAAACCGCCCGCCACCTATTCTTAAACGTAGAAACAGCATATTCTCTATACTCTTTAAGATATCTTTAAGACAGTGGTTAGATGATGGAAGATTACCATCTAACTTGGAAATTGGTTAAAAAGTAACGTTAAATTTGATTTGTGTATTTACGTAATGAAAACACAATTTCTAGGTGGCCACGGCACTTTCTCCAACATCGTGAACAACTTGGTGCACATCATCATGTACAGCTACTACATGGTGGCAGCAATGGGACCGCAGTACGAGAAATACCTCTGGTGGAAGAAACATCTTACAACACTGCAGCTAGTAAGTACATGACATGTAATTACTTTAGGGTTGTAAGAAGACAGATTATGTTATAACATAAACAGGACATTGAACTTTGTTGTGACCTATAGTAGGTCTCTGTTGCCAGGGTCCATCTAGGTAGGTACCACTTATGGCACTGTAGTCTTAGGCTATTAAGAATAGGACTAAGGTAAGCTCTGTCTTCTATAAAAGGTGACTAAAAAGGGTTGCGGATTTTTGGGCTTTGAAGAGAGGTGCCTTCATTGTCTATTAAGCCAATTCAGGATGAACGACGAGTACGAGGTGCTCTAGTACTTGTACCAAAGTGAGGCTGTAGCCCTCCATAGGGAGTGCTTTAGGCGTAGTGCAGGGAAGTACCTTTTCGTTCTATAGAAAATCCTCGGGCCTGTCGCCATGCGCTGAAGATGACCAAAGGGTTTTAGTAAGTAAAAATCTCACATATCCTTTTCCCCATAAGCAGAGTATCTTTTTGGAAGATTCCCTTGATAACAAAAAAAATGTATTTACCACCGCAGCGACTAGTTCACCCGCCAAACAGTAATGTATAGTCTTTTAACACGCTTGGGATCGATGATAGTCATCATATGTATCATATAATTTAAGATATTTCAACTGGAAAGAACAGCTTCAGTTTACGTAAATCGAACAAATCAGAATATATAAGGAGCTGTTCAGTAAACTGGTATAATTACCTGCTGGCTCATTTTCCACCGGAAGCGGTTACGATAATAACCGTCTTTGTTGCGATTTCAAATATAATGAGCTCATCCTAAACTCATTATTTTACTTATACGAGTTGTTCTTTTCGTAACAGAAACATGTGGTTCTTTTTTTAATTTATTAGGATCTTAAACGTTCATTTAACAATTTATTTTGATTCATATAAATTCTAGGTTAACTTCTTCTTCTTCTTCTTCGTCCTGCCTTTTTTCCTGCTATGTACTTCTCTTCCACATCCCTCTATCAGCCGCCATATCTAAATTCACACTCTTCTTACACATTATTTTATTATATTATACGTGAAAGCGTAGATATTAAGGTCCATAGCAGTGAGATAACTTTAACTGTAACACAGCAACGTTTGCGCAACAATTATTAACTGATGGTGGTAATCGATTATTTAATCATGGTCGTAGAAAACTGCAAATTAGATCGCTGTACACACGGTTACGGGGACCCTATATGCATAGGGTCCCTATATAAGATTTCCTCCTATGTGGAGACTCATGACAATATCTCTGGCACCATAAGACTGATAATTGAAATTTGGTAGGAATGTTCATTTTGCATAGTAAAGGTCAGGTAAGAACGGATTTGACGAAATGTTACAGCCAAAAGCAAACCGGACGGAGACCAGCTAGGGTTGATACGTGGTGGGGGTTTTTCTCAACATTTTATCCATTATTTTGATTCTACCGCCAGACAGAAGTGCGTGGCAAGTATAACCGAATGTTTTACTCGTCTCATAGCTTCGTAAAAAAATTACAAAATCAATCATATCATGTCCGTCACCTCAGTTGGAGAAACACCTCATTTCTGATTCGATCACGAAGTAAACCCCGAGCATAGTCCAAAAGATTGTTAGCATCATGTGGCAATGGGCAGGACACATTGCTCGAAGGACTGACAGCCGATGGGGCACCAAGGTCTTTGACTGACGGAATACGTAGTATTGGCAGGACCCCCACTAGATGGTCCGACAAACCGGTGAAGGTTGCGGGAATCAGTTAGTTACGGGCAGCGCAGGATCGATCGATGGCCGTCTCCCGGCTGATAATGTGATGATGAATCATATCACGCTTTCAATGTTAGTTTACACGTTACATTGTCTTCATCAAAAAGTAATATTGAAGAGAATGTGATGAATAATATACGAAAAATGTATTTGGTAACATGTTTCAATGTGTTAAGGTCTGACGCTCGTGCGGCCGTGTCGCAAGCCGAGTGACATTGAAGGTGCGGAAAGATCAAGTAATGAACCGTTAGGAAGCGGAGCGGATGGTGAAGGTGCCGTGCACAGTGTTGGTGTAAACGCTGGGTTGCAACACTGCGCCGAGCGGAACGCCGTATCCTTTCCCCGCCACGCAACCGCTTTGCACCAATACGGCTGACGCTCGGAAATGTCGGGAAACCAGTTCCTAAAATCAGTTGCTGGTTAAATATGTACCACTCGGTGCAACACTGACTGGTCCCGGACAGTATTAATCGATGTACTTCCCGTTAACAAATACCACTCATTCAACTTCCGTATTAAACACACACGCGACTGTGTTCCACATCCTGTAAATTAACCTCACATTGTTAATAGAACTGTTTTATATCGGTAACAATGCATTATACCATTTAAAGGACACGATTACTAGTTATATTACTAAGGTAACAACCAAATGGTCTAATCGATTCATAATTGGTTTTAATTTATCTAAATTTCATCTGTTACAAATGTCCTGTATAGATAGAGCTTAGCTTACCGCATTTATATAGATAAAGTTTAAGGTACTACTAAACTAAGTTGCTTAGTTGATAATGATTATTTTTCTCTTAATAATCTTTTTAAATATTATACATAATATGTTAATATTCAAAAAAATTACTGATCAAATATGATATAGTCAACATGATCGACAGATCTTTCTATAAAGTTAGATGTTTTAGTTTTAGTATGTATTCAGCGATAATGTTTTCTAGCTTTTACTTTTAACTACATTATTACTTTTTATATTGAATATATCGCTTAATCGTGTATTTCTACAAGTAGCTACATTAGTTGGAGGCGACACGGTTTTGCAAGAACAGACTAGAAGCGGGTCAGCTGCCTTGGTTAAATTAAACTAAAACGGGTCTGAACGCTAGAACAAGAATTGCGGTGACCACACTCATGTGAAATACTTCGGAATCTACTCTACACAGACAATTTTTTTTATACAACAAATAGACAAGACGGGAAGGGTGAAGCTGGTGATAATACTGAAGTAATGACATTTAATATCTCATGTCTCAAAGCAAAAAATAATGTAGTGTCATACTCGTGTCTATTACCCGTCGATATGTGATACGTCTATCTGTATCAATGTGATAGTCATGATGTTCACACAACACCAAGTTTTCATTTCGTAATAATACACTCGAGAGCAATGAATCCGGGTCACTTAAAAAAAAACTATAAATCTCGGAAATTAAGAATGCTAGCTTAATGAAATATATTGTGTTTAGTGGACTATTAAATACTCCTCAAATTAAGGTGTATAAATTTTTTAGTTACTGCAAGGTTATGTCATAAAAAATCAAATTTGAAAAAGGTAGACGCGAAGATGGCACCACGAAATTACTGCATTTGATTTTACTTTTGTCTCTAATCTGTCATTTAAGTGGGTATCTATACCATATTGAGTGTTCAATATTTATTATTCAACCTAAAATCACGTCGCTTACAACTGAAAAACGCACCATAATCCTCACAATACTGGAAACCGGCCAAAGTCAGCGCATACAGCCAGGGCTGTCGTTGTATGGCTGTCAACAGTACAAAGATTTCTCTGACGTCGCGAGGAAACTAGCTCTAATCTACGTAGACCAGGAGCAGACAGAACTAGGTGTATCACAGTACGAGAAGATCAATATTTGGTAACACCATGCTTCGTAATCGCTTTCTCACAGGAACTGAACTTATAAATCAGTATCGACGCCTCGGAGGAAGTAACCCAAGCGCATGGACAGTAAGACGGCGACTTGCTGTAGTTAACTTGAAACTACTTAAACCTGCAAATGGCCCTAAACTGGAGCGTGGTGACCTTATTTCAAAATTAAAATATGCCCAGAACCATTTAAATTGGTTGAAGATTGGTCTAAAGTTATGGTCTCGAACGAATCAAAATTAATGCTCTACAGGCACGATGGAAGACACAGAGAGTATAGAAGACCAGGGGAAAGATTCAAGCAACCATGCATAGAAGAAAAAGTAGCCTACGGTGGTGGTGGTACGGTCTGGACTTGTGTGGGCCGGAATTTCATCTGAGAGTCGCACAGAACTGGTGTTCCATAGCAAAAGGGTTCTTTATCCAGCGTAAGATATGTGGCAGAAATCCTTAATGAACACGTTGGGCCATTTATGGTCAATTTGGGTGAGCATGCTATTTTTATGCATGATCAAGCATGCTTGGGCATAGGACGAGTTAGGGAGATGCGTAAAACAACGAAACCCTCCCCCAATTCCGTCACGCTTCGTGAGCTTAATATTGCTCTCACAGAGGAATGGGAGAATATTTACCAAAACCCTAAAAGAAACTTGGTGTACAGTCCAACCGTGCCAAACCGCGTAAACACAGTAATGGAAGCGGAAGCACGAGGAGGCAATACAAGGTATTCAAATTCAACAAAATGATATTGTTGTACAAAAATGTCATGTTTCCTATTTTTGTTTTAAAGCAACATCAGCAGTTTTTTTTTCTATGAGTAATTTGAATAAATAAAATGTAGTGACTTATAAATTTTATTACTTTCATTTAGGGGGTATTATATTGTCTGTTAAACACCGTTTATTTTATTAAGCTAGCATTCTTAGTTTCCAAGATTTATAGGTTTCTTTAGGTGACCCGCTTTTCCGATTCATTGCTTTCGAGTATATTTTAATGTTCATTACAAAGAAATATACTCGGTGTCGCCTGCATGAAACCTAAGCAATATACACGACGGACAAAAGTGACAAACAGACAAGATTGTTATATTATAGATGTATATCATCATCAGCCGATAGACGTCCACACCTGGGCATAGGCCTCTCTCAAAGATCTCCACTTGTTAGAGTTCATTGGAGGAAATTCGGTCTTCGTCTCACCACGCTGGCCCCGTGCGGGTTGGTGGGTAGTCAGATCCTCCTTTATTGTTTTCGGAGCCTACTTTGTTATTTATCAGGGTGCACCACGTATAGATGAGGTTAAATTGGACTTCGTAAGGACGGAGCTCCTTAAACCCTCTTTATTTCTCACTTGAGAAAACATTAGTTCCTCGCACAATTGATAAGCTTTCTAAGTTTCATTATCGCGTCAAGAAATAGCTTAAGCTAAGTTCTTTCCTTCAGTCGGGTTTATTTTTATATCAATTAATTAACATTTATTAAGCAGTTTAGTTGTACAAAACGTACAGAGATACATTAACATATACGTAAATACATATATATGTCTATATGTATGTGTATGGATGCATTTTGTGCCCTTTTCCAATGAATTGAAGCCAACGAGTTCGGTTTTAATTCAAGTGAAAACTTTCAGTGTTACTTATTGCCTTCTTCATGTTATAGCCAATAAATGTTAGTAACATGTTCTGGTGTCCATTAATCATTTTACAGCTTTTATTTCCTCTATAATATTAAAATTAAAGTCTTGCTGTTATATCTATGGAAATGGCTTAATTTATTTGAAAGAAATGTTCTAGCATAGTTTTCTAGGTTATTCAAAGTTTTATATAGATACGATTACATCAATCTTTTAGCTTGATTCTTACTTGATTTCTCTCTTCTTTTTGTTAATAAAATATAAATAAATACCTGCTTTTACGGGTAAATAACTTCAGTTGATAAAACTTGTTTTTTTTTCCTATTTCCGTTTAAGTTTATTACAATTGAGATATATGTTTTGCTTTAATCGTCGGATGCAACGATTGAAAGATCTCCTCTTTCTGTTTCAGATGCAGTTCTTTATAGTGCTCTTCCACTCTATCAGTGCATTGGTATACGACTGTGGATATCCAAAGTGAGTAACCAATCAATCTGCGACATAATATTTACTATAATTAATGAGATATAACTTAATGCGTTAGTGTCTCTATCATCAGTAGTTATACAATATGACAAGCATTTCATATCTTTTATAAGCGTAAAGTTTTGTATACAATATTTATGTAGAAATGGTAAACTCTAAGATCTTCATTTCTTATACATATGTTTACATTTTGCATAGATGTTTTATAAAACCCCTTTGATATTAAGTATCTATATTAAACAAGCTCATGAAAGACATTTCCCCACTTTTCTCCCCACCTATTTTAACATATACTCATATGTAATTAAATGTAGGCTAAGAAGGTCAACTTGCGCCGGAACTATGTATCCACTTAAAAAGAGATGATAATTTGTAATTTTTTTCTAGACTTATCGCTTCCGGCCTGATACTACATTCGTCGATCTTCATCGTCCTCTTCACAAACTTCTACATGCACGCTTATAAAAGGAACAAAATTACTCTGGCTGTAAACAACAACAATAAAGGTGAAGGTATGATCGGCGGAGAAGCGAAGGTTGTGGAGCACGCGCTGGCCAATGGGCACGCAAAAGCAAACGGCCACCCGTGTACCAACGGCGTAGCAAATGGTCGCGCCAACGGTCACATCGGTGGCGGAATAGCGATCGCAAACGGCTCAACCAAAGCACATTTACACCAGCCGCTCGAAGATGAACTTTTAGTTAGCAGAGAAGCGCACAGCCGCATCGGAAATGGATACATCAACGGCATCAGGGCGCTGGACGTCAACAGTGCGACGAAGCAAAAAGTGCAATAGTTTTCCATAACTGCTGTCCCCATGGTAACGTAACAAGCGTGGGCCTATTTTTAACTGAAGTAAACTACGCCGGAATTTTTTTTTAGTACGACCGAGTCTGATTTTTTACAAAGATGTTAAATTTCGTTGTTGAAATGACCTCCCCAAAAAGTTCAGCTTTGTGGGTAAGAAAATAGTCACTTGTTTGCGTTTTCCCAATTTGTTTTTAAAAAAAATCATGTATAGTGTTAATATTAAGCCAGATTTTAGAGGCTGTTATGTTAATTATCTTTAAAAATATTTGCTCTAAGATAAAATGTTGAAATCCGTACAAAATATATTGTGGATTGTTTAAAATCATACGAAATCTATTTCACAATCCCAGTGATGGATTCATCATGATGAAGGCATCAAACTGCAACACAACATTATTAGCGGCTCATCTTTGTCGTAAAATCTCATGAACATTTGACTTAGATTTTTTTAATCAATATGGACAACAAAATCATGCAACTTATTTGAATATATTTTGTATATAACATATTGATATATAGAAAAACGCTCCCAATGCGGCGCTAGGTTTATAGAAAGCAATTAAATTTCTTCAGTGAAAGGAAAGTTTATGTTCGTAATAAGGTACTACTGCCCGCTAGGCCGTAACGTTTACATCTGATAAAAGAGACTAGCGATTATTCTATTGACTACACAAACACACAAAATAAATAACTCTTATTTAATGTCAGTGTTAAATAATACTGTCGCTATATCGAAATGAAACTCAAAATCTAAGAGAACATTGTACAAACACTATATCATAGATGGCGCTAAAATTAATTGTGTGTATTTGTAATTTTTCTTGTGAGATTATGCCCGAGTCCAACATTGAAAACATTAAGACGGTAGTTTATATATATTTATGTATTTGAAATTTCTTGTTGTTCAGTACACTGAGACTAATCAAAATATTGTACAGTCAACATTAATTCCAAATACATTTACATATTATATCGTATTGCGTTGCTTTGATATCGGTGAAAGTCAGATTGATTGATAATTTCCTGTTTAACTTAATGTGATTCAGTAATTTTTATATTTGTTGGCATTACTGTCTTAGTGGTGCAGTGGCTAAGAGCCTGCCTTGAATCACAGAGGTTCTTAATTAAAAACGGAGCCAAATGTGGAGTGGTGGACGCTAACTTTCACCTTCATATTGTAAATATAGCGCCAATAATCGCATGTTGCAAAGCTATGTTGCGGCTGTCAACTTATGAGAACCAGAATATTCTAGGCAAGAACAGTTTACTGTCTACGGCCTCGTTGATAACAAAAAAAAAATCTATTATTCTGTTTATAAAGCGTTTTTCATCCCCGTAATGTAAACTGAATAAAATATGTTTTTTTTTAACAACTGCAAACAAAAAGAGAAGATCGAAAGATAATGTTCGCTTACTGTAATTGTTTTGTATATAATTATTCGTATTTCTGCAATTACGTTATATATATATACATATATATACGTGTATTATTAAACTTATATTTTGGTTGGCGATGTAATATGAGTAATATGAGATTTATATATAATGTATCTGTTAATAACTACAATGTAATTATTTTACACATCAACTGTAAGGTGTAATTATTATTACTTAGAAAAATTGTATAATAGACTGCCTCTGGTACTAACGTTACCTTACATATTAAAATAAATGTAATGCAGTAATCTCCTTATATACCAGGCGGATATAGTGACTTATACTTCGACATAATCTTACGTACCTGATTGTGTGAAAATCATCCATTTCTATATCAATACCTTTTCCGAATTTGTAAATAACGATCTTTTATATTTTTCAATAGTGATATGTAACTAATTTAAAGGATAATTTTGTATTGTGTAAACTTAAACCACATTTAAAAATTTACTTTTAATCTATTAAACTGGAACTCATTTTAACTACCTCAAACACTTCCGTCCCATGCTTTAAGTCTGAACCGTCCATTAAGCTTTATTTAGTTGATAATTAGATGTAACTTAACTAAAAGTCTCTATGCCATGCTGTGTGTAACTAAAAACATTATTTACGGTGGAAACAAGGACCAGTTCAATTGTGGCCGGTTACCATGTAACAAGAAACATAGGTACTGGTAATTAGATGAACAAATTTCGTTATAACAAATAGTTTCGTATATTCTACCGTCCTCATCTAGTATTATAAGGCTCTGTCAGTGGCTTTGTGTATTCGTTGTATATACTATAGTTCTATTGTTACCAGAATCTTTCATTGTCACTTTATATTCGTGTATCATTAATAAAGCAGTAAAGTTTGGAAGCGGTGTACCATACTGCGAGTGCTGATACCGTTTAGTTCAGTAAGTGAATCGTGGTTGTGTTTTCGTAGCTCTCGGTGGAAGGACCACTTTAGATATGATACTAATTAGAGGCCAATGTATAAAACTTACCAGTCAGTTTTAATTAAATAATGTAAATTTTCTTTTGTATAAATATAGGTTACTACACAATTTGTATTTTGTAAGTATACATTAATTGAATGTTGTTATGTTTAAGACAAACATATATTAAGCCTTTTATACATATAATAAAATGTAATCGATATTGTTGTATTATAATTTCTTCCAATCGACACTTCTTTAACTAGTTTATATATAATGAATGTTACTGCTGATTGCCGGAAACCGTCTAGGTAGGTACCACGACAATATTGCAAAAAGGAAGCGAGAGAAAAACATGTATTTCTCTATCCGCAGGCACATACCAACCCTCATAACTGAGGCCACGGTAGCGGATTCAGGGGCAATTCGTTACCAATGTGTTAGACCTCGAGGTAGCGCGCGGGGTACTTCCGCCTATTACTGATAAACGAGGTGGAGAGTTCCAGTTCCAACCCAAGACGCGGCTTTATCAAGGCTCCTCGCTGTCGGTACCACGGTTGTATGCGAAATCCTGTACTTTCGGCTAATAACGTTGCGAGGTACACCATGGGGTTTTAACCAGTAAGAGTCCAGCATACCCTATGTTACCCCTACAGAAGATAAGTATCCAATGCAAGATTTCCCCCTAAAAAAGAAAAAAAAAGCACTACGGAAGTGTCTATTTTAACCGCCAAACAGTAGTGTGCGGATATTACTGTGTGCCGAATCGAAGAGTGCTACAGCTAGTGTAATTACTGGGATAATGAGACAACATCTTGTCGCAATGCGACGAGCACAACTTGCTGCTCTATATACCATCCTAACTACCGCTACGTTGTGAAGGGCAGGCGTATCATTTACCATTAGGTGAACATGCCGTCCGCCACGTCACTTTATTCAATAAAAAAAAAATTTTGTTTAATTCATAAATTGTTTAATTTCTTATAATATATAATAATACTTTATTGACGTCGTTTAAAACAAAAGTTACAACTGCTTAATAGCCATTAATAAATCTTGAAAAGAAAAGTACGTAATAGTATTAGTAATAGTATTTCTTTACTAAACACAAAAAAAACTTAGACTAAGTTTAATAACTAAAAAGCCTAAATTAATAACCTTTCTACACGATTCAGAAACAAACTGTAAATTTTAGAAACATTGGAAACAAATGCACCGACATCTGTAAGGTGTTTTGATAACTAAGCGCAGATTAAGTGAAATGCTTAACTTACGTAGTACTTAGTTGTAGGCACAAATAACAAGATGTCGCTACGTTGTAAAAAAATATTTTTTACAGTATATTATATATTTATCATTAGTACCCAAATGTAATACATTTATGAAACTATTAAAAAAATAGTAACCATAGATCGTGCATTATTAGTTATAAAAAATAAGTAATAAGATATTAGAATATATATGTATGTATATATATTTATATATACACTTAAGTGACTATTTAACAAATAAAATTTTTAAAGTGAAATATCGATATAATAATTGTTTTTTTTTTACCACTTTTACAGCTTTATTAATATAACATCATAAGTATATCAATTCTGTTATTGTAAGTATAAAATAAAAAGATTTCTTTTAGGACCTCTTTCACATTAATCTCGAACTGAAGTATAGTGGAAACTATTTATTGGGTCTCTATAGCTATTCTTGTCACTCTGTATAAAAAACAATTAATCAAATTACTAGTTGCTTCATTAATTCGATGCGATATTTGTTGGTCTTAAATACTCGGTACAATGAGATAAAAACTATTTGTTTTTATGTGCTTTGGAGATTTAATTAGTATGAATAAATCGCATCATAAATGCCCGCGTTGATATTTAACCGCCTGATACATTTTAACCGTCACAGCCCTTCATTACCGTTCAGTTTAATGTCAATATAACCGACGTCCGAACATTTCTTCCCTCTCCGGTTTGAACGTAAATTGCAGCCCCACTTCATTGTGTAAACCAATAACAAATGGCACGCAATATATACAGCTTTTCAAACAATAGGAGAGCTAACTGAGATCTAGTTATATTGGTTTTATAGCACAATGAGCTATGCGAAACGCGCGTCGCTTCTTTATCAAATGTGACAAATCAAACCAGATGGAGCCACGGTCTCCTCTTTTGAAGACATTTCGACTCTGAAACGTATTATATTTATGAACATATTTTTTGTTATAACTTTTACATTTTGATATGAAGTATCATGCTATTATATTTGTAAATTGTATAAACGTCTTATTATTAGATAGAATTATTGTGATAAACATTGTATGGTAAATGTTTTTTGTTATCCAAGTATTAACCTCTGACAGTGACGTTAGAAAAATTAAAATTATGCTTACAAAAAAAGATCAAAATTTTAGCGGGAAAAACTAATTTTGTTTTTTGTTAGAGTTATTGTGTAATTATGAAGCGTATTGCTGGAAGTGTAGGGAATATATTAAAATTGAAATGTAGTTTGTAGTAGAGTGGGTGATATTTTGGCTAAACAAAAAAGCTACAATCAATAGCAAAATGTTGAAACGGAACGCATTCCCGCCGCGCGCCGGCCGCCGGGCTGGCACCCCTCGCCCGGGGTGATACTCCGCCAGTCGACCGATCGCGCGCCCGCGCTGCGTACGTATAGATTTCTGTGCGCCCCGCGGTTCCCACACAATTACAACAAAATAAACTAAAAAAAATCTGACATTTAATAACAATGTATTAAAGAAGTGGTGTCCGTGTTCCCAACAGTGAATTATATAGCAATGGATGAACGTTAAAACTTGTAACGAGCAAAGCTTTGCGCCCAGCGACACAGTATCTTGAATAATGATATGAAACAACATTTTGTATGGCGATAAAGTAACCGTTTGTTCTTTAATCGGTTAAGTGCCGTCAGAGTCGAGTTATATGATCGTTTAATAGATGCTGTTCGATGGAGTTGATTTGGTGGAGGAGTTTATGCTAATCACTTGATTTCTTTCGACTGGCACACAAAAACCTCTGCACCCGGTACTGCAGTGCGATTTGTGTTGCAAATTTTAATGTTTATGCCGTTCGGATGGCGGACTGACTATACATTTGCACATTCGATTCTGTGTACACCCATAGTTACGTGTATGTTTGTTTTTTGCTGCAGATTTTAAGGTACGTTGATTAAATGCCGTATACATTTAAATTTGCTACACTATGCCTTTTAAATTAGTTTTAGTTTTCTTGGATATTGCTCACGCAACAATTACTTAATTTGGTAGTCAAAATAAAGGATACTTAAAGTGAAATCCTGTTGCAAATATAAATTACATTTACATATACAGTATATTTAATTTGATTACTAAACAAAACAGATGTGTGGTTTTTGTTAATGTGATTTCTATAATTCCCTTATATAGATCCTGGACCGATACTGCTTCTTCCAGTTCAACTTGACGTATTAGTATGACCGCAAGATGTGATAAAAACTAGACAAATCATCGGCAGTTTCTTGAATCCGTATATTACTTTAATATAACAGGATTTATAGGTGTATAAATAATAATTTATACATACATTGTTACTCTATAAGATTTATTAAAGTTGAAAATCGGTTCTGATAAAAAATTATTCACGGGGCTGTGAAAATTAAGACATCCTAGTTTACATTGACGATACTTGGATGGTACCACCGGGATTTATTAATAAACTAAATTCAGTACCAAGCATTAGAAGCCTGTACCTTTGGAAGACTTCAAGACACACCGAACTCATACTGCATAGATTGGACTTAAGAATTATTAAGAAGCTGTACCTGCAGTTCAGACCTCTCGTAACAATAGCTGCTGCGAAACGCCCGAAATATCGTGTTTATATATTAAAAACCGTGATAATATCGAAATATTTAATAAATCTGTAATATTAACGTAAATATAAGATATTGTTAAAATTATTGTCAATACAATGTCAGTAGTCCGGATAACAATTGAGTGCTACTGTTCTTCTGTTTCTCTTTTTGCTGCGGTGGCTTTAATAAACTCAATAACCGAATTTATGTTCTACTCCAAGTAATCGTTTGATTGCCTTTTAAGAAAAAAAAAACCTTCGCAATGTTCAATATTTGTCAAGAGGAAATAAATCGGCATTTTTTTAAAATGCGTTACATTGAAACGTTATTAGTTCCGGTATATTTTTTTGTTCCCAAATAACTTTAATCTGCATAACGAAGGTTTTATGCAACAAGTACTCCAATTACGTGTTAATTATGTGTTAGCGAAATTCATCGAAAAATCTAAATGGATTTAGCATCTGAAAACTGTAGTTTGTGGGATAATGGTACTTGGAGTTTGATAATAAACCATTAATCTCTGAATAAACTTTGATAAAATGAAGATTATATCTAATGAACATGTCACAACGATGCTAACTATAACGCACGGTAGTAAAATGTTCTTTGGTAATAAAGTTATGCTTAAGGAAAAAATCCAGTCTGGTTGGAATACAGCGTTGGACTAGGCATCTTTTTGATCTCACCTGCCACCTACTAAATGACATCTATTGAGATAAAATCATCTCCCGAACGGATTCCCGCCTTGTCGTCGCAGAGGGACTTAGTAACCGTGAACCGACATACGGTGAAGCGAAGTGGAACCCACCTCGCCGACCCATGGCGAAAGGCCGGCCGAAGCGGCCGCTCCGTGTTCGAGCATCGGTTGGATAACTGGAGTTCGCCGGAGCGGGCGGAGGCTGCAGGGGCGTTTTTATACTGCCCCTTGCAGTCTGAGTCAGCAGTCAGAGGTCTCGACTCGTGGCGTACGCCGATGACGTGACGGCGATTGTTGAGGCACAGTCCAGAGCGGGTATAGAGGTAGCAGCTTCGGTTGTTCTGAAGCTCGTGTGCGATTGGGTGAGCGTAACCGGTTGGTTTTTTCCCCCGCGAAATCGGCTACGATTACGGTGAAGAGCAAGTTTCAGCGCCCACCTACTATACGACTTGGTGGCGAAACAGTCAGAGCCGTCGCGTCAGCCACGTTGTTGGGGGTGGTGGTGGATCAGAGTCTATTGTTCGCGCAGCATGCGTCGTCGATTGGGGATCGAGCGGCAAAATGGTTCGGCAAAGTGTCGCGGATATCGGCATCCACGTGGGGTGTAAGGTACAGGGCGCTGAATGTGCTATACCAGGGTACCTTTGTGGCTATGGTGACGTATGCTGCGCCATGTTGGCATGAGCGAGCGTCCCTGCACGTGGTGCGGAGTGCGCTACTGCGCACCCAGAGACCTGCCTTGGTCCTTCCGACCAAGGCATATCGATCGACGAGCTCCGCTGCACTCCTGGTCCTCGCCAGAGTGCTGCCGGCCGACCTCGAGGTCATTCGCTCGAGGAGATTGGCTACCATTGGTGAGTCCGCGACTAGAGAGGAGCGACGTACGGCCAAGGCCAGGGTGACGGAGGAGATGCTCGACAGTTGGCAAGAGCGGTGGGAGAAGTCGGAGAGGGGTAGGGAGATATACCGATATTTCCCGTGCGCGAGGCGGCGGCTCGAGGCAGCTTGGGTCGAACCCGACTATCAAGTCTCGCAACTGTTGACCGGACACGGTTGCTTTCGTAAGCGTCTGTGTGCGATGAAACTTTGCGAGGACAGCGCGTGCTATTGCACCCCGGCCGAGGCGGAGGACGTGCACCATGCACTGTGGGAGTGCCCATTGTATGAAAAAGCAAGGCGCGAGATAATGAATGGGATGCAGCGATCGAGCATAGGTCCAGTTTACTACCCGGACTTGGTGAGTTCACGGGTGAACTTCGGACGGCTGAGAAATTTCGCGCATCGATGGTACGAGATCCTGAGCGAGTTGGAGCGAGACCAGACCAGTCACAAATCTACGCAACCATAGAGTTGGTACTGCGACGGTGGAGCGTCGACGAAGCTGTGTTCGTGATGTTTGCGCGCCCCAGAAAGGGGAGAGAACGCAAGGGACAACCGGAAAGAGAGAAAAAACAATTTGTAGGGGTCTTGAACCCCGACGATTCGGCCCATATAACCGGATGGTTGGAGGGGCCATGGGAGGTGGTGGGAGGTGTGCCCCTTGCAGCCGAAGTGGAGTTGCGGAGGGAGTATCCTCTGCGACCAAACGGTGTCGCACCGTGAATGCGGCGGCGGTGGGGCCACGGGGGAAGAGGAGTGTCGGTATTGCGATGCGCCGTTCTCCCTATCCCCCGCGACCGTTAACGGGTAGCAGCGAGCCCAACATCACTCCGCCGCGGGGAGCCGGGAGAGGTTTTCTCCAGTGGCTCCCATGGCCTCTGAGCGACGGGTTCGGAAGAACTGGTCGCCCGTGCGATGAAGTCGAGGAGGGGGCGCGCTGCATGTTCCGGCGCGCCTTGGAAAGGGAGGGTTCAACCCACCCTCCCGAGGTGGAACTCCGAAAGCGGCTAGCGCCAGCAAGATCGCGGTTGCGAGCGAAAGCGTTCCCATGACCCTGCCATCAGGCGATGAGGCGAAACATCGTGGGGATTTTAGTCGGTGCAAGTCCGACATAACCCATCCTTGCGCCTGCGAGGACGAGTTTGCGTAGGCATTTCCCCTACGTAAAACAAAACAAAAAAAAATGTTAAATCATCATTTACCTCTAGTTTATCAATAAAAATAGGCGTAACAGTTTTTACAGACGTATCTCTCGCAGCAATCGAATCCCAAATTTCTTAAAACTACGTCCACACATTGTGACGTATCCTCTATGTCTAAAGGAGATGAACGCTTGATAAGGAAACTGAAATTTTAATGAACAGACATAACACAGCAGGTGACCGTCCTGCTCGACATGGAGCATAGTTGTATATAATGAATATTTACTTTACTTTCACTACGAAGGGACGAGAGGATAAATACGAGTAAGTACCTTGGTGAGAGATTCGCCTGTTGAGAGATTAAGGTGGTGCTATTTAGGTTGTTGTTAGTGTCACATGGATTTTAAACATAAGATTATTGATTTTCTTAACCTCTGTTATAAATTAGATGCAGCTTTTAAATGGAATCACAATAATCTTTGCACACTGTTGTTTGGCTTTAAGAGTAGGCTTTGCGGCAGTACCTATCGCCATCAACAGAGTTCACCATCAGAGAACAACATCGACTTGATGTTAGAAGTTTGAAAGTAAATAAAAGTTTAGTGTCTAGTTAGTAAACTAGAGTTTGCAAGAAACCAACATTCCGACGAATTGAATTCCGCTCGCGATCCGCTAGCCCACGGACCGGGCTGGACTTCGTAAGCGGTGGAAATTCATTCCGGACTTGTAAATTCGGATGGGCGACTGATAAACGGCGTTTTGCCGCACGGTACGAAGCACCGGATGCTGCTGAAAGCTCGGAGATATTTCGAATATCGTGCGACCGAGTCACTGTTCCTAATAAAATTTCTCAAGCTGGAAAGACTTCTCTCTTCATCTTGTTATGTTTTATATGTTTATTATATATATAACTAGCTGTTCCTCGCCAGCACTGCTGGCCGTAACACTCCCGCAACTCCCTTCGAAGAAGGAATTTTGTATAATCCATTCTTAGCTGACCTCTAAATGGCAGAAGCAATATCTCTACAAAAGTTTGAGCATTTACGTCTTATAGTTTCAGGGATCTCGCGATGAATCAAAGAATCTGTGGATACCCCCTATACAGATATGTATAGACGTCAATTACTCGTTATGTTAAGTGAAAACGAGGACTGTGATGGCAGCACGCTTCGAATTTTGGAAACACAGCCATCCTTGTATGGCGACACTTGAATCTTAGAACAATACATAAAAAGATCTGCGTTATTCCGATTTGTAAAATGCTGTAACTGGAGAAAATAACCGAGTTAACGTATTTCATGTCCATTAAAGAGAGCTATTTGTTGTTAAGGGGCTGTATATTATAAAATAAATTGTGTATATTTATTATTCACTTCGTTGTCCTAAAATACACAATAACAAGATAACGGCTTTAACTTTAGTTCCGATTAAAGCTTGTTAGTTATTACATCTTATCATTAAGCCGAGATAACCTCGTAACGTTTTATGACAGAGTACAACCGTGTGAAGGCAGATTCGCGGTAACGTGTGAATGTGGATTATTATTATTACTACTGTTACATATTGTTATGTTTCACCACCGAATTTAAATTTTAAAATAGTGTATCTTATACTCCTTTACATTTACAACAGCTACGACTGGCCTACGTTTACTATACTTGAATCCGATAAGCTAAAACTAATTTGGGACAAAAGTGTTTTTAGTATTGCATTAAAACATAATATTTCCTATCAGAAGTTAAAATTTGATGTAGATAATAGTAAACGTTGCGTTATTTACTCCAGCAATAATAAAGATGTTAACATTTAGTTAATAATATTATTTTTTTAAATTACTGATATTAAATCTGAAATCAAAATATACACCACATCAAAAAATATTCGACAGCATCCATATCGAAAAAAATCCCTCACAAAGTACAATTACAATCAGTAAAACTTGATAACATTTGATTGAGCAAAACTTGATAGATTGATTGAGCATAACATTATATAAATGTACATATAATACCAAATAACATTATCTTCCACTGCAATTTTTAATTTGTGTAGGTTAAGATGATTCGGCGACAATATAAGGTATCCTAGACCAAGATTTAACTATAGACTAATATTTAAAACAATTTAAATTAAAACAGCAGAATGAATATAACACAAGAGCATTGGGCAATAAATAAGGTGTAATAAAAACGAATGAGCTAAGAAAAACCGATGCGCCAGCGGACGGCGAGCCAAAAAGTATAAAAGCATCATGTGAACGAAAAAGTATGGACCAACCCAGTCTACGGGGCAGGGGCCAGGCTCTCGCTTCTTTCGCTATGGAAGTATTCAATAATTAAAACCGGTTACATTCGTGCACCCGATCCGTAGATAAGCTGGAGTAGATGTTATGGAATATGGAGTATTCCGTGTCGAATCTAATCCAACGGATCCGTCGATCAACCCTGTATTTTTAGCAAAAACTCATTGCTGGAGCGACCACAAGATTTGTCTATAAAAACTTAATTAATTATAAACAAAATGTAACTTAATCGTTTAAGAAGAAAATTTTTGCCTTTTAAATCATTACTTATTTATGTTAAAGGTTCGGACAACAATACAAAGTAATGTCTAAGTAATTCATTTGAAAATGTTTACTGAAGGTAGCGCTTCGTACACTTTGTCCATGATATACACGGTGGGTTGGACTATTTTGATTTAAAATATATGTACTCGTACTTCACCGTGTTACTTCGGAACTGTTTGTGTAGCGCTTATCCGGCATCAAGTAAGTAGTGTCGATCGAAGATTCCACCTAATGTTCAGTTTGATCCGGATGAACCCTGTGAAATGAAACTATCGCCGGGCCCGGCCGCGCTGATTCTCCACGCCTAATGGATATTTCTTTTTACGATTATTTACATTGCGGCGTTCCACCACCGGGCGTATATTTAAAGCCAATTATTTCTAGTTCAACGTTCGCTTCTATTATTAAGATTCCCATTGTACTGTTGCCGTCGCTGGCATTATTTCTTTTTATGATCTGATTTTATTGTTGTATCGAGTATCGATTATTTCATTTTATCTCCCAACACTGTTATAGCGTCTTGAGATATTGCATCAGGAAGCAATGGAAGATTTATTGATTTCTTTCATATTGTGAACTATATTAACATTAATTGTAATAACAAATTAAAGGTTAAGAAAACCATATTAACACCAAATGTATTTCATATATTATAAATTTTGATAACAGTTCCTAAAATTTTCTCGTCGTCTGTATGGAGTTATTGTTGAATAATCAATTTTTTGTAATTAATGCGTTATGTATAATTTTATTTTATTAATATACCATTAATTTAATGAAACAACTGTTTAGTAAAATTGTTAACAGAAATAATATCAAAGTGATTCAATAAAAACCGTAATCGAGTTTATCGTAGACACAAATTTGACGTGAACAAAAAAAATATTCACGAGCAAAATTGAAACGAACCCGTGCACCGCGAAAAGCTTATTTTTAATTTCCTCCTAAAGGTTGGAAAACAATTTACACTTTCCAGTTTCCAATATTGAAGAGAAATTAAATTCTAGTGACCGTGACGTATCGCTGCAACTGCACCGGTTTAACTGGACAAATATTTGTATCGGAACGGGTAAATCTATTATTTGTAAAGCACCTCCCCGCAGGCTTACCTGAACACGTGAGCGATCATGCGAAAAAGTGGGCCCACGGCTGGTTGTCGTTTGACTGACAACTGACAGCTCTAGTTAAATATATACAATGAACACCTAACATCGCAAATCCGACTCTAACACTTACCAGATAAGAGCTGTGGAAGCTGCAGGCTTCACTGGTCGGGTGGCCGGTCCCGCACGTGCCGTCTCTTCGAAATGAATACGTAAAGCACCAGTGATGGAGCAGTTGACATACGATTTCCCTTAGCATATGCCTCTCTCTCTCTCTCATGGTGGTTTATTTAAAGACTGATGCGTGTTTTATGTGGGCAGTAAATACTTTTGTTAAGTTTGGATATGTCGCGACGATAAGATGTTTTATTTATGACCATTCACTGTTATGTTGCGATGAAATTACATCTCGTTTCAGTGTGCTTGTTTTATATTGACGGTGCTGTAATTCGAAATATGTTAATGGAGTCTACGTGCTGGTTTACCGCCAGTAGTGTAATTTTTTCTTAATACGACATGTCAAGCAGAGTGTTTGTCCGGTTTGATTAAGAAAATAGTAAACACTAGAAACGTAGGCAATTACATGGTAAATGAACAGTAGCATGGGCAGTGTTTTCCAGCATTTGTGTCAATTCGATTACATCTGTAACAGGACATTTAAAAATTCTCTAATTAGAGTCAATTTAAATTCAGAAGTAATGCAAAACAATTTAATATTGAAAGCGTGGTGATAAATCTCGGTCGAACTTATTAGTGATTTGCGTCATATCAGGGTTTGTAACAATTTTCATCGTTCAATGCATTCGAGGAATGTTCATTCCCACCGTCTGCGAGCAACGCGACAACGATCGATATGGAGATCTTTGGGGGAGGCCAATGTCCAGCAGCGGACCTCTATCGACTGATGATGATGAAAGCATTTGCTGAATCCGTAAATCGTAGCGATAGGATAAAAAATCTAGAACCTGTCAAAGATGTTATTGAAGTAAAGAAGCGATTCATAATTAGTTACACTCAAACCGTTTAACCTTCATAAATCCGTAGCCGGTTAAACCCACGTCAAATGCACTCGCAACTATTTAAACTCTCCAGTGGAAGTCGGCGGGCATATTTCTTGTGTGTTTTAGCGGCCGCTCACGGTCCATTTGTTGGAGAACAGTTTCCGCGGCCCTTGTATTCCAACGAACAACATTATGTTACACTCTATTACGGTTCACAACTCATTTTGTTCGTTAAATGTTTTACTTTACGTTCGCGCTAAGTAAAGATAAATGATGGGTTATAGTTTTAGTACATTGTCCTCTTTTATCTAATTATCCAATACTAATTAATTCATTCATAGAAATTTAAGTTATGACTTTGAGCAGGAGGCAGATTTTAAGGATAGATAGAGATAGTATATACAACTTAATTCAAAACAGAGTAGTTAGATATAAGTTTAACCAATATTTCTTAAAAAGATGTAGCAGGTTGAACAATAGTAATAAGAACAGGTAAATATTATTTTACATAAATCTACAATAGTATCGTAAGTATGGTAGATAATAAAACAGGATAAGTTAAGGACACATACCAGTAACGTAAGATCAAACGTGTAAATAGAATAAGAAAAATGAAGTCCTGTAGAATAATATCAAGGCGGAGCAAAAGAAGAAAAAACACTAATTAATTCAATAAAGATATCGTTACAAACGTTACTATTAATTGTTATTATTTTATGCAATATATTACCAAAGACCTAGGTCCATCAGAGGATATCTATCGGTTGAGATGATAGTTATGATAAAAAAGCTCTTTACTCAGACAGTGAAAAGTTACTCCGTTTCTCTTTGTGAGGAACTCGTCAAATTTTGTATTAAATTCATGAAAGAATTATACCAATTTACTTTGAACTTATTTTGAATTGTATTTGATTCTGGGGAAACTGATAACTGACATGGAACTCGTAATAACGGTAAGTCTAACTGGGCACCCGAACCTTACATTATCTACAGGAAATAGTGGCAGATAAGTTGCTGGTTTATAATTGTGGTCTTGTAATAGATTCTCCGAAATGTTTAAATTTCTTTGATCTAATGCAAACTTCTCAATATATGCTACTCATAAAAAAATATTTCAATATTAAATATCAAAGTAACAACTGATTTAAACCTTGTTTGAGGGCCTTATTAACAAAACAATTCCAAAAATTAAACAGATTTTTTTAATCAGGCTTCCTCGCTACAAGTCGCAACACAAAAACAAAATTTCGGGAGGACCTTCGTTGGACTTGGATGACAGTATCAACAGACCCTCAGCATCCCAACAAATTAATCTAACGACCCTAAAACAATACTTGAAAAATTTTCCGTTATTTTTATCCGACAACATAATTGGGGATAAAGTAATACAATCAGCATCGGAATACATCATTAAAATTCTGAATTTAAATATACAAACCTCCGATTGTGTTTCATTAATTTCTATGTAAGGAAAAAGATCACCCTTCAAAGGTCACCCTTATTAAATTATTGTATTATTGACATTTGTTATATTCATTGCGACAACGAAAGTCTGCCTATAACAACATTGCGATAGTTAGGTTGATATATATATTGTGCTCGTCGCTTTGAGATATAAGATGTTAAGTCACGTTACCTCTGTTTGTTGCCTACCTATCTAAACGGTCTCCAACAACAGACCTACCGCCAGTATGCCATACAGTTGTTCTTTCATCGTTTCCGCAAAATTTAAAATTACTTTGTTACAAAATGGTGTTGATACTAAACATAGTATGACCACTAATTTTACAATATTAAAATTTTACAAAGTAGGTGTGTCATAAAAAAAAATTACAAAGTACTATTTATGTATTACGGCGATGAACGGCACGATTTAAACAAATACTATTATAAGTCACCCATGGGTCATACTCGTTACGGCAATTTTTTAAGGTTTTTGAACATTTTTGAGTACTTGTCCCTTACACAATAATAATAAAATGATATGTAACTGAATTCAGGACATAAATTCACAATTTTAGCCGTAATCGCCGGCTAAAAAAAATTATATAAATTGATATATATATTCTATAGACGATAAATATTTATATTATATATAAACAGATTATATTATTAGTCAAATTTATATTTTGTAGTTGCAATGGCTGAGTGTAGTGATGTATGATAAGCTGTAATCTCAAAGAAAGCGAAGTTCAAAATAAAGCGAAGTGGAGTAAAAGAAGAAAGTAGACCCTGTCATAAGATGGGACAAAATGCTAAGGAGGAGAAGGTTAAAAACGATGGAGGTGTATATGTCATTGCACTAGGCTATTATGGTTTTAAAAAACAACATTAGCGTATACTTAAATATAAAGCGGATATGTACGTACCGCTGCGAAAGATTAGAGCTTGCTCACATGAAAGCTACTGGGCATGCAATATTTTAACTTACAACCCTTTGCAGCAACAATTTGTGTATTTATTTGCATAATTATATACGTTTAAATCATTTTTATAGCGAGTAATACTCCAAGCGACAACAAAAGTTTCAAGTTGGAATATTTTATGTAAACCGGTGACGCTTTTTACAGGAAATTTGTGGGGTAGCACAAATCTGTTTAACTTATACAATGTAGATCTCCATGTTGTACAGATTATAATTTATAAGAGAACTGAAGTAAATTCCGTGATGTAAAGGTTGTTGTATGTCCGATCAACATTTGTTACTTAAAAAAATTGTACAACGGTTATCTGCTTTTGTTAAGGTTTCTAGATTAATTTGACCATAAATTAAACTGAGAGGAATATTATTCGTTTTAAGGTTTTATCGCATCCCCCTGGCTAGCTATAACTCGCATATCAATCTACCGCCGTTATAGTATTGCTGTCTATCTTACTAGGCCTCTCACGTGCAATCTCCAATTTCATCTTCCAACATTAATAACGGTTCGTTTAAATCTCAACAAAGGGCTTTATATATTTTCTCAATTTTCTACTTTTTTATATAACCATAACAACGTAGCGCTAGTTAGGATGATATACCCAGCACCACATTGTGTCCGTTGCCTTAAGACTTGAGATGTTAAATCTCGTTACTCCAGTAATTTCTCTAAATACAACTTTCTTCAAACTTGAACACAGTAATATTTGCACACTACTGTTAGACGGCTGCAATAGTAGCAGCAGTGGTACTTACCAATACGGTCCACGAAAACAGAGGTACGTCTCCCGTATAAATTTACGATTCCTTATAAATGTTATATCGCTTAGTTGTTGTTAAAAATTTTGCTGTGGGTGTCAAATCAATCGGAAGTAATACCCGCAGTGTGAGCTACATAAACACCATTGTGAGGGAGCAGCATCGAGATGAACAAGCCTGTTCCCGCCGCCCCCGCCGCCCGTCCCACGGTTCGAGCGACTTATTTCCAAATGAATTGAAACCCTTGCTACGTGCACCGGCACTTTGTACCGAGCGCTCCTGTCATCGCACGTACCACTAATAGAAATGGATATCTTTTGATTGTTTTCCCGTAGCCCTGTATTCTTTTGCCCCAGTTATTCTCTTTTCACGCTCCGTATACACGGATTATTCACACGAGTTACTTTTTTTCCTACCAGAACTAGTTTCCATCGCGCTTCAATTCAAATTATCATTATTAATAACGCTTGACTTCAAAGTAGGAGAAAAAATAGTTTGAAGTCTCTTAAAATTTTTCTTTGAGGTTACTCACGAACACGCAGAAGAAATGTTTTTAAATATAATACATGCTTTACAGAAATTAAAGACATAAATCCGTTTATTTGTCCCCGCAGTACAGAATACATGTATACAGACAAACATTAAATCATAGAACACAGATAAACAAAAATATGTTGACATTAGTAATATTTTAGATTATCATTGCTGTCGTCGTTACTGTATTGATTTTTCTCTATTTGTTAAGTATGGAGTTGGATGGATAAAATTAAGAATGAGTATATTAGAGAAAGTCTGAACGTTGCTCCAGTGACAGAGAAATTGAGGAGCAAGAGGTTAGCGTGGTACGGGCATATTGTGCGGAGGGATGAAGGACATATAACAAAGAAAGTAATGAGAATGAATGTGGATGGTTATAAGGGAGGAGGAACACCGAAGAAAATGTGGATGGATTGTGTGACAGATGACATGTGTAAGAAGAGTGTGAATTCAGATATGACGGATATAGCAGAGAAGTACATACTATACCGACCCCACATAGCTGGGAAAAGGGCAGGAAGAAGAAAAAGTTAAGTATTGAACCAGTATTTTAATATTTTAAAATCTGAATATGTGAAATTGAATTACAAAACATTATCAATTAAAAAAGTTTATAAAAGTAGACTAGGAAAAAATTTACACCGCCTTTATCAAAGTTTTAAAACGAAGTTAATAAGTAAAATGCACTTAGCCTCGCTTGAGAATTTATTTTTGGAAGCAAGCTTTTCAGACGTGGAAAGCTGAGCGCTCCCATCAGTGAATGATGAATTTAGCAGTAAAAGTATAAACAAAAATCATGAAGCCCGAAATTCATATTTCTAAATGTACTTTAAATGTGTAAATAGAAATGAGAGGAATACTAATATTTCAAAAATATATCAATCATCAAATGAAAAATCTGTAAGCAATTTGAAATGTATATTGGCCAAAGGTCATGGTGAATTTGGAAACTAAAATTTTACTTTTAGTTATAAGTCTGAAAATTAATCTGTAATTATATTTCTTACAGGTGAGAATTATGTATAAATTACCCTAAATTAGCAGTGACAATTTCACCAATACCTGCAGTAACAAATTACAATAACCGCTGAAGTTATGTTCTTTGAAAAATCAAACTAACCTCAACCTTTCCCGCAGTACAACACAGGAACATCCTGTCACTGAAAAGTAATGCTGCACAGGATCTCTTAAACATATCGAATAATCCAAAATTACCGTATTTTTACCAGGATATATACTTAATTTTATTTATGTAATGATCTAGTTACTATTAACTTAGGTTTGATCGGAAATATTAAAAAAATCTAGGTTTTTTACCAATATTATCAAAAATATGTTTCTCTTTTAGAAGCAATCGGCAAATCTAGTTAATTAAATAAAAGTAAAAAGTTTGCAGAGCTTTGGTAGCCGTTGAAATCAGATAACCTTTTAATTTAAACTGGGTCGATGATACCACGCTAAAAAATCTAGCTTTGAGTATTTTTACATCTACCCGAAAAAGCGTTATTTATTATTTTACACGACATTAATTGGCTCCCAGATTTTTAGACTACCGTATTTTTACTATCGATAGTATAAAAATCTCATGCACTTTCTGATATCTGCGCTTCCTTTATATTTATTGTATTATTTATTTTTTTGAAAAGGGTGTATGTAAAAAAGATCTTGTTATACTACTGAGAATCTTTAAATCCTCAACCTACGTTGTTAACAACTTTGACCTATTATTTCCGAGCTATAATAACACTATCGGCAACAGTATGGTTCCGGAGTGCAATACTATATCAATTTTAAGTGCAATAATGCAGCTACAAATGGTTGCAATGCTGCACCTTCATTGGTTAATTATGTTTCATGTCTATGTATTGAAGATATATTCACTCAAATCTTAGTTAATATGACGAATATTGTATACATTATAAAAAAAAGAACAGATAGTCCTTATGCCATCATGAATAGTACTAAAATATTTTCTTTGTTCTATTAACAAATAGACTAATCAGTTAATTTGTTCGCTCAGTAAAAATACAAGTAAATAAACAAATTATATTTTCAATTATCTGTTGTGTGTACCACAATGGTACAAAATGGTCGTAGCTCCCCAGTGTTACTCTTGGTATGTAGTGAACAACACGCTGGACCTTAGCAACCACCTCGAGCTAGGAGCTTTCGCAAATTTAAACCCTCCCGTACAACTCTAAATAATTGTAGAAATTATCCTTAGAATAATCGCCAAGGAAGACAACTAACCTAATAATTACTGAAACGAATTGGAAATTTAATACTCTACCTTTATAACGGTTTTCTTGTCTTAAAGCGCTATTTTTGTTAGAATATCAATCAATGAGACCTTGACTAAAAAAATTTTTGATGTCGGACATTTTAAATGCTTAATCTAATTCGGAAACTTTATGTACGCATTGTAATTATGCATTGTTCTGATCATTCTTCATATATCTACTGTAAAACACTGCAGGTCTTCTAGGGTATTGTCTATCACTGAACTACTGACTATACACGCGACTAGTTACTATAATATATAAAATGTCAACCGCAGATAATTTTACACGTTAAAATTACTTAATTTTTAAATCGAAATCTACTAGATTATATTTTAAACAAATTAGGTATCTATTTGATTTATTACTAAGGAATCTTTTGTTGTAAGTTTAATATCTTCAAGCCCATACTTCTGACATCACTTGTAATAGTTTAATCAGAGCCTGTTTCATTGTATTTGCCCTTGAATCATGTAATTAGGCTCTACGCCGCTATCATCATTAGCTCTGCTATTGCATTAACTATTTTACAAAAGTTTTGTTTGACACGGCATTCTGATGTAATTTTTCGCATTGTTCCCTTTAGAATTAAAGTTAAGAAAGCATTTTTATGAAATTTTATTTAATGCTGCTGTTTTAGAGACTCTGTAGCTCAAGTTATCAGAAGCACTTCGCTGCCGGCTTACTCTGTATGCTTCTAAGAATACGTGCAAACATTTCATCTCCCGGGATAAGACGTACAGTACTTAATGTGCATATAACGTACTGTAACATGAAACATTGTGCTTGGGAGACATTTTAATATAAGTTTTACATTGTACGCCAACAACCTATGTTTCAGAAAAGAAAAAAATTATGTAGTAGTTGATTTTGGTTGTTAAAAACTTATCAACTCTGAATGTAGACGTACTAGGTACAAAGCACGTAAGATATGAAATCTATGGATTTAGAAGAAAAAATCCGTTGCAGAAAAACATTTTGTTGAAATGTGTTCAAATACCTCTGCAAGTACGTTTTACTGGTGGTAGGTCTCTGTTGCCAAGGACCGTCTAAGTAGGTCCCTTCGCAACTCCTATTGCAGCCGACAAACGATTGAAGGGAGTTGTAGCTAGTGAAATTACTGATAGTACCGAGACATTATTTTATATCGCATGGCGACGAGTCCAATGTGGTGCAATATGCACCATCTTAACTAGCCCACGTTGTTATGGACGTGCGTTTCACTTACCATCAGGTGGATCTCCCGATCGTCTCGTCGGTTCCTTGTATAAAAAAAATAGACGTATTTCTATTGATTTTGTTTTTATGAATCTGGCCTCCATTTGAATTTGAATTCTAAATATTCTTACAGGGTAATTCGTTGCAGCAGGTGTCTTGTGTTTATGTTCTTATTTGTGACAGGGACTTCCTGCCACTGACGTCGGAGTGAACATAAACTATCAGTTTAAAAAACCTTCAACATAATTACTTGAAGGTTTATGATTCATAGAAACAAAAATTTGAGCAACGGTAGATGTAAGAAATTAACTACTGATTTGGATTCGGATTCGGATCTGTTCTACGACAATTATCTATTGTTAATAACCATTTCACAAAAAGTGCAGGATATTATTATATTTGTAACACATAAATTTAATAAGTATACCTAAGCAATGCTTATATATGCAGGCTGGATATTGTCTTCCTCGGAGTCTCGCACTTACACACGTCCAACTTGGCACTTGTAGTCTCTACACCATGTACGCGGCAACGTGACGCCGTTTTGAAAATGTCCTGCAATAACTTACACGTTTGGCTTTATTGCTGAATCATACGTTTTCAGTAGGTTATAGTGTAGTTTTAGATATCATATAAGGAGAATGTAAACAGGAATACGATTATTACCAATAAATATTTAGTCCCAGCTTTGCTACAATAAATTGCATGTCAGTGCAGATTGCGACGAACTGAGACTGAAATGAATAAATGCCCTCACGTCTATGTCAGCGTTTGACCGACTTATTTCCGAATGAGTTGAAACCCTCGCAACCAGCGCCTGCACTATGAGAACGTATTCCCATATCATTGGATGGAAATAGACCCTTACGATAGCTGCCCTCCTCTTGTGTTATTTCTGTAATATGTTATACATATGTAGTGAATCTTATTTAAATATCTCATAAATATGGTCAACATTGGAGCAAGGTAGCCTGTAACTAGCAATTCAATGACCCCACATACATATTATGTACATTTGTGCTACTAGTACTACAAATGTCCACTGTTTTAGTGGAGCGCGGACGGTGGTTGTTTTAACAGGGTTTATTCGCACCACTCTGATATTACAAACCTGCCCTTTACTGTCTTCTATCTACCAATTTCCCCCAACGGGTTCCCGCCTTGTGGTGGCGGAGTGGATTAGTAACCGTGTACCGACACGCGGTGAAGCGAAGTAGAACCCACCCGGTTGGCCCGCGGCGAAGGGCCGGCCGAAGGGACCGCTCCAGGTTCGAGCACCGGTTGGATAACTGAAGCTCACCAGAGCAGCCGGGGGCTGCAGGGGTGGCTTTATGCTGCCTTTGCGGGCAGGCTGCGGGGGCGGTTTCATACTGCCCCTTGCAGCCGAGGTGGAATCGGGGAGAGAGTACCCTCTGCTACTAACCGGTGTCGCACCGACGATGCGGCGGTAGTGGGGCCGCGGGAGAAGAGGAGTGTCGGTATTGCGATGCCCGTTCTTCTTATCCTCCGCGGCCATTAACGGCTAGCGCCGGGCCCAACATCTCTCCGCCGCAGGGTGCCAGAAAAGGTCGTCTCCCGTGGCTCCCATGGCCTATGGGCGACGGGTTCGGGGGAATCCGTCGCCCGCACTACTGCAGGACGCCGAGGAAAGGGCGCGCTGCATGTTCCGGCCTGCCCTGGAAAGGTCGGGTTTATCCCTTCCTCCTGAGGTGAGGCTGCCAAAGCGGCCAACGCCGTCCCGAGGTGAGGCTGCCAAATCGGCCAACGTCGGCATGGCCGCGGTTGCGAGCGAAAGCGTTCCTGTAACCCTGCCATCAGGCGATGAGGCAGAACATCGTGGGGGTTTTAGTCGATACAAGTCCGACATAACCCGTCCCTGCCCCCGCGAGGACGAGTATGCATAGGCATTTCCCCCACGTAAAACAAAAAAAAAATCTATCAATTTAAGGTATCCAGAGCATTGTATACACATTTCACCATTTGTGTCGCCTACTGTATATAAAAAATTCAATACAATTGTCAACACAGTTTACTTGTACTGTCATAATATCTATTAACTCATTCCGCGCAAGTTTTGTCCCCTTTTTAACCACCCTTCACAGTTAATAGTTAATAATGATCGTTGAAAACGGATGACAGTAGATTGGTTTTTTATATGCTTCAACAAAATTATTGAAATGTGCGTTCCGATACAAAAGTATCAGAATCCGAAGTACAATGTTATTTTTATCTTAACTAAACCTCTACCATAAAGAAACTGTATGTGTCACACTCGTCGGATGGCCCTAAATACATTATTTATATTTCGTAGAACTACTAACCCATCAACTTCCAATTCCGAAAACTAACTTCTCACTTAACTTCTAACTTACCTGTATGACATAAGAGATCGATAAGGATTATTTAAAAAAAAATTAAAACAAAAAAAGACATTCGCTCAGCAAGTCGATTTAGGTTAATCATTGTTACTATAAATAAATACTAAACCTTGCGAATGATGGATTGGAACGCAATTATGCAAATATGACTCTAGTTAAGGGATTATAAGTTTTTTGTAGTGGTAGTGTAACCGTCGCATTAATATCCCGTCTTGTCTATCCACCTCATGGAATAGGAAGTTCAGGCATTTTGCAAAAGCCCAAATCACTTTAGAGACGATGCATTATGTAATTGCAGACTAATGGCAAGAAGACTATATTATAATATATAACTATAAATAAGTGTGAATAAAAACTGCAATAGACATTTTCGATGAATCAGCCGAGGAAGATGAAATTCCTATAATAAAACGATTTACCACTTTCCACGGTTATATGAAAGAACAAAATAAATACCCTGTAAGCATTGATTGCGCGAATGAATAGAATGTTGGTTCTGCCGTGGATGTGAATTCATCTCAATGTGCACACATGTTATCCGCAGCATCTGCAACCTACGCACTAGTTAAGTAAGACTGGAGAGATCACCTTTAGTACTTAATCTCCAGGCCTCGACCGAGCTTATTGAGTAAATATGAATTCAGACCATTAATGTACTACCACATACGAGCCTTTAAATGCCCTCGTTTATGAAAGATGAGTTTTCCTATGAATACCCTATTTATACGTAACTTTTAAAAGTTATTTTGTTTGTTTTTTTTTTAATAGTTCGGTTCATAATATATTTTCTAATTATACTCAAATTTATCAATTTCCTATACGGTGTATAGTTAAGTTATTTTAGATCTTCAGTATTTGTACTCATTAGCTACTAGATGGACTTCCTTTGTCGTGGTAATGGGGTGCTGATTGTATAACACAATTAAGATAAATAATGTTAATATATGTTAAATAGGCTAAGTACAAGCCGCAAGCTACATTAACAACTACAAACTAACAAAACATTTAATGTAGTCGGTCGAAGAGACAAACGGTTTATTATTCCAGTGAAGTCCAAACAACATCTAACAAAACAACGCGACACTACAGATGTTCTTGTGGTATATTCTTGTTGTGACGTACGTGCACCGATATCATCATCATCATTAGGTGCCCTCTTCAGACTGAAGTATGGCGATCAGATTGAGAAAACCAATTCGATCCTCAGTTATTCTTTTTAACTGATGGTATTTAAACCCGGTCAATTCCTTTACGTCGTCAAACTATTTCTTACGCTGTCTACCAGGTGCGCGTTTTCCAGGAATTTTGTCTTCCAGGATCAACTTTAGAAACTCATAAAGAGATCCTTTTTGAAGGTGTCCGTAAAATGCAACCTTTCTTTGCATAACGGTTGTCATCACCCTACGTTTGCAAACAGCTCTTTCGAGTACTTCAGCATTGGTGACAAACTGCTTCCACGTAATGTTAAACATTCGACGGAGTCCCCGCATCTCTAATGCTTGTATTTGGTCTTAGCAGCAATAAAAAGTGTGTGCTTGATCATTTTAGATTATCAATCGAATTAATATTTCTCTTCAACGTTTATCTCTGGCGGGAGTATTTTTGTTTAGACTTATCTGTTATAAACATTCAATATTGGAGAGAGAACTTCTGTGTGAGGATTGCTTTATAAAGGGGACTAAAATTATTCGATAATCACTATTTTTAGGTACTCTGTTGACCTAAGACAAATAATTTTAATAATAGGAATGTTGCGTTGTGAGATATTTTGCAGCATTTAATTACTCGGAACAAATTCAGCCACGTGGTGTGTGAAAGGGGAATGCTTTCAAGCGCTCGAGGCTTTTCAAATATACGCCGGGGACAGACAGGCACACAATTGGCGAGGGGCCTTGCCTTCTGCCTTCCAATCTGCTGGCTTGCTTACGGTTACTTCTATTTTCAGATTGTATCTTTCTGATTTAGGAGTGTCAAAATGAAAGAAGCTAGCTCCTAAAAGACATCTATATCAAATCTAAAATTATTTGCTATTTACATTGACGTTAATAATTTTTCTTATAGTTTCACAATAAATTATAAAGTTTACACTCGTGGATAAATATTTCCTAAAAAAAAGAATCAAATCATTCATGGAATCTTAAGTATGATAAAATGGAATCGGAATCATGACGTATTTAAAACGAACAATAAGATACAAACTGGATGCATAAGGATCCAAGTATTGTCCGCCGTGGGTTGGTTTTGACAGGGCCTCATTGACGGGGGCGGCATAAAATGTACGCCCACAGGCCATTGTGTGGGGCATCCTAGCACTCGAAATTGTTACCTGAGTCAATGCGTTTTTTCTGTTGCACTCAAAAGAGAGGTAAGGCCGTGGTTCGAAAACCAATTAAGCTGTAAAGGTGTTCAGTGCAGTGTGAAGTCGCGCGAATGGGATTCCTCCTTTGAGCGAGGTTTTTTATCCACACTTATTCGAAGTTTGTATAACCGCTGAGGTATTCTTTGTAATTTTCTCTGCTCACTTGTTATCATGTGAGTTTATGAGTACCAAAGATTTTGGAAAGATAACATCGTCAGCTATTTAATGTTGATGTACTATTACTTTGATGTACTCTTAATCTCTATTTTACATATGAATTCTGCAGTCTACCACTGTTTACGACAAAAACTTTAAAATTAAGATATATTTTAGAAAGTGCATCAGTACATAGTATGCTGTAATATATCTACACTACGTCACACCAATAAAAGCAGCATGTTCAATTACAATATTAGTGTATCGTAAAACTACACGGATCAGGTTGTAAAGGTGTGAAGTGGCCATAACGTTGCCTATTAAAAACAACATCATATAAGTAATTTTCGCACCCCCGCCGCTTTATTGCCAGTAATAAATACATGTTATAGTCAATTCAACATTTCGGATTGTCAATAAAATATGGTCGAGGAGCATTTAAAGGTAAGAAAGAAGCGCTGTGGGTGTAGGATGTATGCAGCTGTTAACGAAAGAATCTTCAGTTATATATGTTGAGCAATATATAAAGATGTATAGTACAATGATGCAGTGATTTTGGAATATTATCATTGACATCATACTGCACAACTTGGTCCCCCAAAATGTTTCTCAATACGAATAAAATTAATAGATCTAATCGCTCTTGTGACTCATAGTCTATTTAATTTATTCATATATATTTTTATTTATTGCGGGGGAAATCTTAAAAGATGCCTTGCTTCTGGGGGGAAGACAAGGTTATGTGGGGCTTCTACTTACTAAAACCCCCTCGGTGGTCTCCCTCAGTACATTAGGAGGGGCTCCGGGATCTACGGAAGGCACCAATGCCCACCTGCACTGAGGTTAAAACATCCTACGGAAGGGCAAAGCCTTCCTTAGCACCCACGCTGTGCTACGGCAAATACAAGACCACCATGCATTTGCCGTCCTAAGGCTCGCTTATTGAGCTCCGAGGCCCCCCACCCTCAAATCCAACGAATCCGAGGACCCTTTCAATCGCATTGTACTACGGGCAGGGATTACCTTAGTCTTATTCTTAATAACCCGAGACTACATGGCTGATTCCTATATGCCTAGGCAGGCGTTATATTTGGCGATTATTTGTAATTTGTCTTTATGAAACATTTACTTTAGAAACGAATTTCACGTACCTGCCGACATGCGGGTAGGGACAAATTATGTCAGACTTGCATTGACTAAACTACTTCCACGTTGTCCCATCTTCTCTTCTATATAGTAGACCGACACGAATTATTAATATTATGATACGGTGTTTAACTTTTCGAATATCGGGTACTCATAAGTATTAACCTCGACCAATGTTTAAGGACGGTACAAATAAAAGAATTATGTAATACCCGCAAGGAGAGTCCTACAAAACGACGGACCACTTTTTATAATAATTGGATAAATATTTTTAAAAAGAAAATCGGTTCAGTTTAGGAGTTACGATTCCACGGATAGGTCACATAAATCCCAAGGAATGCGCGCGTGAAACCTTCAACGCACTTTATTGGGTCGAAGGTGGTTATAAAGGTGTTATACTTGGGTTTTTTGTAGATATAGGTTATAGTGTGTGTGTGTGTGTGTGTGGTGGTATAAATGTAGGTGATGCTCGCAAATGCATCCAAGTCATGCTGCGCGCTGCATTACGTACCCCCTTTGTGATTGCGGTGTTTATTGCGTTACGCGCCGGGCTGGCTGCTCAGCCAATTACAGTCTTACTAACAAAATACACAATGTATTTCAATTAACCTACGGTCTGTTTGGACAGAAAATTAGTTGGTACTCAATATTTGAATTAGGATTAGTTGTCAATGACCGTCCACTGTTTATAATTGTATTTAATTAGCTGGTTTCAGCTGCTGAGTTGACATTGCAGTATTTACCACCCGTTGTATATCTGTTGTAGAAGTGGCAATTTAGTGAGCGGATACATTTTTAAAGTCAAAACATTTTTTTGATCGTTAATTCTTATTTATCGATTTTTCGTATATTAAAGTTTATTAAAATTTCATATAATTGTTACTCAAATCCAATTACACCTTTGTTCTGTTATGAAAAGTTTAACAAATCTATGCAGTATACCGTTACACTTAAGTTATTTTTAATTTTGACTTTCTTCATAAAAATTAAGCTAAAACTTCGAAGCCGTGATGACTTAATTAATAAGGCGGTCGTATGGGGTATACGTCTCAAAAAACGCAAGTTAGATCCTCCAGACCACAACTTTCGGTAAAAAAAACTTTGTGGACACATGTTCCAACAACGTTGTTTTTAAGTTGACACAATTTCAGTGAACAGCACAAAATCAAAGGGTAGACCGGTCGGTCAGGTACAAAAGCATTGCTATTACCAAGCTAACATAGCTTAGGCTAAGCCTATTACCCGGCCATTATACCGTTAGCATTCAGAATAGCTGCAGTGACCCACAAACCGCTGTGGAGCCGCAAAATTTATTATTATAATAGTAATTTGATTGAATGGGGGAACGATCATAACTTCGTAAAGTTCTAAGCTTAATAATGTTATTTTTATTCAAGCAATAAGTAGATCGCGTGACGATCGGAAACCCCGATAGTTTTGCGGCCTCCACGTTTTATTGGGTTGACGTAAAGTTTAGTTCCTCCTGTTCCCGCAACGCGCTTCCGTGTTTCCCACGTGACGTGCCCCAATGACGTGCGTGAATTTCTTGGGCCAAAACATATGCGATGCTTACAGTTTCATGTGCCCTGATGAACGTTGGAACTTTGCTTTATTTATTAAGTTTCATTTAATATCATTCACATTATTAACAGGTTTTTTTTTACAATGTTAAATACCAACCGCGTATGAGAGAGGAGTTACAATAATTCCACTCCCACTCTACAATGTTTCGCCTATAGTCTGACCCTATTCGAATTTATTTAAGTTTACTTCGACAAGTGGACAAATACGTCAACGCAACTGTTACATAAGTATAAAAGTGGCAAGAAAAATAGTTTCTAATATAGTGTGTTACATATTTATGTATAAAATTAAATTTAAGCCAAAACTTTTCCAACTTGTTCTGTCAGATGAAATTTGTTGTTCAGGTTTATGTTTTAGTATATTAAAAGAGAATTTAACACAATAGTCGTCTATAATACAAATACCCTGCCATAGAAATCTCAATTCAAAGTAGGGAACCACGTTTTGGTGAATTTCAAAGAGCTGGCTCGAAATTAAATCGTACCGAATTAAATAAGTCACGCATTGAGAGGCAATTAATTATAAAAACACAACTTCTGATGTCGTCAACTTCGCTTTCAAAAGCTCGAAGGGAACGAATTCGTGCAAAGGGCGACCATTAATACTGAAAGCTTATCAGACGATCAATTTTAACGTTTGGATTTATAAAGGTCACTTCACAACGCCTCCGTTTTGACTAAGTAAAGCAGCACTTAACATTTCAGACCCCAAGCAAATTTCGAATTTCTTCCGTAATTGTGAAATTTAAGTCGATTTTCAGTTCGTCGTCTCTAGATCCAATCTAAGAAACTAGTATATATTTCTAATGTTTCCTGATCAATTCTGACCGTGCCGTCCGTTATCCGTTTAGGAAAAAATTGAAATGCGTTCATCATCATCATTTAAACCGACAGTTGTCAATTGCCTCCCCAATCCACTTCCAGCACAACTTGTCCAATACCACCTACATCTAATGACAAGTTATTTCTTGATATTCATTGAATAAAAACAATATATATTTTTTTTCCACTTTTCTCGAAACTTGTCTAAAAAAAAATCTCTAAATAGAAAAGGTTAAATATTAGGTACAATCAAATATTTAACTAACTTGACCTTATTAATGCACTCTGATAAAATTATTGCTTAATACAAATATCTTTTGTGAAAGCTTAATGAAAAATTCTTTTATCGTTACTTTATAAATCTAGAACAAAAGCCTTACAAGGTTTAAATAAAACTAAATATTATATTAAGGAAGTCAAAATAGAAACCGACCTCCTTGGATATAATGTAACATTTGATGTTCACAATCAATTATCTCGACAGATGACAAAACTGTGGTGTAATGTACTCCACAAAACACAGTCCATTGAGTCAGTGGCTCTCGGCAATTCTTTTGATGTCGTTTGACCATCTAATATTAAAAAATGTGAACCTCTAACCTCTAGTTTAAATCTTCTAATTATAAATATAGTTCAGTACTGTTTCATCATCATCACTTCAGCCTATCGCCGTCCACTGCACATTTTTCCATAACATTCAAAGGTATATGACGGTCATTGGTGATATTTATTATCTGTAACTGTTCCTCGGTAAATTGGACGATTGCTGCTTTTAAGGTATTACTATAATATGTAATTTCAGGAAAATGGCAATTGAAAACAGAAATTATTTTATTTGTTACAGGTCGCAGTCCAGAACAGAAATCATATAGGGCAGCAATAATGACCTAAAAATTCCTGTAAATACGGGCGACGATAGTAGTATCAGAGATAGTTGTCAACAAGCAGGCAATTAGTATTCAAACAGTGAAGTGAAGTAAAAGTGACTTATGTTTTCGCGCCAGTACTGCCCGATGGTACCACTTTACATGAGTGGACCTGAGTGATAATGGTCCGGGAGTACGCGTGAGAAAATCTTCCAATGGTAGTGGATGTGGGCGGACGATGGCTCGACACCGGCCTACCGCGCGGCACTTCCACAACCAACCCGAGCTTCAGCGGGGGACCAGCTCCGCCCTGATGCTGAGATGGATCCTATACTTTTGGCTGGCCAGCTGCGTGCCACTGGGGAACACAGTGAAGCAGGATGGTAAGTACATAACATAAACGCTTTAAGAAAGCTAATGGTAGTGTTTAAATAACGCGATCTTACCTCATTTACGCATACATGTTAGTTTATTGAAAATGTCATAATACGAGCACGTATCACTCATTAAATTCAGGATACAGTAATCGGTTCCTTTATGTTCTATTCTGTAAAATTTTCCCTTTAATCTTCCAATTTATGAAATCTACTAAGATAACATCTGACGTCCCCGATCATTAATCTTACATTGTAGCGAATTAATGAACCTTCGGGCATAAAGGAATTGGGTGAAGCCAAAGCAAATTTTTGGCATATTTATTATGATGAAACTCACTCTATATTTAATCTCTATCCGACTGAGACGCTCGAGGAATCTCAATTTTCGGCAGATAAAAACATGTTTATGATGGAGACATGGCTGGCTGGCTGATAACTTGAGCGTTACCAACCGCATTTCAATCTCAATAAAGGCCACGTCGTGCCGGGCTAAGAAATAAAAGTCTAGGAGGCGAAATTGCGTTTTAGGATTCCGCGTTGCCGTATTACAGATAGTTGTAGTCGCTCGATACACAACCATTGCGAGCCAGTACCACTAAATTGGAGTTACGTGCAGTACCTACTTCTACTTCTACTACTACTCTTCCTCGTGATAGAACGCTTTAAGTATTTTACTACTTTATAAATATCTATATATCAATAAAGTGTCGAGCAGCTGTTAACCGATTATCTTTTAATGCGGAAATTCTTGGCTCGACAACTGACTTGTGTGACAAGCGGCCGTTTCCACTTTATCATTCTCCCACTGTGATAGCTATATTGTATCATCGTCATCCACCGATAGATGTCTACTCCTGGATATAGCCCCCCCCCCCCCCAAAGATTTCCACATCGATGAAGGACCGACGGCCGATGAGGCAGTAAAGTCCTCTAGTGGCGCCCGCGTACCGGTAGACGTAGTATTGGGAAGCCTCCCACAACGTAGATCGACGATCTGGTGAGCATCACGAGAACCCACTGAATGCGAACAATATTATTTATCGAACGTCATTTATATAAGAGCCAGAGTATTCTTAAAAAATCAAGCTATACCTTCTACGGAATTATTATCACTTAACATCAAGTGAAACTCAGATCTAGTATAAACTTATCTAGAGTTATAAAAAACTGTATATCTTCTTTGTTTTTATCAATTTAAATTTACTCCAGTTTCCGTTATAATCCATTTTATTTAACGTATAACAAATTTAGGTTAAAAGTGTAAGAGACTAAGTTTTTTTTTTTTCATCCAAATATTACTATACTAATTTAATGAGGGATTTAATTGTTAGAACATATATGGCAAGTACTTGTTCCTTTAGTTTTTATATATTTTATAGTAAAACCCTTTTGTACTAAAATTAACAAGTATTGTGGTGTTTTCTTTAGTGATTTACATGGTTAACTTATTACAAATAAAAATGTGTACAATAACCATAAAAATTGTTTACTGATCGTCTAAATCTTAATGAAATCGTGCACATCGTAACACAAGGTATCATTACATTCATTCGTTTATTATCGCAGCAATTTCTAATTGAAATGATTGTAAACTTCATCTTAATGATGTCCACATATAACTGTCAAATTAATCATGCCCGCGCACTGAAATAGCCCCAGTCTCCAGTTTGCGCTGGCGACGGTCGCGAACATGAAACGGCTTTAAGAGCCCCTTAACATTTATTTGACGAGGCCGTTGTCTCAGTAGAAGCGGCGCGGGGTCGAGCTGGTGGGCGACTTTAGCCCGTATGCTGTTTAGTTACACAGCAAGATTCAACTTTACGTCCCTTTAATGAGAAACACACGTTTCAAAATCGTCTTTTGATGAATTTTATACTTTCACAAGCCCCCGTAGCAGATAAAGGCTAACCTTATAAAACAGGAGGTCCTCAATTCGGTTATGAAACCAAATGCAGTGGACTTTAGAAGTGTACCGAAAAGGAAGAAAATTTACGAGAGACAAACAAAATTTGTTTATAACTATTTAATAGAACTTTACAAATTGTGACATAGTTATATAAATATATAAATTAATTGAAGTAGAACATAGACTATGAATTACACGTAATGAAAACCATTACAGTATAAAGCATCCGCTAACATGTTTCCATTTGATGCACGATGTAGGTATAATTAGATGTATTAATGATATAACAAGTACAAATATGTATACTTTTACTAAAATTAAAACTAATAAGTATAATGTCCGTAAAATCGTCTTAACTTCACTTATTATTATAAGTATGTCATTTATGATCATGTAAAAGCACTGCTGGCTTTTGAAAAGACACAAAGTTTAACTAAAGTTATAGATGTATTAACGAAATGCGTAAATCTGCGAATCTCGATGAAATATTATGACACTGGTTGAACACATGCTTCAGTTGAAACTAGTGGTCCTACGGAGACATTTTATTTAGTCGACGCTGCAGTGGTGTGGTACTCACAATTGGACAATCAGAGACGACTGTAAATTCTGCCGTAACTCGTAAACACGTCGCTCGATCCCGTCGCCGTCGGGATCAAACTGAAGTATTGGCGGTGAGCTCATGTGTATATTCGTCTGAGCTAAGAATTTACTGCTTATAATACCTTCACTTCGTAAAGAATTAATTTACTGTAAATTAGTGGGATAATGTGATTTACCATCTTATGTCACAAGGCGACGAGCACAAGGCGGTGCTGCATATGTTATCCTAACGCCATTTTTATATAAGAATTTTAAAATTGCCATAAGATTGTTAGATAAAACTTTACCCCCACTAATACTTTACAAATGTGAACTTTTAATTTTTAATATAACACCGAAGTAAAAGTGAAGTGAAATGAAAAAAAAACCCGTAAGCACTGAAGCAACACGAAATTTCCGTCCGAAACTAAGTAGATTACAGTCAAAACAACCCACCGCTGCTTACTTACGCGCAATATTTTTTTTTCGTTGCCGGCGCTGAAAATCAGGCCGCGGTCGTCTACCGTGACGGGGGGTTCCGCAGGCACAATAGTTCCCGAAAAAAAAAAATATAACCCCGTCCCTATTGTTTCCCCGGCCGCCCCTCCGACAGCAATTAATGTTGTATTTTACCTTTATGCGCCGCTCTAATACAGTTGTAACGAGTGACTTCCCCACCTGCCCCGAACTGAACCCTAAAAGCGGGATCGGATATTGTTATAAAAAGTTGAAATTTATTATCCGTTCGGTGAACACCTGTCCGAGACCGAAGACCGGGGACCGGGGACCGGGTATCGACAGTCCGCGCGGGCGTTTATCCGTTATTATGTTTGTTATAACTTGATTCTTTCATTTAACTTCTATATTTAACTTCGAACTTTTATATTTAACGACGGGACCCGATAACGACATCCTATTTCAATTATGTTAGTTTAATTAATGAATCATTATCATCATCATCATTTTAACCAATGGATATCCACAGCTGGACATAATGAATATTACCCTACAAATTGACATGTTACGGACCTATCCTTTTTGTTGTATAGTTTACGTTGGTTTAAATATTTTTGTAAATAACTTCTAGTTCAGGTAATGAAAGGACGAGAAGAGCGGGACCTTCACCTGATGATAACTGATACGCTTTTTTCTCTCTAACCGCGCGGGAAATCTTTTTAGAGGATGCCTTGTTTCTGGGGGGAAGAAGAGGTTATGTGGGGCTTCTATACACTAAAACCCCTTCGGTGATCTCCGTCAGTGCATTAGGATGGGCTAAGGAATCTTCTACGGAACGCACCGGTGCCCACCTGCACTCTGGCTAAAACATCCTACGGAAGGGCAAAGCCCTTTATATATAGTTGTCAGTAAAAATTAATAGCCGATTTGACAGCCGATAGGGCATAAAGGTCCTCGAATAGCGACCGTCATCATTCAACCGATGGATGTCCAGTGCTGGACATAGGTCTCTTGTAATGTGTTCCACGAACCACGGTTTTGCGCTATTTGAATCCAGTGGCTCCCACCGATTCTTTTATGCCCTCTGTCCACCTAGTGGAGGGTTTGCCAACACTGCGCTGCCCATGCGGGGTCGCCATTCCAGCACTTTAAGACCCCAACGACCATCGGTTCTACGAGTTACAAGCTGATGATAAAGATGATGAAAAATTAAAAGTGCTTGTTATCGTCTAATCTGTTCAAAGTTAAAAATTCGATGTTTATTTAAGTTATACTTACTTCCTCGGGGACGTTGGGGAAACGGATCGGATGAATATTTCAACTTGTGACGGAATTAAGCCTGCCGACACAACACTCAGTTTAATGTACACATTCCAACGTCATCCGAAATATTAATGGTATTTAATTAATGACATCATCATCATCATTATCAGTCTTTGTTTATCCACTGCTGTATATAGGCCTTCCCCAATGTCTTAGACCAAATGCGATCCTCAGCTTCTCGCATCTACCCACTTCCAACTGCGTTGATGATTTTATCGGTCCATCTGGAGGAAGGGCGTCCTACACTTCTGCGACCTGTACGCGGCCTCAACTCCAAAACTTTTCTCCCCCATCGACCATCACTGACGCAACAGACCTGGCCGGCCCACTGCCACTTCAACTTGCAGATTTTGATAGTTACGTAACTTTAGTTCTTCGTCGGATTTTGTCCCTTAGAGAAAAGCAATGTAACATCTTATTCGATCTTTTTTTTGGAGACACAAAATATTTGGCGGAACTCTGACGTAGGAAAGTTGTTGCACTCCTTTGCTGTTCTTATCAAAAAAGAGGAGCTAAAAAGCTCTTTCGCAAACTGGGTATGTTTACCACGAAAGGATGGTGACTCGCCGTGCGCATAGTCCTCCAGTGGTAGGTACGGATAGTGGAATAGTTTTAGTTACTTATAAAAAACTAATTAACAAATATTGTTAAGAGTAAGCAAGTAGTTAATTTTCAAAAAATTTTTTTTTAATGTTTTTAACTTTTAAGATAGGGTACATCAATTAATTTTTTCTACTATAACAGTAAAAACTAGTTCAAATTAAAATCAAATGTTACAACGATTGAGTAAAGGTTGAATGATGTTTTGGCCTTTTTTTTTTTAAAACATATACCGCCGTGTGTACAAAATGGCGGATCCAACGTTGTCACTAAGTGAACCTTTTAATTTTCAATGGATATTTTATAACAAAAAGGAATACCTGAAACCTGATCCTGAATAATGAATGTTAATATTATTTTAAAAGCTATAGTTAATCGCGTCTAAATAATGTCTTTTTTTAACACGCATACGCAAGTGTATGAACAGTGAGATATGCACGCAAGCGATATATTTAAGGAAGGGTGTCTAAAGTCAACAAAAGGTGCCGAGGGTCGGACCTGGAGCATGACAAACACAACGGCCGCGCACTCAACTGCTAAGCTTTGATATTGCAAGCATAAGCCGACTGACATCCTACATATACTATATCCATATATTAGGTCCTTACATATCAAATTAGCGTTTTGTCGTAATGACCACTTTGATCTGAAATATCTCCTCTTTGGTTAACAATTCCAAATTCAAATTTATAAATTCATTTAGCTGCTACATTTGAGTTTTGGAAACAGTCATTCGTTTGTTTTTTTCTCATTATTTTTTTCTTTGTCGTCGCTTATTGCCGCACAATGGAAAACATGAAATATCGGTATATTTACGAGTACGAGTTCTACCGTGGCACCAGCACCAGTGCTGCAGAAACACCTCGGAAAAGTAAAAAAACTTAACGATGGGTACCTCATGAATCGAGTGAATCGAACTTGAAAACACGCGCCGACTGCTGCTGCTGTGTTACTTGCTCAACCGACACAATGATGAAGGGATTTTAAATCGAATCATTACTTGTGATGAAAAGTGGATACTGTACGATAATCGGTAGCGCTTGTCGAAATGGCTGAACCCTGGAGACTCAGCCAAATCCTGCCCTAAACGAAAATTGACTCAGAAAAAATTACTTGCGAGTGTGTTTGGTGGACCAGCGCCGGTGTCGTTCACTGCAGCTTTCTAAAATCTGGCGAAACGATTACGGCAGATATCTATTGTCAGCAACTGCAGACCATGAAGGAAGAGCTAGCTGCTAAATAACCGAGATTGGTAAATCACTCTAGGCCACTGCTGCTTCACGACAACGCAACACCACCACCACACACTGCACAACAAACAACCACTAAGTTAGATGAGCTACAATTGGATTGTCTGCAACATCCACCGTACTCCCCGGACCTTGCCCCAACAGATTACTATTTTTTCTGGAATTTGGACACCTTCTTAGAAGGTAAAAAATTCAACTCCGAAGCGGCAGTCCAAACCGCCTTCAAAGAGTTTATTGATTCTTGCCCCCCATGGTTTTTTAGTAAAGCGATCAATGAACTACATATGAGATGCCAAAAGTGCATAGATAACAACGGTGCATACTTTGATTAATTAAATAAATTTTACAAAAAACAAATTGGCTTTATATTCCTCCCGTACAAAACGCCAATTTCATATGTATGGACCTAATATTTCATTCATCATATTATTATATTTTTATATTAAAAAAAAAGACATTATTGGATCAATAACTTTAATAATTATTAGGGGTAGGTTTGATGGGCCAGTTCTAACAACACAGATTTCAAAATTTTTTTTTTAATTCGACTAAGCGACGAGACGAACAAGACGTTCACCTGTTGGTAAGTGATACGCTTACCCATAACAACATGGTGCTAGTTGGGATGATATACAGCACCACATTGCGCTGGTCGCCTGAGATATAAGACGTTGAGTCTCGTTACTCCAGTAATTTCACCTTCGACGAATCTTGCGTCTCTGGCGCAATGTGATGTAGTATATATCATCTTAACTATCACTACATTATAATGGGCAGGCCTATCACTTACTATCAGGTGAATGTCTCGCTCGACTCACGGCTTGGTAGACTAAAAAAAAGCGATATAATTTTCTATCGAAAGAAAAGACCATAAGCCCGTGGTGCACGAAGCCTTCTAGAATTTACCGTAGAAATAATACACTACGCAACATTACGCTCGTCACCTTGAGGCCTCAAATTTTAGGTCTCGTTACCCCAGTTATATCACTAGGTTCAGCGTCCTTCAACAGACATTTGGTTTCATTATGGAAGGATCTAGACCTACATGCAAATTCTACGTATAAATGACTTTATGCATGATCTATAAAATTAGTAGTTGCTAAATGCTGAGGTGTGTATGGGGTTCCACCCAACATCTCACGGACCCCAAGTCAACCTCATGTACACACGGTGCACCCAGCTGCATAACAGACGAGGCTCTGTCCACCCACCAACCCGCAATGAGCCAGCGCGGTGGGTTATGGCCCAATTTCCCTCGATGAACTCCAAGAAAAGACGGCGCTAAGTGCGCGGCGGAACCGGCGGCCGTGCCGATCATAACCGAGGATCGATCGATGTGGAGATCAATGAGAGAAGACAAGTCCAGCAGTGGACGTCTGTCGGCTGATAATGATGATAATAAATCAAGTTAAATAGGATAAGTACTACTTTTTTTCAGCATATCGTGGCTTGTTCGTGTTGGGGTCTGAATAGATACCACAGGGGCGCAACTTATTACCGTCGTTAAATAATTACCGTGTTTAATAATATGAAATATTTAATGCGTCAAGGGGAATAAGTAGTTGTGTAAACATCTTAACAGGCGTTTCAGTTTTAGTTATTATTAATTTGATGACCATAACGTACCTTAACGTTACATGATACGGCTCTAAGCCACTTCCCGATGAGGATGTGCGCCCGGTGTTCAGACGTGGGACGGTGTGCTCGGCATGCCTTTGAATAATCTCCCTGTCGAACTATATTTGCTTTCGCTGCGCATGTACACCGATCTTCTACTTTATACCATACAGTATATATAATCCGTACGTTATAGATTCCTGAAGGAGTATGATATTCCAGAAAATACCTTCAGTTTTCTCGGAGGAAGCTCTCACATGAAGTTTAATAGGAAATGTCAAATGATATTGCATTGAAAGAAATATCGCGCATGGTATATAAGAAATAAATAAAATAGTTTATCGTTTATATATTGCGACTTGAAACGAAGAGCAATTACTGGTGGTAGATCTCCGTCGCCGGAGATCGTCTAGGTGGGTACCACAAGCCCTGTAGCCTCAGGCTGTTAAAAATAGAACAAAGGTATAACCTGCCTGTCGTACAAGGCGACTAAAAAGGTCCTCGTCTTCGTGAGCCTTGAGGATGGGGGCCCTCAAAGTCAATAAGCGAGTCTTAGGTGGACGGCAAATGCGTGATGATCTCGTATTTGCCGTAGCACAGCGTGGATGCTAAGAAGGGCTTCCGTGGAATATTCTAGCCAGAGTGCAAGGGGGCATTCCGTAGGATATCCCCGGAACCCCTTCTTATGTAGTGACGGAGACAACCGAGAGGGTTTTAGTGGGGAGTAGCCCCACATAATCTTGTCTTTCCCCCAGAAGTAAGGTATCTTTTAAGAAGATTTCTCCTGCGATAAAAAAAATAAAAAAGATGGGTACCACTGCAGCGCCTATTTCTGCTGCCAAACAGTAGTGTGAAAATATTACTGTGTTCCGGTTTGAAGGATGTTGTAGCTAGTTTAATTACTGGGGTAAGGAGGCTCAATATCTTATGTCTCAGGCGATGAGCACATTGTGATCCTACTTCCACCATTCTAACCAGCGGCACATTGTTATGGACTTGCGTTTCACTAACCATCAGGTGAACATTGCAAGCGTCTCGTCGCATAATTAATTTAATTTAATTAAAAGCAACGGCACCAACACAACGTTCACCCTGATATGATTGGTGACGCGGCTGCGCACGTCAATAAAACCCCAAAGGTGTTTTCACATAACTTATGTTGATCGCGTTATTAACTTTAAGCAATATTTAGATAGTTTATAAACTTAATTAGTTGAAAATTAGGACACATGAATTTTATAAATGATGTTAAAAAAAGCATGGTTATAGTTTTCTGAGAGTTATCAATAAAGTAATGGTTATCATAAGCGAGTCTGTACTTCGAGTTGAAGGTACTAAGCCACGAGGAAGAACACCTATGAGACGGATTGACCAGATATAGGCGGCAGTAAATGGTTCATCATTGTTGCCACTATATGAAAGCACTGAGAAGACGGCCACCACAGAGGAATGGCGACGTGTTGTTAACCTTGCTACCAACATCTAAAGTGATGATCACGACCACTCTGTCAAGAGTGATACCAACGAAGAAGAATGGTTATCACAAAAATTTTAATAAACCTGTCGACAGTCAACCAAAGTTGGCTCATAACATTCTATCCCTTTGCGTAAACTTAGTGTACGACTTGCCGGTAAACAATATACCTGGCGAACAGCTACATCGACTAAATTTTTCGTGCACTCTAAGAATGAACTCTCCCACTTCGCAACTTTACAGACGTCTAGGTCCCAGCAGAAGCACTAAGTGAAATCCGCCGGGCACGAGCCCCGCTCCGTGTGAGGACGGACGATGAATACTAATCAAAGAACAGTACAAGTTCTATGTATCGCTTAAAAAGAACGTTCCCGTGCTGACCGTCTGAGGGTCCGCGGCGAGGGTCTTTTAATTGAACTTTTTACGCTTTGCTCAGTTCTGAGATTGGAATAGAAATTCGTTTGCGATATTTTACGAGTAAAATGTATGGGGAGTGGGCGCTCGGACGGCGCTCGGACGGCGCTCGGACGGCGCTCGGACGGCGCCCGGCTTTGACCAGTTATCTTTTAATTAAACCTCGAGGAATTGTGACATGTATTTTACAAGTGGCGGCATCTTCTTGCCCCGGCGCTACGTCCGCTGCGAGATTTGCCCGTTTACGCTATTTACGTTTTTAATAACACCAACGTTTAAATTCTGAAAACAAACAAAACACAATACATAGTTTCATTTATATTATTTGGAAGAAAAGACGAGACGAGGGAGCTGTTCCCCCGTGTGATACGATCCATAACAACGTGGTGCTAGTTAAAACAATATACAATGCACCAATAATTTCATTATCTATAACAATATTTGGATTGTATACGTAAACGTCTTCGATTGCATCACAACATTGTCAAAATTGGTCTAGCCATTTGAAAGGTAACAAAGCTTAAAACAGAGAGACAGGTTGGGATAGGATTTACCACCTAGGCGGTTAGGATGGGGGTTCTCATCGCCTTCTAAACGACCCTGAAGAGAACAATGGCTGGACATGGTGTCGAGTCATTGAAGTACTCACGAGGCTGGTAGGGCATGCATAAAGCAAACCCCGGGATGGGTTATCCCAGCACAGCGTTAGCGAGGCTGCGGTTGTGTTCCGAACAGAGATGCCGTGACTTCTCCAAACGCCGAAGGTGACCACCGAGGGGGTTTTAGTGGGTAAAAATCGCCGCATAACTCTGACTTCCCCCAAGAAGACAGAGTATCTTTTGGACAATTTCCCACACGGAACCAAAAAGAAAAAAAAGGATTTAACGCCTTCCAGCGTCGTGTGGTAGGTAAACAGTGACGGCAACGACTACAAGATAATGTAATACACAAAGACTGATAAATAATTTGATAGAGTCCTCTTCGTTAAAGGAGCGGAGCTGGTGCGAGTTCGTCGCGGACAATTTAATTATGCTCCAGACCATTCAGCCAACCCAGCTGTTACGCTTCTTAACTTAGTATTAGCTTCGGCTAACTACATACATCTGTCATAGTTTTCTTTCAATCTTTTGACCTAAAAATTTATATACATATTCATTTCATAATATATATATCTCTAATGCTGAACACTAGCCCCTCCATAAAGGGAACATTTGCCATACTCGCCACGCTGGCATGCGGGTTGATGCAGTACGCTGGTAACGGTCACACGGAATGCAGCAGCTCTTTCCTTAGAATTATTCCCTCCTGAGTGGTCTTTTACGACGACGCAGTTACAGTTACAATCATTATTAACCACCATTGACCATAAACAAATTATTATAAAAAATCAGTTTTGTACTATAACTTTATGAAAATTATGTATCCATATGAAGGATGTCATGTCTTTACGTAGCATACAGGTTTGTATTATATATTTATTATTTATATATCTTAAATAAGTGTTAGTTACTTCTGTACCTTTTCGCCATTTCATGTATGGTTGAGCGATATAAATGTTTACATTCTACAATGCTACATAGTGTCATCATCATCATCAGCCGATAGACGTACACTGCTGGATGTAGACCTCCCTCAAAGATCTCCACATCGATCGGTCAGGAGTTAGTCGCATCCAATGGTTTCCCGCGATTCTCACCAGATCGTCGGTCCACCTTGTGGAAGATTCATCTAGTATCAAAAAACAAAAACTTCATAACAAAATGGTGTATTTGCTTATTTTCTATGGCGACGGATATGATGTTTTCGGAGCTGAGCATTTTCACATACTTGAAGTTCTCCTTATACAGATACGGGCTATTCCTAACACTGCTTTGCTGGCCATAACTCCCTCACTATCTTTGGAGAAGGAAATTAAAAATACATTCTAAGCTGACCTGGAAGCCCGCAGAAGCAATGTCTGTACCAAATTTTTAGTGTTTACATCCAATGGTTTCGGTGATTCTGTGATGAGTCAATAAATACATATATACGGATAAGATTATCAGACGTCACCTATAATGTAATAATTTTGTGAATATTGTAAAGCATGCAGACGACGTAGCGTGCTTCGACTAGTATTCGATATAATGATAATCTGGTTAAGGAGTACGGACTGGGCCGTCTCCCTGGGGGCTATTCCGTCTGCGGGCTGCGCTGGTGGGGGCTATTCCGAAGGAAACTATTTAATGTTATTCTGTTCCCGTTTGGCTTACTATGGATATGATTTATTATATAATGTATTATTAAATATAAATATCAAAAACAGAAACGATTTTTAATTTTTTTAACATATATTTTGTTTATTATGTAACAACTTGTTAAGCAGTGCGCAGACAAGTTATTATTGCATATCTTTATAGCCCAATATAATAGTATCTTTAGTAATCGTTCCTAAGTTTTTCGTAAAATTAGCAAATAACTTTATGACTTATCAGGCGGCGTTTGAGTAATATTTACAAAGAAACACAATAACCAACCTTTCTTGTGTTCGTAGAAAAATATTTTCCTATTGAAGAGTCATCGATTAGGTTTTAGTAGTTTAAGAAGAAGAATACAAATTTTTCTTGATGTAAATGTAGTGCTTGAGAGTGGTTATTAGTTGACAGAACTACATTAGTAAAAAAATCGAAGACAAAAATGTTGTTAAATTTGTCAGTACCAAAGCTCTGAAAAAAAAAAACAATTCGGCAGTACTAAATTTTTGCAGCACCGTTCACAGTTTGGAAGTGTTGGTGGAAAGAAATAAAGGAGCGTAACGATTCCAAAAACGTCTCTTTTTGACAAACGAGCAGAACGGTGTAACGACGTCAGGAACTTTCACCGCCGCGCCGTCGCTCACTGCCGCACCACCCCCTGCACACCCCCACGGCCCTTGCACCCCAACACCGCAGCAGCGCGCAACCATTGCCTCGTTCCCATAGTCACGTGCACCGCCCTCCGGTTGCCAGTAATCAAACTAAACCCGTTTTACTTTTTCCCTCATAGATCGATAACGACGTTTGCATTCAGAATAGCGCTTTGTTGCAGCGGGGAAGACCTCGATTGTTTCCCTCCCCGCTGGTGAACCAGCCGCGCCGGCAGACTCCGTCGGATGTTCCTTTGTCTTATTCATGGGCACGCACGTGTTTGGCTTTTGTACGGTACAATAATAAACTTAGTTTAGTCATACTTATGTACTACCAGTAAAATATTAGTACATTAAAAGTATCTATATTCTATCGTTTTAGCAGCTTACCTGTAAACAGTATTCAAAGAAACTCCTTATCACAGCTAATGATGTATCCACGCCACGGCAGCGCGCTCGAGTCGTAGCAAACACATAGGCGCACGAGCGTATTTGAAATTGATATGGCTGGCGAAGTTGCGGCTCCTCATTAGCGAGTTTATTATGAGTGATCATACGAGCGACACCCTCGAGCCGTAAATTCCTTCAGCGGGCCCACTTACTAGTGTGCGGTTGAATAGGAGGCAGGAGAGGCGTCAGGCGGCCGTGCCCGCGGGGCCCATACATCGATATTATCTGTCGAAAGTCGCGGTGGCCGCGGACGCGCCGCCGGGCCCCAGCGCTGGGACAACTTATCAAATTAGAGACGGTTGTATTCCTCAAGCTTTTACTGAATGCTTTAGGCGAGGGTGCACTCACGGCTCTAATTATATCACGATATTTAGATTGGCTTGCTTTAAACACGAACATTTGCCTTGACATGTATTACGGCAGTATCTGATGCTTAATTAGTAACGAGGAAACTACCAGAATCGTGTTGATAACATGTCAGGTTTCTCTTGCTTGCTATCTATTTACGTTTGTATAAATCCTAGCTCAAATCTTTTATTTTAAACTCTTGTTCTAGTGTTCGCTTTTTGGTATAAATTTTGATAGTAATTTGTTACCATCTAAAAATAGTATGTCCTTTGGATCTCGTTTAAGATTAAGAACACCTAACTATATATGATGTTAAACAATGAAATAATAACTTTTTCCTCTTATAAACTTTATTTTCAATCTGTGCGCTGTTTGTTTTCAAACAGTACACCTGAAAACATTGTTCCTTTAGCTATTATTAAGTTCCGTCTTACTTTGGTATAATAGCTTCAATTTTACTGGACTTATTCATCTTATAATTTAAACCGCAAATAAAATGGTTCATCGTTTTTATACCAAACTATAGTATATAACCTTATTATAATAGTTCACATATAACATATATTTATCTTCTATCATTCTTAAAGTAACTGTAAGTAATAAAATAATAAAAAAATAGATAGCAAACTAAAGTACTCACTAACTAGCCGTCGTCTGTGTTAAAAATAGAACTTAGTACGTTGTTTGTTTATTTTATAATAAAACTTCACAACAATATATATTCGACGAGTCCGAATTGAGTAAACAGACACAAGTAGGCACACCATTACGTCCCCCATTACATCCGCCTCCCCCACAAAAAGCGTCTTGCACCTGACAATGATAATTGATAAACAGTCCCATTAATCACCGGGCACCTCCCTGTGAACCGACGCACCGGCTACACCACACTAAACTGCGCTAGATTACACTACAACACACGCAATTCTACACAAAAAAATCTAGATAATAAAAAATTATCTCTAGATAAATTTACTCAGACATAAAAGCTCAATTAAAAAGTATGTAAAGCTTTTTAATTATATAAAATGAGTTGATATCACATTGTTTACTATGAAGCGACTACGCGAACACACACTCACTTGATAGCAAGTGATACTACTAAGGACATGGCATTTAGGATGATATACGCAACACCACATTGTGCTCGTCGCCATGAGACTTTAGATGTCTCGTTACCCCAGCAATTTCACTAGCTACAGCGCCCTTCAAACCGAAGCACAGTAATGTTTGCACAGTACTGTTTGGCGACTACCTAGTCGGTCTCCGGCAACAGAGACTTACCACAAGTATTTAGCTCCTGTTAGCTTTCTGTTGAACTTTTTCTCTTATCCTAAGGTCGGATTCGAACCGGTGGCTCTGTTCACAAACCGTACAATTATTAGTCCGGTGATGCTTTTGTTGATTAACCGCAAAGCAAACCCTAATTGGACACTAATAATTTATCGATAACTGTAATTGAAACCGTATTGTGTGCAATACTATGTTGTCTGCATCCATACGTCATCGTGTTACGCTTTAAAATATGTGTTAGTATTTATTTTAGTAACAATAACTTATTTTCTTAATAATTCACAATTACAGTATTTTCCGTCGAAAAAGCTTCAAGTCGCACAGAGAGCAATGGACTATTCCATTATACTCGGGGTTTCCCTGCGTGATCGAATCAGAAATGAGGAGATCCGCAGGAAGACTAAGGTCACCGACATAGTCCAAAAGATTGCTAGTCTCAAGTGGCAATGGCAGAATTTATCGCTCGAAGTACTGACAGCCAGTGGGGTACCAAGGTCCTCGAATGGCGACGGCGTACCGGAAGAAGCAATGTTGACAAGCCTCCCACTAGGTGGTCCGACGATTTGATAAGGTTGCGGAAAGCAGCTGGTTGCGTGCAGCGCAGAATCGATCGACATGGAAATCTTAGGGGGAGCCCTACGTACAGCAGTCGACGTCTATCGGCTGATGATGATGATGATGATAACAATATTTATTTTTTTATTATCAGGATTCAATTACTAGACGGATTTTAAAGGCGCCCTTTGTAATCTTCCGTCAGCCACAAATGTACAAAAGCACCTATAAATAATTATTTTAAATGAATGAATAAAATTTGCTTAGATACAGGCCCATCACCTCACTAGGTCATTAATAAATGCTTTAACAAGTGTGCCTCAAGGCACAATTACATACAAACGAACACAAACCGTTCTACCCCACTTGTCTGATACTTAAGTTCCGGTAAAAACTACGCGACTTCAAATGAGGTCTTGTGTACATCATCAAAGACAATTTCTATAGCAGTTCCTCTTTTGTCAATTGACGGCGGGGTTTCATTCAATTAATGTTTTTAGTAAAACGAAGTTGTTTTCTTTTGATTTAATAGGTCGTGATAAATGTCTTTTGCCGCCACCTTCGCAATAATACGATATAAGAATTTCTAAAAAATCTCTGAGAGATGGTGATCTTCCAACAATTGTGACATAATAACATTTTCAGTCGACAAAACAAAATCAGAACTCTTAAACTGTCTAAGAGCTACGATGGTAGTACATACGGTAAACTAATTACTTCTCCCTGTTTGCATGGATAGTTAAAAAACCAGAGATAGTAAGTAGTAAGTGCCTTTTCATTCTTTATTATATTTAACTCGGAGTACAAAATAGACGTTATATTAACAACATAAACATAATATTTGGTACATGTACTAGACTATTTCGAAACGAATAGGAAATTAGCAAAAGCGTATAACAAGAAGGTGGGCAAATGCAGCAGGGGTGCACACCCACACCTCGTTTACAGCGTTTGCAATTTAAATCACTTAATTGTGAAACAATTTCCTGCGGATATGTTATGTATTATTTTGCATACGTCGTGTTATGTCTCGCTTCCGCACCGGCGGGACTAGCGGAGCTTTAATTGCACTAAACTTATATAAATGAAGACAATCGCAGGAAAGCTCTTAAAGTTTCGTGATATAAGAACTTTAGTTTTTCGCTTATATTTTAACACTTTGTTAAAGACATTAGTTTTTCGACATTTAAAACAAAACTAAATATATATATATAAAAGTTGTAGTGGTATTGAGGTGGGGTTTGGGGAGTCTTATGAATGGTAACGCACGCACGATTTAAAGTACCGAGCAAATTACTAAGTACAGCAGTATTACGAAGATCCAGTTGATGGATACAGTTGTATACTCCGTAATGACTTGTTGGTACAATGTACACAAAGATGTACGATCCTTGTAAGGATTTGCACTATGATAAACGACAGCGTGATGTATTGTTCTTGTTTCAAAGTATAATATAAATTTTGATAATAACTTCAGTATTACTAAAGTAACCGTTAGTAAGTTAGTAATACATTGTTTGAAGAGATAGTCGGATGGATGTCGACTTCGCGATCTAGGATAAATATATGTATCGATAAATAGCTAAAACGCTGTGGATGTAGTACATAAATCTCTAGTTAGTGTATTTATTAATTAAGCTGTAAATCTAAAGTCAATCGATCCCAATCGCAGCAAAGCTGTAGCCGCTCTAAAGTCCAGACTAAACATATCCAGCCGCGTATAAAACCGGTTGAAGCGCTTAAATCGCTTAAAGCGCTTAACTTTCAGCGTGCAAAGTTCGATAAATTAAGTTAACACGCTGCAGGCGCCCGACTTCAGGTCGGGCTTCGAATCCGGAGCACTACGATAAATGAGATTTTTATTTCTCAAAAGGCCAACTTTGGCCTGCTCGAAATGCACTTGAAAAATTCATACACGCAAACGTAACCAAGTAACTGCCCGCCCGAAAAACCGCGCTGACTGGAGCAGCGCAAAAATAATTCCTCCGCAACAGCGCTATACCTACTCCACGTAAAGCTCGCTTCGGCGGGTAAAGGTCTACGAATAAAAGAAATAGAGAAATATATGTTAATTCAATTATTAAAACATCAATTATGAGGAAAGGCTCTTTTAAAAAATGAAACATCTTTAGGATCGAAGCACACAAAAGTGTGTGTACATTAAAATTCTTATTTTTTATAACGAACAATTAGTCCAGGCGGTGGTCGGTTCACCTACCATTCCACTTATTTCAATTATATATATGTAATTTCGACTGAACCTTTTATCTATGGCATTAACTCCGTCAAATATAAAGATTCCAGGCGAAATTCGACCACTATACTAACTAAATTATAGTTAACATCCCGTTCTTTTACTAGTTAAATTCTACGGAAAGTTCAAATTGATTCTTCTTCCTCCTGCCCTTTTCCCAGCTCTGTGGGATCGGCTCAGTATGTACTTCTCCTCCACATTCCTCTATCAGCCGTCATATCTGAATTCACACTCTTCTAACACATGTCATCTTTCACACAGCCCATCCACACGTTCTTCGGTCGCGGCTGACACTGATGAAGTATTTGGGATCAATTTGAACCTTATTCCATAGGGCCACTTAGCATTTAGGTTGCGCGCCCGGGCGTTCGTTGATCCAAGCATCAGCTGTTTTTAATTTTGTGTTTCATTGCTGGTTTTATTTTTAGTAAAGTAACGTATTATTTTATGAAACTATCGTTTCATCTAGCTGTACTAACATGATGGAGCGTAAATAATACTAATAAAACGTTTTAAAAATATGATTTTTTTTAAACAGGATCGATTTTTTCCCGTCCCATCATAATAGGTGTCATTAGTACTATCGTCTGTCTTTGTTTTCGGAAGCGGTCTTCTAACACTCAGTATTTACCTTATTTCAAAATTGGTACTAGGTGTTTGTTTCGTCACACAAAGAACCTCCAATAATGTGTTAATTGAATTTTATTAATAAAACAATTATTATTGTTAAATCAGTTGGTAACGGCTGATCCTTGTGTTAACGCCGCACTTGTCTTAGACCAATTTAATCAGAGCAATTATTGTTTTAATAAAGCAATCAACATTAATTGATTCAAATTACACAGATTAAGAATACTCCTGGTAATTTAGTCCATCGAGGGAGAGCGGGACGGATTTATATTGACGTGGTGGAGTTAGAGCGAGACAGCGAGCTAAACGCCCCACAAGAATAACAGTAGACCTGTTTAGCACAAAGTGCTTTGCTATGTCACAATTCATCATACTCCAAACGAGACCCTGTCCATTTCCGGAAATGGGGGTAACTTATAAAAAAATCTCTGTATACCTCTCATTTTAACAGTACAATCGATATTTTATTTTTACTAATACAGCTGAAAATACTAATCTGAAAAAATGGCTGGTTCTTGTTTTGTTTTACGAAGAGCTCGTCGCAGTCTGGACATATACCTGATATTAAGTGATACGCCTGCATATAGCAATATGGTGCTGCTAGTATGATATACAAACCACATTGTACTCGTCGCTTTGAGACGTAAGATGTTGAGATTCTTTACACTAATAAATTCACTGGCTACTCTCTTCAAACCGAAACAGTAATTGCACACTATCGCTTGTCTTATGCACTAGGAGCTGCGATGGTATCTATCTAGATAGTGTCCGGCAACAGAGACCTACCACCACTTTATTAAATATCTAAAATTGGTGCCGTTAAAGTTATCCGGACTCGAAGCTCGTGGAACGGGGACAAATGACATAACATGCGCGTAAAAACATTTAGACATCACATCTCGCCGTTATTTTAATTAAGATTATGTGTTTGTTAGATTATTTGTATGTTAGATTATTTGCAGCTAAGATTATTTGCATCTTAGATTGTTTATATATAAGATTATTTGTATAATATCACTACGATTTTTTAGTTAATTTTTAACATGAAGATGTTCACGTCTCGCTTCCCTCACCTCTCCGCTCCTCTAGCGTTATCAGTTTGACAGTTCTTGGGTGTGCGAGGTAGGGGTGTGGTGGGGTGGAGTGAGAGCATTGAGATAGGGCTCGTTTTTTACAGCCCGGCCCATTGTTTTGACGCGAAAAACATCGTCCGCGATAGACGCCAATGTCGCGCCGCGCGCTGCGATAACATCCAACGCGGCTCCTTTGCTGTACACATATATATATGTGTGTGTGCACGCACGGAAATAGTGATGCACGTTGTTTTCTGATGGATTTTTTAAAATAATTATCTGACGTATAAAACGTGCGATAATTTATTAGCCATTTTTATTTTTCTAATCTGCTTAATGTAATATGGTTAACTAACAACTTTGTTTGAATATCTTTAAGCTAACAAAATAAGCTATTTTCTATATATGTAACGCTAGAGAAAAGTGACTGTCATTAATATAGGTTTACTTTATTTTCCATTCATCTAATCATGTTATAAATTACGTAGTCTGTGGCAGTAAGGCCTGGACACTGTTTGACGCATTGTACGTATGTTATGACACCATAAGAGGTTTAAAGAAAATTAATGACACAGACTTATATGTAAAAATAACGATTTGTTTAGCGAAGTTGTTAGTTTGCAATCACTAAAGCGTAAGAATTCATCATCATGTATGCGCAGGCATTTCCCCCACGTTAAACAAAAAAAAAAGTCTTCTACTGAAACAAAGCTTAAGTGTAGCCAATGACTCATTGAATAAATTCCAATTGTGTGGTTTCTTCCGATGACATGGTTGCCGACCACTGGTTCAGGACGTCACTAGAATGTATCAATTTTAATGTGTAAAGTTGTGGCAGAGCAGCGCCGTAACAGTTTACTTGTGTAACATTACGGAGCGATGCGCCGTTAGATCTGTCGCATTTCTTTGTTGACATTTATCAAGGGGATATATCCTTTATCCAAACATCTTGACTCAGGAGCCTGCAGCTCTCTTTGTGCGCTATCGACAGAGTACTACAAAGTCGGAAACGCAATATCCTTTGTCATGTAACGTTTGTTTTCGATCTTATGATACGATATGTTTTGTGGTGGGTGTTATATATATAATTATTATTATTGATGTATAACCTAAGGCGAGCTCATCAATTAACCTAGTCATCAAAGTAAACAGATGTGTGTAGGCAATATAAGAAAATATAATATACATATTCTTACATTTATGCACAAATGTATAATGTTGTTTTACTTTTTATTATTAAAGTAGCTATTTTACTATGAGGACTTGGCGCAGTATATCTTGGGATGACTTGGCATGCCCGAGTTGGACAGGGCTGCGTCGAGACCTCGTCGCTATTGTTGGCAACGACCTTTCTCTTCCCGCTTTCGTGAAGGCAATGGTGGAAAGCGAAGAGTCATGGAACGCCTGTGTTGCCTTTTGTGAAAAGTTAAGTCGCAGAAGGAGGCTGCGGAGCGGATAAAAGTGCCTCTAACCTCGCTATCCGTAGCCAGAGACCAAAGCGTCGGAAGAGAGAGAATCATGCCCTCCTCCAACCCCCTTAACACAGGCTTAAATAGCGGATACGGGGAAATCCGCTACCTGGTACATTAAGCCTTAAGAAGGTGCGAATAATATTATCCACACGTAACCACTGTCTTGGGTCTTCCATGAGGAACCCCATATAATATTGAGGCCCATTAATGGTCCGACGTTAACAGAACTGTAGTAGTGTGGGAAAACAGTTGTGGCCAAAGGTCCAGCGAGGAAACCATGGAGTTTTAGCCAGTAAGAAGGTGGCATACCTTTTTTGTTGTTTGTTGTTGAAAGTTGGGAAAAGAAAAAAAAGCTATTTAATTATCACCTTAAGAAGCATTTTAAATTTTATACTTTGACGAGTAACTTAAAAAAGGGATTTTGCAATGAAAACAGACAAGTTACTATGTAACAAATTGTGACGCAATCGGTTCTCGTATTAATATTCAGGCCCGGGTTCAAACCCGGTCCGCGATTGTTACAACCGCCCGTCCCCCGTATTACACCCTCGCGCTCTAAGCGCCCCCATCGGTGTCATTGTTTGGATGAGACAGTTTGCAACTCTCAAAGCTTTTCAATGATGTTCAGTTATAACTCTGCTGTTCCGCTTCACCCGATGTTGTAATTATACGTCATTCACTTGTGAGTTGGTCTACTTCAGTTCAGTAACTCAGGACTCTGCAGCTCAGTTCTCTTCAGATTACTCTGGGTAATTAGATTAATGCTTCACCACGATCCCACTTGGTGTTGATGAATGTGGTGGTAAGGAACACTAACTCAGTAACAAGCTATTCATTTTTCCTTGACGACACCCAAGTCCAGAACAAGAAAATGCTAGCCAGTTGTCTTACTCCTTTGTTGTTCTTATGGAGAAAATAGAGCGATACCTCTTTGGTATTATGAATGTCACTTAACATCGTGTAATATTGAAAGCGAATATTTAGTCTTGTTTTCGATGAATGAGATGAATTTAATAATATCCATACACATGCAAACTATTTTCATAAAAGTAATACACGCCGCGGATATGACTTATTGGAATTCAGCGAGAGAAGAAATTATTGCGTTTGCAATAAAATACTGAACTGCATGATCTGCAGTACACCTGGAATAGGAAACTACATATTTAACTATCGCCTATATTGTTATATAATTAGTTCATTTTCCGTTTTAATCAAGTTCACATAAAAATCATTAAGATTTTCTTTTCTATGCAATTTTTTGCTTTGATTCAGAAAATTATACTCAGTTTAGGTATGCGTTTTTAACTTCGAAATTATATACTTAATCATGATAGTAAGGGGCCACGTCACACTCCCCTTACAAATGGCCTTAAAAAAAGGCTCAAAGTCACCCAAAGGGCAATGGAGAGGACTATGCTCAGAGTTTCTCTGCGCGATCGAATCAGAGATCTAATGTCATAGTCCAAAAGATTGCTAGTCTTAAGTGGCAGTGGGCAAGACACATTACTCGAAGGACCGACGGCCGATTGGGTAGTAAGGTCTTCGAGTAGCGCCCGCATACCGGTAGACGTAGTGTTGGGAGACCTCCCACAAGGTGGACTGACGATCTGGTGAGAATCGCGGAAACCCACTGGATGAGAGCAACGCGGCATTGAACGATGTGGAGATCTTTAGTACCATCGATATGGAGATCTTTGGGGGAGGCCTATGTCTGGCAGTGGACGTCTATCGGCTGGTGATGATGATACTTAACCTCATTTTTTTATAATTAAATAATTATAAATAAAAAGAATTCACTTGAAGTTTTAACACATCACATGAACTACTGTTACGAACACTTAACAATGAAACTAGTAACGAAATTCTCAAGTAGAACGCACCTACTTAGTTTCCCCTCGTTAGCAAACTACCGCACTTTTTTGACGTCTACTATGCCATACTCCGACACTCGGAGTGTTCGCATGTAACACTTGCCGTACACGGAAATCGAAACCTTCATTACACAGCAATAAGAGCTATAATCTCGTTATGCCGTTTTAAGAAACTGCAAAATCAATTTAGTTAAGTCAAAATGCACGTTGCGGTTTTCAAAAACGCGTAAGCTTTAAGTTTGAGCCGAGTAAAGCACAGAATCGCCTAACTTGTGTATTTCAAACGTAATCCCCCGGCGGAAAGAAACATTTTTACTCGTGCATCACTTTCACCCCTAACTCTCGAGATGAGAGAGTTTTGTCGAAGTTTTCCTTTCTCTAGAATTTCTTTTTTTATTTATCTCTCCGCAACAAAACTTCTCGAACACGTACATATAAATATGTATATTCCGAATACATAAAACGATCCACCCCTAAATATTGAAGTTATAAAAAAATTATTCAAGTTATTTTTTAACATAACTATACGTATAGACACTAGTGTAATATTAAGGATCACCACAAACTTTCTAACAGGTATAGTCATAGGTACAGATTTAGTGTATTTTATGACAATTAATAGAAGTAATTGGGGTAACATCATTCAGAACAGGTTATTAGTAAGGAGTTAACCCCCAGCATTGAGGAACCGACTTAAAAAGAGAGATGAAAATTAAACAAATAGCAATATTAAGAAGATAGTCAAGTTTTGACCTTACGGAGATAGGTTTTTATAAAACTAAGTTAATTAAAAGAATATAATTTTAAAGAGACCTAAAACCAGTGCAGTCGTTTGAGGGTTGGTCACAGATTGGGTGTTGATTTGTTTCAATTAGAATGTGAAAATATCCGGTGGTTATTATTCTGGGAGCTAATGCCTTCCAAATACGAAAAGCTTTTTTTTTTGTTTTGGGGGAGGGAAAATCTTCGAAATATACCCGCCCTGCTTCTGGGAGAAAATCAGGGTTAGATGAGATTCTTACTCACTAAAACCCCCTCGGTGCTCTGCAACAGTACATTCCGAGAGGCTCCGGCATCTCTTATAGAACGCACCGGTGCCTCTCTACTCTTTGTGTTGACACGTTTCTGAGAAGGTGCCTAACCCTCTTAGACACCATCGCTGAGCCATACGCTGTCCCTCCCACGGAGGTACACTTATTAAGCGATAAGGGCCCCCACCCTCAAGGCCCGCGAAACTCCTAGACCCTTTTAGTCGCCTTCTACGACAGGAAGGGCTTACCTTAGTCCTATTCTTACTAGCCCGAGACTACAGTGCTGAAATACTAAGGACCTATCTGGCAACAACTTATCGTTTAACATGAACCATTATGCTGTCGACACGTCTGTCGCGCAACCTGTTGGCAATGATGGTATAACTAGATTATTAATGTGTAATAAACGATTATTGCAAAAACAAAATTTCTTAGAATTTCTTTACAATTGTATTGTTATCACTAAAACCTTAACACGGATACGTCTCCACTGTTGGGGCACAGGCCTACCCTCAATATGAGGGCGATGGGCCATAGTCACCACGCGGGAACAATGCGGATTGGTGACTTCACACACACCTTAGAATATATTCACGTGCAGGTTCCCTCGCGATGTTTCCCTTCACCGTTTGTATTCCGCTGTTGTTACTGAAGTTCACAAATGTACATAACTTAAATATTAACGTCATCGGTACATGCCCAGATTCGAACCCGCGACCTTCGGAGTGGAGGCTGCACGCTCTAACCATTAGGCCAGCGAGCTACTCTATTCTGTTATTAGTATCACATATTTATTTTTTTAATTTTATTTATGCGACGGTACGACGAGACCAGTGAGACGTTCACCTGATATTAAGTACTACGCCTGCTCGTAATAACGTGACGCTAGGTGGGATGATATACACTGCACCACATTGTGCTTGGCTTCAGACGTAAGATGTTTAATCTCATTAATCCTATTGTTTCACTAGCTTCAATGCCCTTCAAACCGGAACCCGGTGATATTTGCACACTACTGTTTGGCTGTAGAATAGCAGCTGCGGTGGTACTCACATAGTCTCCGGCAACAGAGAGTTACCAGCAATGGACTTCTATCGGCTGATGATGATCATGATATAAAAGAAGTTTCTTTTAAAGTTACAGAAAATTATAATTATTGATGGATCTGTGATGAACCGGAAATTGAGATCCATTCTATGTGAGGAGAACTACCTTTGTTTATGAGGAGTTTTTACCCAATAAAACCACTTCGGGGACCAGTGATCATCGACAGCATTTAGTGGGGTCGCTGGATATCCCGCGGCCTCGCTACCTCTTTGCTATGATAGCCCATCTCCCACCCTGACCTGCTGGGACTCTCGCGACTTCATTGGCTGTAAAGCAGCTATCATCATCCGCAGACAATATTAACCTAACCTACTGTTACCTAACTTATATGGTGATCATTTGACCTGAGATAAAATCTATTAGAGGAAACCACATACGAGTGCTTCCGCCACTTAAATCCAGAAATGGGTTGTGTAGACGTTCTAACTAGCACCTTGTTATGGGGTAGATTTACCTTCTGATAAACATCTGTTATCTTTCTCATTGTTACATTTCATTTATTTCAATGTTATAGCTTTTAAGGTTAAACACGCTTTAGTTAAAGCCCAGCGCGCATTATTTTATTATTTTTAGAAAAAAGTCTTTTTTATATTTGCCGTGCACCTTCTTCCATGTACACTGCTGCAGTATACCGGATGTTTGTAAAGTCGATGCCATTTAATATTACAAGTTTTCCTTAGCGGCGCCGCCGTAACTTTGTTCGCCTTATTGCTTCCAATGAATTAATTTTTTATTTACTCGTATATACGCTAGCAGAAGTTAACGCTGGCGTATCGGTTAAAAGAGAGCCTCTCGCATTTGTTTTAGATTTATCTTTTTTTATAGAACCCCTAAAGTCTAAAACTGAACTTAATTGAAATGGATTTGTATAATTTAATTGACAATCGTTTATTAAGTTTATGACAAGACTCCTCTGGGGACAATTGATAATAAACTCTAAGGTTTATCTTTTGCGATTCTACTCACAGTATGTTTGCTTATCGTGGCTTATCTATCTATAAATATATATAACGGATTTCCACCTATGTAGAGACTCATCACGATCTCTGCAACCATAAGACTTGGAGACTTGAAATTTAGTAGAAATATTCCTTTTGCCGAGTATAAGTCAGCTAACAACGAAATTTACAAAATTCTTACCCTAAAGGGAGTTTCGGTGGTGTTACTTCGAGCATAGCGGGCGGGGAAGGGCTAGTTACATATAACTGCGTGATCATCCTCGCTTCGTAGTATAGTACATGTAATACCAATACTAATGCTGTAAAATATTCACTAATACATTACATTATCTACTAATATACATACTATTCATCAGTCATTAACAATAATGAACCGAGTTGGATGGAACATGGACGATATTTATGAGTGTATCCAAAATTAGCAGGGGCATGTTAATCCACTGAATAACATAGGAAGCCACAATCACCCCGCGTCGCACCCTCGGGACCCTGACCCGCGCGTCGCTCAGGCTCAATCATGCAAGTTCACACCTGACCCTTGCGTTGGCGGCCGTAGGGCGTTGGCCCGCCTAAATACGTTTTGCCGAACCATAAAAAAATGTTAAAAGAAATATAAACGGCATTTTAACATAATTTAAAGGAAACGTGAAAAAAATTATTCGATGGTATATCCTCTAAACAAGGTTATTATAATTTATGTCAACATCCGGTAAATAAGACATATTTAATGTCCAAGACACGAGCGAGACATTCGCCATGGTAAGTGATACACCGACCCATAACAATGAGGCGCCAGTTAGGATCACATTGATCTTGTTCCCTCGAAAGATAATTTTAAGTGTGATTACCCTAGTAATTTCACTAGCTACCGCGCCCTTACAACTGGAACACAGTAATATATGCCACATAATATATGCGGTGGTCCCTACTTACATTATTTCCGGAAACAGAAACCTACCACCACCAGTATTAAGAATTATTTATATGACTTAAACTATTTAATCAATTTAAAAAAAAAAGAAATAAAATAAAATCAGTTTAAAAGTGAACTATGTTGTAACGTGATAGGTACAGATATATATACATATATATATATATATATACATATATAATATATATATATACATATATACATATATATATACATATATATATATTTCCCTAAAAATATTATTCAGGGCTTTACCTTACCTATTATTTACAACATATTCACAACTAACATTATTTCTATTATTTTTTACGATGTCTATACTTATGGATCTAATTATCTAATATTCACAGAAATACACAGAATATTATTGTTTACATATGTATAAAGTATCATTTACTTATCCTTTATTTTTATTGTTTACTGTCTTACATATTTTTAAACAATAATTTGTGAGCTTGCTTCTAACTTATTTATATTTTACTACCTCGGGTGGACTGGGTGTATCTATTCTTAAGCGTGTCTCCAGCTCAAAGTCATACCTCAAGCATCTATGTATAGGACACTCCGTCAACAAATGAGGAACCGTTTCCTCCACGCAGAGATATATATTAAACTTGTTCTGCTTAATAACCACCATTTGTGCTTACGTAAATATTAACGAATTAGTTTTCGCCTAAACTGTAAGAGCGTGCGCAGTGCAGGTTAGTTGCAGAAATATATACTATATGATATATGTTAAATATATGAAACATTTGTTTAGTTGTTAATAATAAAGGTGTAAGAGGTTCCGCCCAATATCTTACGGAGCCCAAGTGAACCTCACTTGCTCGCGGTGCACCCTGCTGAATAAGAGACGAGGCTCTGACAACACCAACCCGCACTGGGCCAGCGTGGTTACGGCCCAATTCCCCTTAATGAACTCCAACAAACGATGTGGAGATCTTAAGGGGAGCCCTATGTCCAGCTGTAGACGTCTGTCGGCTGATGGTGATAAAAAAAAACATGTGTTGTATGTGATATATTGTTTAATGTAGCCGTCTAACGAAAAGATATTTGTGAACTAATTTGTTTTTCCAACGTCTACATCGCTGTTTCCATCATAAACTCTAAAAGTACACCCGTCTGTATGTTAGTCACCTGCCAATATAGCACACGCGTAAACATTTATTGCAAAAGACAACCTGCGGAGTGAACAAAACAAGTGTGGTGCAATTAGCCGCAACGCACCATTAGTCGGATCAGAACGACCCTTCGGCTCCCTTAGTGGGTGCGGAGCGGTCGGGGCGGCGCGCGACGCAATACACGAACGCCGCGTCCATTGCCGCGCGAGTACCACGGTACGCAGCTGGCCCGCTGCGGTGCGGAGGAGGCGATGGAACAGCGCGCCCGCTACGACCACACACCACGGCGCTCATCTTCGTAATAAATAAGAGGCACACGCACACCTGCCGGCGCGCGAGGCCGCGATGCTCTCCCGTGGGATTACAGGTGCATGCATTGATTTTTATCTTAAGCTGGCGGGAGATAAAGGTTTTACACATCCGTTTCTTAACCATAACTTTTTTTGTATGAAATTTGCATGCATTTATATTTAATCTTTGGGTATAACCAGCTGTTCCCCGCCTGCTTTGCTGGTGTTCTGTTTCTGCCGCCAAACAGCAGTTAATATTTTTATGTTACAATTTGAAGGACGCCATAGCTAGTGTAATTGTTAGGGTTACGACACTTAACATCTTGTATCTCAAAGCGACAAATACTATATTATCATCAGCCGATAGATGTCCACTGCTGGACATAGGCCTCCTCCAAAATACTACATAGTTCTGTGTATACCATCCTAACCAGAGACACGTTGGTACGAACAGATGTCTCACTTTTTAACAAAAAAATTTTTTGGAAAACTTTTTATACGCGTCTTTTATTTATTAGTTTTATTGTTTTTAATCGAATCAGTTTGAGGAAAAGTTAAAATTCAATCTCGAAGCAATAAACCTTTGCTTTTACCGCAGTAATACGTATAAGCACCTGCTAAAATCTTATGCTTAATTAAGCTAAAAATGAGCTCAGTCTTAAGACGAGATTATAACAAGCCGTGTTGTGTTAATATTATAGAGTGTGAGGTTCGCGCGTAATTAAATCGACCTAGTAAGTTTCTCATCAGACGGTACGGGAAGTTTGTGTTCGTAGCTAGTTTACATAGGTGTAAGATAAGACTGATATTGTTACCACACACTGTAAAACGCGTCTCTATCATGTAACACTATATTAAGTATCACTTTTATTGCATACAACTCGTGAAACTGTATAAATATTTTACATATCATTTGTTTTACCCACCAAATATGCAAAACATAGTTATATTAATTATTAAATATTATAGTATGTGGGGGTGTAAGCGTTCTCACACAACAACTCACGGGATCCAAGCCAACCTCACCTGCTCGTGGTGCACCCTGCTAATCAACAAACAAGGCTCTGGCTACCACCAACCCGCATTGGGCCAGCGTGCAGGGAAATGGCTCAAATCCTCCCATATGAACCCATACAATCGTGGAGAACTTTGAGGGAGTCCTATGTCTAGCTGTGGACGTCTATGGGGTGTCGATGATGAAGGTTATATTAATAATTAAGTATTATTGTATGAAAATATAGTTTTTGTAAGTGCAAATATGGATTTAAATTTCTTTTTAACTTTTGATGTAATGAAAAAGTAAATAGATCTCACATGTTCCGCTATTTAAAACTAATTGTCTATATACTAAATTTCACACACATTTGAAAACATTTTTTTCATTATATTTCAATATCCAACAATAACTTATAACTGTCTCCAAAAAACATTGAACAAAGTAGGAACTCTGAACGAAGATAAATGTAATTGTGTAAAGATAGTTAAATAAAACACAAAACCCGGTCAAAATTACATCAAGCCTTTTTTCCCCAGCGCATTTCGACGCGCCGAATCCCACTCGAGCAAATGAGATGGCCGCCGAGCGCTCCAGCCTCCCTTCCTCCCACCGTTGGCTAGTTTTTGTGCAGAATCTAGATAACGTGGTGTACGGCGGTGACCCCGTTTCCCTACGATTCATCACGGCGCTTTAATATGTGGACGTCATATTTTCACGACACCATTCGCCGTATCGATCTTCATCTCACTTCCCCCGGCCGCCGCTGACTCGTGTTCCGCTAATTACAATACAACTCATCGGCTCGCTGTCACATGCTGCCGTTTGTACTATAATATTTCTGCTATACATTATCTTAATTGGTTCTATTTTATCACAACATGGTAAATCGTAATTTGGTAATAAGTTATAAGATATAATTAAAAATACTCTATCAGACCCAAATTTTACTACGATAACACTCAATCTGGAATACATTCGCACAGTCCAGCGTCAGTGTTAAACTTAGTAAAATTAATAAATATCTCGTGTAGTGCCTTTTGTTACTAAAGACTACATCGTCGTTTACCATCAGAGGGATCGTAATCAAGCGCTAGTCTAAATAAAAAAGAAAAACACTGTTTCCTATTTCAAAATTGGAATTGTAGTATTTCTTTCGAAAACCAACAAATTTACCAAGCTTCCGTTAAACCGAATACGGTTGTTTGCACATTGCTACTTGGCAACTGAAATGAGCGTGTCTAGGAGCAAAGTGAACCTTCCAATAAAATTAAAACGAAAAATCTATCATTTACTGATACAATTTACAAAGCAAAATTAGTTTACTTTTAAAAGGCCGTGGAGAATAAAGTTCTGTGAAATCCTACTGAGACAGGCCTATTAAAAATCCAATAAAGGATGTAACTGAGCTAAAGTAGTAAGTTTGTGGTGGCCTTGTTAGCCATCTCAGTAATAGTTACAATGTTCTCATTTAACGAGATTTCGAATACTCCTCCCTTTACAAAGACTTTTGCCAAAAAAACTTTCAGTTTTCCAACTTACAAAACGGTTAAGTAATAATTTTGTAATTCATGAGATAAATCACTAGCGCACAAGTTAACCTTGAACGATATATGCTTGAAAAATTGGATTAGGGATAAATTCCCCTAACTGAAGATCGTCTAGATAGATATTACTGTAATAATTAGACGTACCATTTTTAATGCATTGCAATCAATGCAGAACACGTAAAAGAAAGCTGCAACAGTTAAAAATTAAAATGTAGCAATAAAAGAAATAAAGGTATAGTATGTCTTTTCATTAGTCTCTAAGATTAGTTCTACCGGGGGCCTGATTGATAGACTCTAGAATTTAGAAAAAATATAAAAAGACAACTTCTATCAGCTTCAAATATTAATTAGTGATCGAATCTAGACATAACAGAGACAATTCAAACGATGGAAGATTTTGTTAAGTGTAATTAAAAAATATATTCTGCTAATTGAATTATGTCCCGAAACCCTTAATAGGAGGGCCTCTTTATAAACTAGATCAAATTTGATGTGGTCATTCTAAATTTACGTTGCTATAGATAACTAAAACATACCAATACACATAAAACTACTCTCCTATTACTGGTAGGTTAAATCAGCTTAAACTACTCTAGAAATTTTATATAATTTACTAGCGTTACTGAAAAAAAAAATACTAATTTCGTTTCAAGAGTTTAGTCATCTAAAGTCAGAAACAAATTGTAAAACGAAATATAGTAAATTAAAGTGATTTATGAATAGAGCCTGCGGGATTATAAACTTCATGCAAATTGTAACTGGCGTTTGGTACCGGCACAGTTCAATTTGTCATTGTTGTTTCATAAAACAACGAACGTTGTTTAATATTTTGCAGCACTAAAATATAAAAATAATGAGACATCGGAATAAAATGCGTACACAAATTTGCTGATGACTCGCAAACAAAGCGAGCAAATAAAAAAAAGTAAATAAAACACGGGCCTGCAACAATATGCACGATTTTTATTTAAAACTTTTTCCCCAATGGAAATCGAAAAAGGAAATTCCTTTTTTTTTGTCGCGACATTGATTTTACCGGAAGTCACCTCTTCGTTTCGTCTCCTCTCTCCAATTAGCGTGCTTATTGAGTGCGAATACTCTCAAAAATTCCGAAACTTTATTAATTTGTGATCACCCAAGTAACTAACCGAGTTCGCAATTCACTTCCAAAGGCTCTAAATTAAGCGATGGAATAATTAACCCCTAAAAACCATCGCAGTCACATCTATATACAAATTTATAAATCGATAAAAGGATGAGAGGAGGGATGGAAAGATCGCCATTGGTAAACAATTCAAATTACTAAGTTCACTCTTTAACAGAAACATCAGTAAAGATTTGATTTTTTTGTGTTATGTATTTTGATTTGTCTTACGTCCGATGTTTGAGAATCTTCTGAAGACAGAAAAAGGTAAAAATCTACATACTAACCGACCAACAACAACAACGAGTAGTCTATAAATAACTCCATCTGTATTATCGAGTTGTAAACTCTCATCTAATTCACTTTCTCCTTTTTCGTTTTCAATTCAACTCAGACCTTTAATCAAATGGCGACATTCGCTTTCAATTTAAAATTCAAATTCAGATATCTCGATCGGGTTGATTTTTTTGTAAGTCTACCTACCCCTACAAATTACGCAAGCGTAGTGTTCGTGTCTCACATACAATACGGGACGGATTGTCGACAGAGAGCCATGTGACAAATTGATTGGGTTAATCGCGCACACAACTGACTAACGAACAGCCGGAACCGGGATCCGATAATTAAACCAGAGCGGCATCGGCCCGACTGCGAACACCTCCGGCGAGGTGCGGTACGGTGCGCTGTAGTGTGGCAAGGTGCGGTACCGTAGGTGCGGTGCGGTGCGGTGCGGTGCGGTGCGGTGCGGTGCGGTGCGGTACGACGCGGTACCGTGCGGCGCATGCGAGTAAACAAAGGTAATTCGCACTGCGCTCCGTCGTCTCCAGTTTGCGTTGTTGTTAGGTACGTGTCGTGTGGCAATTCGCCGCATCGAGTACGTGGCCGGCTTATCAAAAGATTCATCGATATCTACTTCAGCTATTCGACCAAATTATTCTATAGTAATTTTCATATCTTAAACTATACTTTAAACTTTTCTTTTATCATACTTCCATTTTGTTTATCATTTAATTCTCATCTCATGTAATTAATATAAACCTAATTGAAAATTCCTGTTTGGAAGTTATAGATAACGAACAAGCTGACCACGACCATCGCTGATGCTCACGAATATAATAATTAGACACTACCATATATAATTTAATTGATATTTACTTTAGGATGATCAACAATACAACAATACAACGAATGTATGTTTAAGTATGCCTACAGACCAGTAGGACTGCCGATGGGTTATGTATATAACAATATGGAGAACCGACGATAAACAGCTATTCTAAATTTGAAGGGCACATTACTATTTATATAAATCATAGTAATTTGGGTTTTTGTTCCAAAGGATGTACTTCATGGTTACTCCAATACATTAACTTCCAAAATATCTACCACTACAGATTAAATAACAGAATAGACTGTTTTTCCGTTTCTGCACACTTTTTTATTTTGTGACGAAATTTTATTTTCCTTAATTTCTTTATGGCAATGGTTAATTATTTTTCGTGAAAAAATATAATATGGTAATATTTATGTCATTTCTTATACATATCATCCGTAACAAATGGACGGCTTAACACAGTAATATTAATTTGATGTGCGCCGGCCCAGTCCGGCTCGTCTTTAGGCGGGAGCTTACTGCCTAATTCCCAATGTTACTGTTAGCTACTTTATTACTACACTCCGGGCCGCGTCACCCCATCCGGAGACACCCGGGGCCCAAGATAAAAACCCCGGGATTAGGATATCGGCCGGCGGCACTCCCGTCTCGATACTCTTCGACGACCCGCTAGGCTTTCAGGGGTTTCCCCCCAGTTTAGAATTTAATATTCGAATGGCCATTAATTACCTTCTGTTTTATTCTTATTGTGAATAATTCAATAAAGAGGAAAAGAGTGCAGACAGATTTCTCTTACGTACTAATTTTATTATGAGCCAGACAAAGGGGATTAAGTTGGCTCTCAGTTAATGCCTTCTCGCCGCGTTTAAAGATTTAAGAGACCTTAAAAAGTTTTGAGTTGCGTTTTATGAATTTGCAATGTAAGGTTCTATGAAACATTTTTAAACACTGAAAAATAGTAATAATTTTTGCATAAATATATGTAAATTTTGATACAAAATATATATATTTATATTTTTTTTAATTAAACTAAACCGACAACTAAGAGAAAATATACTTCAGAAAGAGCTTTCTGTGGTACATACCAAAATCCATCCCAGCGCAGTTGTTTATTGTTTTTTACTTCACAATATCAAAATATAATAATACTAGAGGAACGTCAATTTCGGTCATGCATTGTATGTACTGAGAGGCTCTATACTCATTTAAATTACTGGGCTTAAAACGGTTGCTACATCGCCAGATGTTGTAGCTAAAGTTATTAAACCCTGACCAAAAGGGTTTATAAGTTTAACATTTGTGTCTCTCTCTGTATCTGTCCCGTATCGTGGGTCCCGTATAAACATGAAGACCGGGTTTAAAAGGTGTTCCGGTTAAGAGTAATCTTGTGCATAATTAAACAAAATCTACAAACATTATTTTGATTTTATTTATGTATTTGATAAGATTTATTATCGTTCACTATCCCGTGATTCTTCTGAATAAAGAAATCCAAGGAATAAATCAAACTCGGAAATTCTAACGACCAGATCTTCTGGCAAACGAATTAACGCTTAAGCAAATGTTTTCAAAGCACCTAAATGCCTGAAACGTCTAATTGAGGACCCGGTTTAAAGGATTAACAAAATACGTTCTGTAACTCGCGCTGAATAGGTTCACGATGTGTTTTTTGGTTAATTTGATCGTTAATGTGTTGCCCTTGACTTTGTAAATATTGAGAGAGTGAAAATACTTCGGGGACTGTCCTGTTGTCCAGCTAAACAATTTTTCACAAAATACATTTATCAACCATAGTTTCAGTAATTTACTTATAAGTATAGTCCTAGAAGCGTAGTTCGATACTAAATCGTATCCGATAATAGCGACCTTGTACTCTTTTATGTTGAGGTGATTTATGAGTTTGATTTTGTCTACAATGATATCCATCACTCGTTAATGAAATATAGCATGAAGTGATTGGTTAAGTAGGCAGGATAAAATTAATAATTCAAATATATAAAACATACAGATTTACATAATAAAACTTGAATATAATTTTCGAATCACTGAATACATTTTTCAATTACCTGTAAGGAACAAAGAGACAGGGGCCAGTTTAAGTACTAGGTATTAATGTACAGATTTTTCAGATGGTGGTAATGTTTTGTCGAATCCGCGTCGCAGGAAATTAGTCTCATACTGTCAATCAATCGCCGTAATAGCATTCTTATGTTCCGGTCATCATGATGACTGACATATGAGAGCCAGAGTATTCTAAGCGAGAACGCTTCACCATCTTCGGTCTCATTACCATTCAACATATGGAGTTCAGGTGAAGTGTTAGCCCATTGTGGATAATAAAACAGATACACGCATTAAACTTTACACCGTTTTTTGCATTTGGTTTAGAAGACGGTAAGCAGCGAGACATTTGCATGATTCTGTGTATGGTATTATTATTCATGTTGCGGCTTTGTGGCCAGGTAGATACGTTAAGTGGGGATGCCATCAGATAAGCAAACAGACAGACTCGCCCACGTCTGATTAAACGAGCGTCCCCGGCCCGTGTTTATAATTAGTGCCAGCTTGTATAACGACTGTAGTAACGCAATTCAAGCGCTCGCTCCAACATATATTAATTAAAGTCCGTCAGCTTGAGAGGTTTGTTAAACCGACTTCTTCAGCTCGAACGTGGTACTGGATTTGAATACATTTAAAATGGAAACACCGGGTACGTAATTGTCGTTTTTAATCAAAACAGTTTCCAGCGGTTCTCGAAGATTATTACTGGTAATTTAGTTTTATATAAAGGAAGATGTCCAAATGAGCGCTAGTTGATAATGAACATGCCCGTCAATTGCAATTGAAACTTTTGGGCTCTATCTAGAATTAACTAGACATTCCTCCAATCACTGTGACACACAGGAAGTGCTAGTGGCATGTATACAAATTAAGAACGACACTAGTCACGGAGCGAAAGAAATATCCTGCCTGACAATATTACAGTAGGTATAAGTTTTGCCCGTGACTTCTACAACTAGAAATTATAGTAGTTGGTTCGTTCCGCTGTAACACATTAAGTGAGGTCCAAATTTATTATCAGGCAGTTAATAATAGTTGTGACGTAACTGTACAATTTGCAATGTTTAACCCAAACAACTGGATTCGTATTCGCGGCAAGTTTCGCAAACTACCCCCTGCGGCTCTGGATCCCGCCTCCTATGAATTGATGTAGGAGTTTGATATCGACGCACCGAGTAATTAGGAATGTACGAACGCTATTAGATTAATTAAATTTAAGCTAGGTACTTATCAGAATCGATTGTAGTGTACAGGAAACTATAAACTATATATCAATCTCACAGTGTACATTCTGCTTATTTTTTTACGAGTTATGGAGAATGAAATCTCCGTATAAATATTAACAGGTAGTAACTTTCTTACTTAACTATTTCATTGTCGTCTAAGCAGAACGTATTTATTATATTATCTTTTTCCAGTATCAAGGCTGTTGTTAGTAGTGTAATTAATGTGAATATGAAGTTTCACAGCACATGTTTCAAGGTGAAGAGCTATATATAAAATTAAACGAGTATAAAATCGAACTCGTGTATATTGAGATCATAGAGATTGATTAGATAATAATTATCCTGATGATACAAATAAAAACACACAGCATTTAATATTGATTTGCAATAAGCAATTTCCATTCTTAAAGCGACTGAGTAGTGTTGTACTATAAAGCTACGAGAGCGCTTTAAAAATATTAAATCCTCTCCGTGAAACTCCGGAACAATTTAATTCGCGAACAAACATCCGGGGCCGGTGCGTCCGTATGCGCGGAGCAGGAGCAATATTAGACAAATGTCAACAGCGAGGTAAATTAGTTTTCAGTTTGTTCCCGAATTTTCATTCAACACTCTTCATAATTCGATGGAATAACAATCTACGCGGACGGGGGAATGTTTGAGTAGGGCGATACTTGGCTCGTGTGGAGCGGGCCCAGCCCACGGCCCACGGCCCACGGCCGCCGCTCGTCTCCTTCGGCCCCTAATTGATATCACCGCTGGCCGTGCTGGCTGGCGCTCTGTTCACATGTTTACATAATTCATAAACAATTCATTATTACACACTGACATAAACTTTAGAACAAACCTTTGTATTGTTCTACTCAACAGAGAACTGTTGTACTATTTCACATGTACGAAGATTTTAATGCTATTTGCTAGGTTAAACGGACTGTGAATTATTAGCATGGGAAATAGTATTTTTTTGTCTCTGATGCTTTCTTATCATTCTATCGATATTAAAATTGAATATTTACAAATATTATTATCTGTTCTTATTTTGATTTTGACAGCGGTGATACAAAATTAAACCGCAAATGACTTTCTATAGCAACCGAATAAATAATACGAAGCCAAAATGTTTATAAAAGTTAATTAGAAATAAAATTATGCAGAATCTCTGAAATTCAAAAAATTAATACCCTATAACCATCTACAAATCATTCTGCGTCGAATGGTCACATTCCCAGGTCGATATGTTCACTAATTTTTAGGTGGTTGGTGAACAAACGAAACCCATTTTCATTATATATATGTAGGCATTTTTTATTCATTTGTGCGGGATAGTATTAGAGAAGTAGACTATGTTCATCGACGCTTGCGAGGCAGGTAAAGTATGCTTACCTGACGCTTCTCCCTCGAGGCACAAATCCTCCAACTACCGCTGAAGTCTTACAAAGGCGAGCCATCGTTAAAATTGTCTCCGAACACTTTAATATAAAATGGTCAGCGGACGAACGACGCTTGCAGGCACTCTACGTAGTTAGCAATTCTCAACACTTCTTTTCCTCCACGGCGGAGGCACAAAGGCTGCCAAAGCCGGCTGGAACAAAGGACGCGGCGCCAGCTCGCTCGTTTACATTTCATCCCGGCGTCTATATTGATGCTCCGGTCTAATATCTAACGAGCGTATACACGGATAACGTTTTTAATATAACGCGCATACACTTACGCGTGATTTTAGAATTTTATCGTTAACCGGGCAACAAGACCATTTTCATCAGCTGATAGGCCTCTCCCAAAAATCTCCACACCGATCGGTCCTGCGCTGCCTGCGTCTAGTGGCTTCGCGCAACATTCACCAGATCGTCGGTCCACCTTTTGAGGGACTTGCCAGCGCTACGTCTACCGGTACACGGCTGCCACTCATGAACCTTACTGCCCCATCGGCCGTCAGATCTTCGAGCAATGTGCTCTGCCCACTGCCACTTGCGTCTAACAGACATTTGGAGCTATATCGGTAACCATCGTTCTTCTGCAGATCCCCTCATTCCCGATTCCCGACCAGCTCCTGCCTGTATCGTCAGGTCCTCCTTTATTTGTTAGTCAACAGTGTTATAATGACTATTCTCATGTTAAATTGTCTTTTATTGTGGTTACTTAACCTATGCCTAGTTGGCATAAAGACCTATGCCAGCTCATAATGCAGTATTAATATATGTTTTAAATAAAAACTACCCTGTACTCGTTGACTTGGAGTGGAAGACATTGATTCTCGTTACCTAAATAATTTCATTAGCACGATTACTTTAGTCGTTTGTGCACTACTGTTAAAGCGGAAATAGGCTCCAGGACTACTTTAACGATCTCGGAGACTAATGATTTGTACATAATATTAATACACGAATAATTTAAACAACGTTTTAATCACACCAATGTTACAAACTATACTACGTTACTACACTAAGTCACTACATCAAGTTACTAAATTATGTTACTACACTAAGTTACTTTTCAGTAAAAAGCAAACCTAATATGATGAGCCTTAAAGTCGGTAAAAGTTTTTCAGAATGATATTCGGGTACAGTCGAGAAACATTTCATGATACACCATTTAAAACTGGTTAATAGGTCACATCAGCTGTGGTCTAGAACTGGATTGTAACAAAATCACTTTTAATAGCTTAACTCACGTCAATAGACCCATGTGATGGAACCCACAATGGAAACGCGCATGTAAAACATGAGTCTAGTTACATCCCGAGATGGAACCTGGACCGGTTCGAATTGATATCCCACACTACGGAGGGAGATTAGACGGGTTTCGAAGAGCCATCGGATCGATTTAACGACGATGCCTATGAGGGGTAAGGTATCCTGTTACAACTACTTGCATCGATTGTTCGGTTTCGGAAAATACATTGATGACCCACGCTGCGATGTCTACATCACCGAAAAAGGGGATGTGTAATTGAATTCCTTTATAGACACATATACACACTCCTACCAACTCGCATTGGGCCAGCGTAGTGGGAAATGGCCCAAATCCCCCCCGTATGAACCTCTACAAACGTGGAGATCTTTGGGGGAGGCCTATGTCCAGCAGCGGAAGTCTATCTATCGGCTAATGATGATGAGACATATATTAACTATCTTAAGTTTGCGGGAGCAGCCGTCTAAAGATTTCAACTTTTTTTTTATGTCGACGTAGTTCTAAGAATCGTAAATTAATATTATTTTCATCAAAAATGAGTACGTCTAATTCCGTCATTCTTCTGCTTCGTATTTTACTGAAGCCTCTATATAATTCATAAAGCAGACGGCGCTCTAATAAACGTTATTAAGTGACATCATCTCCCGATGCCCGGGAACATCGAAGCACCCTCTAAGCCGTACCCTGTAAATAAACACGGGGCGGACGCGACTCTTAGTTCTATTAAAGCCATTGAATAAGAAACGAAGAGTTTATTCGTTTTCGAATAGCTAATAAGCTGTTAAACGTTGACGGTACCGTTATTAAGCTCGTTATACAGCGTCTGCCTTACAAGAGCTATTGAGATTAATTCCTTTTATATATTATCCACGCTTAACCAAATCTCAAGCTGTTACCAAGACATGAGAATCGGCGTGTCTGGTAAATTACCAAACGAACAGATTCTACCTATTAGTTTTTAATCTGTATCGACTAATAAGGTTTTGTGCCCTCAATGAAAATAATAACCCGGTTCAGCCATTTAAGGGTACTAATATAACCCTGCCTGCCATACTGAAGGCATATCAATGAGTGTTCTCAAAATTTGTTATCTTGGCGATGTTTTTGAAAGACGACAAAATATAGCGATGAGCAAGACGTTCCGCTCATTATATCCGTGAACACACCTCTCGTTTGGCTTAGGTCAAAAGGAACTAAATTAATAACAGCATCATCAGTCCAGGGGTGTAAGGGGTCCCGCACAAGAACTCACACGACCGCATCTCTTATTGCTGCCGACAAATATTACTGTATAACATCCTAAGTAGTGCTATATTGTTATGGGCGCGTGTTATACGCGTATCACTTAACATTAGGTAAACGCCCCCTCGTCTCGTCGTTTCATTCAATAAAAAAAATACACTATTTAGATATTCACATGTAACAACTTGCGCGACAATACAAAGCCGCTACAAAAGCATCTCTCCGACTTCTCATGAACCCCATCCGACATCTAGTGAAGTATTCGTATATATATTCTGTTTGCTATGGCTGTCATAAACAGATTGAAATATGAAAAGAGCGTACGGTATCCTATCCCCTGACAGTTTCCCTTTTCGTGCAAACACAGAGCCGTTTGCAGGTTCCTCGCATCCTCTAATCGAATTTAACGCCCATTCGGCGAAAGCGTGCCGGATGTAACGTCAACATATTATAATTGACTCCGAAATACACTGATTTGAAGCTGCGCAACGAAAACGACTATATGTGATCATAAATAATAGTACCAATAATAATCTATCACTTTGTAAAGGTATAATATACTAATGCTGAGTTAGGCCACCAAATGTTCATCAGATGAAAGGAGATTACATGTGGCCGAGATGCGAATGTTAAGGTGGAGGTGTGGTGTGATGAGGATGGATAAAATTAAGAATGAGTATATTAGAGAAAGTCTGGAAGTTGCTCCAGTGACAGAGAAATTGAAGAGCAAGAGGTTAGCGCGGTACGGGCATATTGTGCGGAGGGATGAAGGACATATAACAAAGAAAGTAATGAAAATGAACGTGAATGGTTATAAGGGTAGAGGGAGACCGAAGAAGTGGATGGATTGTATGATAGATGATATGTGTAAGAAGAGTGTGAATTCGGATAATACGGCTCATAGAGTCATATTGAAGAGAACTACATATTGTGCCGACCCCACATAGCTGGGAAAAGGGCAGGAGGGAAAAGAAGAACGTACTAATAACATAACTAGTCTCTGATAGTTAAGAGCACTAGTCAGAAAATTTCCTATTTATACTTCCTTTAAAGATTCCCACATCTTAAAGAGTCTTCTCTTAGATGATGATCTTAGATGAGATCAAAGTTAGATGAAACAAAACATAACCTACAAAAAATACTACCATTGTAACTATCCACGTTAAAATTAGTATTTTCTACGTAACACTCAAACTTCGTACACATTGTCGTAAAGCGGAGGATCCGATTCAAAGTTTGCAATAAATCCCTCTTGGCCGAGCTGATGCTTACTCATTTGTTTGTGAAACTTCTGCACTTGGGATTGCATTGGCTGCGCTAAGACAATTCCGTCCAACATTCGGGAAGGAAAAACTTTGTGTGCAACCGAATTGGTTTCAGAGTTGTTTTTTAAATAATCATCATCATCATTATGAGCCGCCAGACGTCCATGGATATATCCAGCACTGGACGTCTGGCGGCTTATAAATCTATAAGGCCTATAGGCCTTCCTCAAAGATCTCTTTGGGGAATCTAATAATATGCCTCCTTAAATATCAAATACAAAGAATATGATAAGTAAGAATAGAATATTATAACTCCTTTACTTTTTACTCTTCATTGATCTTCAGTTCTTTATCGACGATATTGAAGGATACATCTGATGTTAAGCAGTAAGCTCTAGCATTAAGAATATGATTCTACTGAGGATTTTAACATCCAATACGCCATACATAGCCGTGCTTAGATATTTTAATGAAGAGGCAAGTAGACAGCTCCTTCACTTATTAAGTACGCTTGTCACCATCCTTAACAAGAAGATATTCAGGAGATTTACGTTCAGTTATACTTAATTTCACTTGAATATATGCATTTGTCATCATCATCAGCCGATATAAGTTCACTGCTGTACACAGGTCTCCCCCGCAAATCTCCATATCGATTCATCTTGTGCTGACCGCAAAACCGCCAGGAAGGAGTATTTGTCTGTAGAGGTTTATATTGAGGGGTTTGGGCCCCTTTCCACCACGCTGGCCCAATGCGGGTTGGTGGAAGCCAGAAGCCTCGTTTGTTGATTAGCAGGGTGCACCACGAGCAAGTGAGGATGATTTGGGTCCCATGAGTTGTTGTGCGAGACCCATTTACACCCTTTAATATTTGCATTACGATGGTCCTTATATTCACAATCATAGTGTCGTGTTAAGTAAAGACAAACTATCCAAATGAATTAGGTCGAATCGCTTTCATCGCTTTACAGCCTTCTAACATAGCTTTTTTCGGATGAAAATGAAACTGCAGAATATCAGAACAAAAAGACGGTTACACCGGATTTCTAGTCAAGAGAATCTTTTTGTTGCTTTGCAAGAAGCCCCGGGATCTTCGAAATGCACCGATGCCTCAAACTATTGCACTTGTGCTACGGCAAACAAGAGCGCTACGTGTTTGCGGTCCTACCCTACCTATAGTTTACGTCTATTTCCTAATAACATTCGTCGACGACAACCTTTTAAACTTTTACAGCCTCATAGAACACAAAAGGAGATGTTGGATACCACAGAAGCATCTAATTTTACCGCCAAGCAGTATCGTTTAAACGTTACTCTGTATCAGTATGAAGAGCGCTGCGGCTAATGAATATCGATATTTAATATCGTGTGTATCAAAGCGATCGCAATATTATGCTGTATAATATTCCGGAACAGCAGCCATTATTCTGGTCCTCTCCGTCCCGTTGCTGCGTTTTGTTAAAATACCAGTATCGATCATGATTCGCAACATCTATTTCCGAAGCTTCTCTGGTCTTGGTCGACCTAAATAAACCGTACGTTTTATTGTGCGATTCGCAAGGAGTTCTCACCTTGAAGGAAATTAAACGAACCCTCGCCGGATGTACAGTGCACCTCTTAGTCAGGCGTACATCCGACAAGATTACACAAACTGGATCGTAATTGAGACGGAGTTACGTGTGAGTGAGCGCGATGTGCTGTACATTGTAACGACGTACACTTACATTGTACCCTACTGTTTCTTAAGATAGCCCAACTATACCTCCCAGACATTGTTTTACTAGGGTACGTTTACTTCATGTCTGCAAATATATAAATAAATATGTAAATAAATAAATAAACGTTTAGTACATACGACTAACATACGACTAAAATGAACTAAACAAAGAAAAGTTTCATCACAATAACTGTAAAATTAAACATTTCGTCTTTCCCTATCTTTAGGGGTAGCATTTTAAAGAGAATTTCTTCCCACTTCACCCTTTTCAACACGAAATCAATGTAACTAATTTTGCAGCAGATAATCATATAGTTAACAATTTCATCACTACTGTTACTTGTTTGTCACTTATTTATGAAAGATATAACTGAAATCCGGTATGGTAAAAGTACTATTTGTGTTTACTTTAATGTTATTATCACACACGCAATAGTACACTATTAAATATTCACATTTAAAACAATAGCTGATCCAAAGATAGTCGTCGTAGGTTCGCCTCGTGGTTGTATCGTTGTTGCGAATACGTAACACCGGATTGCGAAATCTAGTTTCGCCCCCATCTCAAGTAAGTAAACAGCTTTCAGTGAGAACTACCAAGACGTTTAATCATAGTGTTAATTAATACCGCAAATAAGCTGCCGGGCCTGCCTCCTCCCCGCGGCGCACCCTGCCTTCGTAACCTCCTCGCTGAATAGTTAACCTGCTGCCGGCTTAAATTACACATTACCGCCTCATCAGAGCCTCCTACAACTGATTAAAATTAGTTATTTACCTACACGTCGACTCTCCGCAACTAGTCAAGAACTTTAAATTGGTAAGTAGTGTCAGGGTGCGTATCTTCCACATACCAGCACAAGGGATCTATCTCTTTATTATATCACGGTCTGACGTCCTACTGCTGCGACGTCTGCATGCTTTACAATATTCACAAAATGATGTCATTATCAGTGACGTACTGTGTACGTGTGTGTTAACAATGATGAGATATTCAGGAGTTCCATAAGAGAACCGAGATCATCAATATTGTCCAAACGATCGCTGGACTTCAGTGGTAAAGGCCAGGTCACATTGCACTATGGATCGACAGTCGATGAGGTAATGTGGTGGTACAGTTGTCATGCACTGATATGTATGTAAAGTGAAGAAGGTTTTTCTCAAAACTCGACGGTCTGGTAGAGATCGCGACAAGCCTCTACATGCGAGCAGCTCAGGACCTTACTTTACCTCATCACGTGATCTCCCAAAGTATTAGACGTAAACATTTAAAATTTGGTAGATATAGTTCTTCTGCTATTTAGAGGTCAGCTAAAAATGGATTTTACAAAATTTCTGCTCCAAAGGGAGTTGCGAGGGTATTGCCGTCAGCATAGCGGGCGGTGAACAGCTAATACTCTGTATTTGTAATACCATTTGATTTATGTTAACATAATTTAGGGGTGAAGGGATCCCGCACAACAACTCACGGGGCCAAAGCCAACCTCACCTACTCGTGGTGCACGCTGCTAATCAATAAACGAGCCTCTAGCTTCCACCAACCCGCATTGGGCCAGCGTGGTGAGAAAAGGCTCAAATCCGCCCAATATGAACCTTCACAGACAACGACTCCTAGTGCATGGTGGTTTTCCGGGCAGCGCAGGATAAATCGATGTGGAGATCTTTGGGGGAGCCCTATGTCCAACAGTGGACGTCTAGCGGCTGATGATGATGATTATATGATTTACAATTATGTAAAAAAAGAATATCTTAAAACATTTTTGCCTGTAACTGTTAGTAACAATCGTGGTGGGGCTCCTGTTGTGACTTTCGATATATTGATGTGTGATCGTAGGTCACCATCAGCCCATAGACGTCCACTACTGGACATAGGGCTCCCCCAAAGATCTCATTTATATTTAATATTTGGGTATAACTAGCTGTGCCTCGCCTGCTTTACTGGTCTTCATTTTCTGCCGCCAAACAGCAGTTAATATTTCTATGTTCCGATTTGAAGGACGCCATAGCTAGTGTAATTGTTAAGGTTACGACACTTAACATCTTGTATCTCAAAGCGACAAATACTACATTATCATCAGCCGAAATACGTCCACTGCTGGACATAGGCCTCCCCAAAAAATCTCTACGTTTGTAGAGTTTCATATAGAGGGATTATGGGTCATTTCCCACCACGCTGGCCCAATGCGAGTTGGTGGGAGCCAGAGCCTCGATTGTTGATTAGCAGGGTTCACCACGAGCAGGTGAGGTTGGCTTGGGTCCCGTGAGTTGTGCGGGACCCCTTACACCCCTCTAATGAATGCTCTAGTTTTTATTTATTTACTCAATATATATACTATATATTATATAATAAGTGTAAGTAATGATGTTGGAAGCAAGGTACCAGTGGATATCATCATGCTTATTGTGAACAGTGTTGGTGCTATCGGTGGTTGCTGTCCCGCGCCATTAGGTTTCGGATGGGCTGTCAATAGGCCCCGGACGGGGTCTCAATGACCGCTCAGGGCTGATAATCCTTTTGACGTCACCCTGTTAATGCATTCAGCCCCCGAACGCGTCACTGAACGCATCTAATATGTGACCGGATAAGTTGTTTAATTAATAGCATAATTTTAATCAATTCATTTAATTTGTAAAAAAACTGACAGAAGAAAGCGTAGTACTGAGGATTACTTCCTTCAATCGAGTTACTGAAAACTTCACTCCCGGTAGGTCTCTGTTACCGGAGATCGTCTAGTCAGGCACCACCGCAACCAGCCCTGTAGTCTCGGGCTATTAAGAATAGAACTAAGGTATTCTCTGCCTGTCGTAAAAGGTAACTAAAAGCCTTTGAGGGTGGAGGCCCTCAGAGCTCAATAAGCGAGCCTTAGCAGGACGGCAATTGCAAAGTGGGTTTTTATTTGCCTTAGCACTACGTGGGTGGTGAGAAGGGCTTTACCCTTCCGTGGAACGTTTTAGCCAGAGTGCAGGGGGCACGGGTGCGTTCCGTAGGAGTTTCCGGAGTCCCCCCTAATGCACTGATGGAGACCACCGAGGGGGTTTTAATGAGTACAAAGAAGCTCCACATAACCTTGTCCTCTCCCCAGAAGAAAGATATTTTTAAAAATCATAAATAAAAAAGGTACCACCGCAGCGCCTATTGCAGCCGATAGTCAGTACTGTGTAAAAATTGTCATGTTCCGGTTTGGAGGACGTTGTAGCTAGTGAAATTACTGTGGTAACGAGACATTTTATGTCTCAAGGCGACGAGCGCAATGCGGCACAGTGTATATCATCTTAACTAGCGCCACGTTGTTATAAGTAGGCGTATCACGTAACATCGAGTAAACCCCCTACTTGTGTCCTCGCTTGATACTTATCTCACTGAAAGAATCATATCTATCCGTAAATCAATTTACTGGTCTAAATGAAAATTTACATTTATATTAAACTCGTTTATAGCAACTTGTCTTGTGATTTTAATTTTATGCCTCAGAGAATTGAACTCGTAAAACAAACAAATAATGTTTTTAGTTTATTTTTTAATAGCAACCCTTTTTTCACGAGGGCGGCGTGTCTTCGCAACCCCCACCGAAGGTTTTTGTTTCGCCGCGCGTGAAATGAACCCGTCGAAAAAATGTATCATTAACTCTGAATTATTTTTGGGAAAGAGATTTCGATAGAAATTTATTTCACATCGGAACCGCTTAGTAAGGAGCTGCACACTCTACATACTGCAATTTTAGACTGCAATCTACTTATACCTGCGATTCAGTAAGCAGTTCAGTAACGCATTCTATTACTGATCTATAACTTAACTATAACTCTAAAAAAATGTTTAAGTTTAATGCTATTGTCTGCTGCATGTCGTTTTTTATTGTTTCGAGGGGGAGATCTTTGAAATGTACCCTGCTTCTAGTCATGGTTATGTGAGATTTTTACTGAGTAATACTCTCTCGGTACTCTGCATCAGCGCATTCCGTGAGGCTCCAGGATCTCTTACAGAACGCACCGGTGCCCTTCTACACTTTGTGATACAAGTCTCTGAGGCGGAGCCTAACCCTCCTAGGCACTATCGCCGAGCCATATGCTGTCCCACAAAGGTTCGCTTGTTGAGCGAAAAGGGCCTCCACCCTCAAGACCCGCGAAACTCCTAGAGCATTTTCGCCTCGCCTTCTACGACAAGCAGAACCTACCTTACTTCTATTCTTACTAGCCCGAGACCACAGGGCTGATTATCTACATGTGTGCCATAGTAGCTACTAAATAGGTATATATTTTACTAGCCGCTATTCCCGCTCGCTTTTCCCTCGCAATCCTTTTTGCAAGCAAGTTTTCGTAAAATCTATCATCTCAGTTGACCTTTACTCGGCAAAAGGAATACTCCCACCAAATTTCAAGTCTCTAGGTCTTATGATTCCAAAGCTATCATGATAAGTCTACAAAGGTGGAAATCTCATATAAATGCATATGTATAGTTTAACTTTTCATTTTCAAATTCTATCTGAAATATTCTCTCTATTAAAAAAAAACCTGCACTTGTACTACGTAAACAAAAAGTTCAACACTTATAAACTGGTGAGAATTAATAAAGTAATTTTTTTAATTCTTAGCTTATTATATTTACGTGAGTATTGCAGATATCGTAAAACTTTTCTTTTTAATAGACGAAGTGACAGGCGAGCGGCACGTTCACGTGATAGTAAGTGATACGCCTACCCATAACAACGCGGCGCTATTTAGGATGATATACACAACACCACGTTGCGCTCGTCGCGTTAAGATATAATACATTGTTTCTTTAGCCCAATGATTTCATTAGCTAAGACACCTTTCCTACCGGAACCTAGTAACGTTTGCATTCTACTTACTGTTTGGCAGAAATTAGAGCTGTGATGGTATTGACGTACATTGTCTCCAACGACGAAGACCTTCCACGAGTACAACGTATACACAGTAAATTATTGTTTAAAAATATGTAAAATAGGAACAATAGGAATAATAATATTCTGTGTATATCTGTGAATATTAGATAGAAGAATATATATGATAGAAGATAGATATTAGAAGAAATGTAAATAGCCAGGTAATAGTGAATATGTTGTAGATAGCAGGATAAGGAATATACCCTGAATAATAATATCAAGGAAATTTGGAATTAAAAAAAAAAACTTATTACAGAAATTATAAAACGGTAACTATAATCTTCTTTACTAATTTATTCGCGTTTATTTTAACCTCTGTAAAGAACGTAACGTTGGGTTGTAAGTATATAGGAAAAGCGATTAAATTCGGTTGAAATTGAGTATTATTTGGTACTCGTGTACAGAGTATTTACCGTGTAGTAGTTAGCGGCTGAGCTGAACCGACGTGCAACGTTGGTGCAGATAACAGTTTCGGATTCAAATCTGCATAACGTAATCAGTATCGGCGGCGCGCGGCGGCAGTGGGCCGCACGGCTTTGTCCTGTCTTTACACCACTACACAGCAACACAACGCTATATACGCTCAGTTTAGTACGATTGACAAAAAAAAATACCATTTGTATAACAAGAGATGATACACAATCATTTACTGGTGGTAGATCTCTGTTGCCGGAGACCGTCTAGGTCCAACCTCAGCTCTTATTTTTGCCGTTAAACAGAAGTGTGCAAAAATTATATATGGTAACTGATACGCCAAGGTAAGTAGTATCCCATGTTTAGAAGACTTCAGTGTTACTAAACTATTTTATTAAATCAAACGATCAACAATGATGAAGGCTGTGTCGCCAATATGGTTAATTCATCATCATTCGATACACGTCCATTGCTGGAGAAAGGCCTCCTTGAAAGATCCCCATATCGATCGGTCCTGCGCTGCCCGCAACGCCGGGAACCAGGGGCTGTTGTTTATTAGGGATTCATATGAGGAGACTTGGGCTATTTCCCACCACGCTGGCCCAATGTGTCTTGATGGGAGTGGTTAACTCAGTAGTCTCAAAAAAACAAATCAGTAAAAAAAAAATGTTGATCCAGTACAGTCTGTTTTAGACCTTTGAGCATGACTACTATTAGTTTTTATTAAACAAAGAAAATGGAAAAAAGAAATTATCGATAGAAAGGATACGGCACTGTAATTTTCGCCGTCCACCCTCCTCAACATTATATCAAGGACCGTCTTTAACCGGAAGTGGCTGTATCCTGCGCTCATGTGAAGGCCAAACGAAATTCGGCCACAATATTCATGAGCCGAAACTGACGCGGCTCTTACGCATACTAATAACAGTTTAGTGCTGCCTGACCCGGGGTTTAGGAACCGTTAAGCGGCCCCACTAAGAGAATGGGTCGTCGCTCATCTCGACGACAATCGCGAATAAATATTCATGAATTCCATCTGTCCTTCTCTAACAATAGACAAAAAAAAGTTGATTATTACATCATTACAGCATTGCAGAATAGTTCCATAGAATAAATATTTCCCATGGCTGGAAGATTTCCACTAACCTACCACGCTTGTCTAGCAACTTCTCCATTTTTCCTCAGATCGTAATATCCCTGACATAAATTTTGTGAAAAGCCACAATGAAAACTAGAAAAGTGTCGACATTCCCGTAACGGCTAAATCGAAAATTTTAATTACAGCTCCCTGACCTGAGTATCCTGACTACATCTTCTTTTTTCATTATCTTCAATTATGTAGAGGATTTATTGCACCTTCAATACTTTAAACGTGTAACTGCTTTCTTTTTAGTATTACCTAAATAGGTCACATGATCTAGTCTGGAGTGTACTGAAATAATAAAGGATTACAGAGTTAAAACGATAATATGACAAAGATTAAGGGTAGGTAGAGGTTCATCTGGTAATATATTTGCTTTAATAAAAAAAATTACTAAGTCAGAATTTTATTCATCTCATTTCAAGCTCTATTTTGATAGTAGATACAGCATTATCTACTAATACAGCCTGCGGTTTCTCATCATCACACTTTATTGTATATCTACCCAGTTCCGACTGGTTATATGATCTGGAGAAATTATGCTTTTTATTAATAGTGTGTGGTTCACATCATCGTCGCCCAAGGAAAATTGTCCCTCATTGTGGACGATGAAAAGATCCTGATCCAGAGAAATGCATTCATATAAAAACCGGAAATAAATCGCTGCATTCGCATGACGTTACAAAATTTAAAAAGTTTATACAGATGTCTAACGATTAGTCTTGGAGACATTTTTGAAATGTGCTCCAATACGTCTTGATTGTAAATTGAACCTGCTGAACCGCGCAGACGTCGTGCAATATACATTTATATAACGCTTGCTTACAACTTATTTTGATGTTTAACTGTATACGCAAGTTAAAATCAAGCAATTTATAACAAATTAAAGTTATTAACCACAAGTACCTGTATTGCTATTAATTTATTTATTGGTAATTCTCATCGTACTACTGGTGGTAAGTCTTTGTTGCCCGAGATCGTCTAGGTGGGTACCACCGCAGCCTTGTAGTCTCGGGTTGTTAAGAATAAGACTAAAGTATTCCCTACCTGTCGTATAAGGCAACTAAAAGGGTCCTCGAATTCGTGGGCTTTAAGGGTTGGGACCATCAAAGCTCAATAAGCGACCCTTAGGAGGACGGCAAATGCATGGTGGTCTTGTATTTGCCGTGGCACAGCGTGGGTGATAGAGAGGGCTTTGCACTTCCGTGGAATGTTTTAGCCAGAGTCCAGGGGGCACCGGTGAGTTCTGTAGATCTTGGAGCTTCTCCTCATGCACTGAGTAAGATCACCGAGGGGTTTTTAGTGGGTAGAAGCCCCACATAACCTTGCCTTCCCCTCAGAAGCAAGGTATACTGTAAGATTTTCCCCGCAATAAAATTTCGTTACCACCGCAGCGCGTATTTCTGCCACCAAACGATAGTGTGCAAACATTAGTGTGTTCCAGTTTGAAGGGCGCTGTAGCTAATGTAATTACTGGGGTGACGAGACAACATTTTATGTCTCAGACGACTAGCTCATAGCAGTCGATTGCATAACATTTTAACTAACGCCACGTTGTTATATATAAGGCTTTTTAGATGCATTTCTATTGCATCAAATCCGATACTCTGATTTCGATAAAAAATTACTTCTTCGGGAATCCGCCGTCACTTTGTCGGTAATTTGTGGAGATGTAAAAAAATCTGTCCGCTATCGGCGGTTAGATTAGATTTATCCGATGTAATCCGATGCAACAGCAAGCGGAGGACCGATCTCTAAGTGCATTCACAGCGATAATCCTAAATGGGCTAGACAGTGTTGAGGAAATGCATCTATGTAAAAGGTAGAAGCTACCTTTACTTTGATTTATGTTTATTCTAGATCTTTAAAAGCGTTTAAACTAATCTAAATTAGCAACCAGACGGGATGATTGTATATACTTAAATGGAAAATTCCATCGATAATGAAATAAAGGATGAATAGGATACTGCAAAGCATCAAGCTTCAGAAAGTAGTTTCAATTAAGTAACTATTGCTAGACATAAGTGGCAGTGGCCAAGGCACATTTCTCGAAGGCCTAACGGCCGATGGGGCAGTAAGGTCCACGAGTGACGCCCGCATACCGGTACACGTAGTGACCCGAGGATCTGGTGAGAGTTGCAGGTGCCCACTGGATGCGAGCAACACGTGAGACCGATCGATATGGAGATCTTTAGGTGAGGTCTATGTTCTGCAGTGTACGACTATCGGTTGATGATGATGATAATGAACTATTTCTTAACATTTCGTAATTTAACGATGTTTATTTCGAATTTAGAAAAGAATTTAACAGTTGAAATACATTTGCAATAGTTTAGCCCGGAAAGGTAGGAACGAGTTAATTCTAGTTATTCATCGCTCGGTATTTGGACCGATAAAGCTGCGCCGGCCGCAGAGCGGCTAAAACTCCGTCGCTCGCTAACTGTATCGCGTACAATAACAAATTAAATTAAATAAATACTTAAACTAAATACATTTGGTTTCATTAAAAACGAAATACACCCTTTGTCGGGATTGAAACTGAAACTGGATTCTGTGTATATTGCATAGATGTTTCTAAATACACTGAGGATGAATTACAATGTTTTTGAAGGGTACAGAACCTTCATGTCGTTCACTTGGAAGTGGATTATCAAATTTTAACTATACTCTTCTATAATTTAAATAGGTTTGAATGTCAATAAAATTTATTCGACTATATCGTTGTTAACTCAAACAACTCTACATGTCGCTATAACATCCCTATAAAACAATAACTAAAGTTTAGATCGTAAAATAATTACAAAAGTGGGTTTATAATAGATAACCGGAAGTCTACCTTTATTTTCATTAATAGTACATAACTTATACTTTTAGTATAAGTTTAAAACAAAAAAAAGAAAAAGTGTAGAAAGAAGCAAGGAAAAAATGGAAAAGTATTATAAGTAGTAAGAAGGTAAGTGTAAAAACAAGATTTTCCATGAGCTTTTATTTTCCCAAAGTAAACATAAACAGCTATTCGTTCTGAATAATGAAGCACCGGAAAACGTGAAGTTTACCAAAAGGAAACTTTTGTTTTCACAAACTTTTACTTCTCAAGAGAGGTGATAAATTTATAATTATCTTCAGCAAATAGGTCAACCGACCTCGCCGTGGATAGTTCGCGAACTTTCTGAGTTATCGACCCGCAAATTTGATTACCGAGCCATATATTTAATATTTGGATGTTTACAGATTGTGCTTATAAAAAATCATCTCTCTTTTTTTATCCTATTAAACAAGAAATTTATGCACATTAAGGATAAATGGGATGCCTACCATGTTACGTCAGCTAGAATGTTTACATTGCTAACATTGTGCTCGTCGTTATAAACCATAAGATGTTTAGTCTCATTAATCTCTGTAATTCTACTTTTAACATCTTACTCCATGCTAGCTATAACGCCTATCAAACCAGAACACGGATTTTTGGATACTGATGTTTGGCAGCAGAATTAGTTGTTGTGGCGCTAGTCATATAAATATTCTCCGGTAGTACTTAGATATGTACTTGGCAGTAAATTATAAATAGGCGATATGAAATTCATAACCTAAATTTGTTTAGTAGATAATGTTCCCACTCTTCTCAGAAACAGCCTGCTGACCGGGTCTTAGCGTGCGTAGTCGCGGCCATGGCTAATTACTAATAAATCTGAAAGAGACATCAAACAATACGCGATTGTGCACGCTAATAAAACAAAGGAAACTAATAAGACGTCGAACTGGGAGCCCAGAAACGGATACTGGACCGCGGAGTTCACTTAATCCTCGCGAGATGAAAAAGTACAATGGAACGGTACGGAGGCTGGCGGGAGGCGGGATCGATCCCGGATCGGATCCCGTTCGACCGGAGCGTGGCCCAAGTCACCGGCGTCGGCGACTTAACGAGATTTATGTTACCGAAGCTGGGGTAATTGATTGCGTTCGGAGTGCGCCGCCGTAATTGGCGGGGTGTTACGAAAAGGAAAATGTATTACCTTTGACGCCGAATGCCGCCATTTTATGTATCAGCTGCTGCACTTTTTCGTACATAATCAATATTTATTCTCAAACTAGCAATGGCTGATGACTACTTACTCAGCTCGGATAACACCGAAAATCGATACTTTTCAACTGACTAAATATATCATAAACCGTACATACTTATGAAAATAATGATAATGGAAAAGTCCTCATAGAGTTAGTCTTCGGAGATTTTCTCATTACTCATTGTTCTTGGCTCTGCTTTTTCTAAAACAATTTATTTAAACACACGGTTAAAGCTGCTTTCGGCTTTGAGTCACACCCTTAGATAACTTTTCCATAACATTATATATTTATTACTTTGGGTTATTCATAATTTACTCTGTCTAGTAATTTTTCAAATGTGTTGCCTTACTAGGTATCCGATCAAAATAAGTTTACTAGTGATCGATTAAATATTGGTTTAAGAACAATGATCTTAAAATTGTTATTATGAATACAAAAGATCTGGTATCTGACGCAAAGGGAACATCTAGTTTTCCAGTTGCTTTTATATTATTTGGTCTGTATAACTTTTCTTTGTGTTAAATTGTGTATTTATTGTAATTTACATCTAGAATGCTTAGAACGCTTTAAGCGCTTGTAAAATTGTTCAAGTATAAAGTTCGAAAACGTTTGAAACGCCTTTGCAAACAACATTTTGAAGTTGATCACCTGTTTCGTTTTATTATAGTCTGTAGCGGCAACAAGTTGTAAAACTTTACTTTGATGTCTTTTACATCTGATGAAATTAATGAGATTATATAAACAACTAAAATACTCGAAACCTTCAAACTATTATTCATTGTTTAACTTTTAAGTTTCACTGGCAAACAGTTTCTGTTGTTGGATACTGCGAACCAGTAGTGTGCAAACATTTAACTAGAATATATTTATGTTGGGGATGTAAGGGGTCCCGCACAACAACTCAAAGGACCCAGGCCAACCTCACCTGCCCGTGATGCACCCCGCTAATCATCAAACGAAGCTCTGGCTTCTACCAACCCGCATTGGCCCAGCGTAGTGAGAAAAGGCCTAAATCCCCCCCACATGAATCTTTAAACGACGACCTCTAATGCCTAGCTGTTTTGCGAGCAGCACAGGATCAATCAATGTGGAGTTCTTTGGGCGAGGCCTATGTCCAGCAGAGAATAAAGAGAATTAAAATATTTTTTAATTAATAGAACAGTGAATCGCTTCCGCACTTGAATGAAGCCGTGGATGTGGAGTTGAGTTAGAAGAAGTAACTTTGCGAATACTTCGGGGCTTTGCGTAACAGATGGGTTCAGTAATTGATAGAATTAATTCACCATTTAGTCCCTAAATATTGCATTTACAAAAGAAAAAAGGCTCACCACAACACCTTTGAACTGTGTGGGTGAGAGAAGGATATCTCATACCGGCGTACAACAATGCTCGCTCGTCGCAGGTTTCTGTGCATCTCTTCTCTCGCCAGTAATCATTTCGCTGAAAATTTAAAACCAATGGCTGTTCCAACAGTAATCTTAATGAGATCCAAACTATCGACTTCTATAACAGATATAATTTTCAGTTCATTTTCGCATAGTCATCTATGAAGCGGTTGCCGCGGAGCTTCCGTAATCGGGTTCGCCTAAAATGTAGCCTCGCATTTTCTATTAACTGGGGCGTGTGCAATTGCAAACTTGCGCTCAGCTCTGCACTCTTCTTTATGAACATAGTAATCATCTAAAAATTGAAGTGTACAATTTAATTAATATACGATATAAAATACGAAAAGCCTTGTATAAGTAAATATGCAGTAGACAAGGCAGAAAGAGAGTAAATAATTTGTCACTAAGCTGTTGGTTTATTATCGTTGATAATTTCCCCATTTTGGTGTCGGTTAATAGTAATGGAAAACATTATTCTGGACTCGTTTAAAGTACTACAAACATCACAAAATATTATATAATAAATATAGGTCTCTGAAACTTGACATCTTTTTTTTTGTTTTGAGAGGAAATCTTCGAAAGATACCCTGCTTTTGGGGTGAAGTCAAAGTTACGTGAGATTCTTACTCACTAAAACCACATCGGTGGTCTACATTAGTGGATTCGGAAAGTCCCAAGGATCTTTTACAGGATGTACCGGTTCACCTCTACGCTTTGTATCAGCGAGTCTCAGAGAAAGAGCTAAACCCTCCTAAGCACCATCACTGAGCTACGGGTACACTATCCCATGCTGGTTCGCTTGATGAGCAATAAAAGCCCCTACCCTTAAGATTTGCGAAACCCGTAGACCCTTTCAGTCGCCTTCTAAGACAGGAAGGGCTTACCTTAGTCCTATTCTTACTAGCCCGAGACTACAGGGTTGTAAACTTGACATCTAAAGTCCGAAGCAATCACATTTATAGTAATTAAGAATTTATTGGCAATGGGGCAGTGGTGCCCGCGTACCGGTAGACGTAGTGTTGAGGTGGAGGACGACAAGGACCTACAAGGTGGACCGACGACTTGGTGAGAGTCGCAGGTGCCCACTGGATGCGAGTAACGTAACACCGATCGATATGGAAATCTTTGGAGGGAGTCCTATGTCTAGCTGTGGGCGTCTATCGACTGATAATAATGATGACGAATTTATGATATAGTTAGCTAATGCCAATATTTTTTATTCCATCATTTTGAAATTACCTCAACTAACATTGTGGCTTTAGAGTAATTTATAACGAACCTTCACCACCACTGTACTCCCACAGTTGAAATCGCTGACTGAACCCTATTCAGTAATTTTCGAGCCCCCGGAGGGGATTCGCGAACTCGTTTTAATTGCTGAACTATTACTCGCGTTAATTGATAGATGCGCCGCTACCTGCGTCTACTTAGCGCTCCAATTATACGGCGAAGTCGCGCGGCGCCGGGCCCGACGCGAGGCCTGATTACAGGAGACGAACCGACGGATGATCGAGCCGCTATTATATGCCGCTCCTACCGACTGAAGCTACAATTATAACGGCATTACAAATTAACACTGAACTTAAACCGTATTCGCCTTTTTCTACTTCAGAAAACGAAAATGAATCAGAAAAGAAAGAAAAATAGAATCTTATCGTATCAAGTCATGCACGTAGCTTGCCAATAATACCATCATCGTTATCATCATTATTAGCCTTTGATTATCCATTGCTGGATATAGGCCTTCGCCAATGTCTTCCACCAAATGCGATCCTCAACTTCTCGCATCCACCCACTTCCGACCGCTGTGATGATGTCGTCGATCCATCTGGCTATACTACCTTTGACGTGTGGTAAAAAGCGACTAAAGAAGGAAGTGTCAGCATAATATCTTTGCGACCATTACTAGCAAACCCTGACAGTGGGTTTAACTGTCCGATGAATATGGGTTCGTGCCCCCGAAAACCACAGCTGTTACTATTCATCTTTCAACAATATTCTAAATAGTAACGTCCTACGTTACCCGTTATTCCTGTGTATTTCTCAACATTCCTCTCAAAAGTCTGCACTCCTCCCACATCTCCCTATCCCTAACAATACTAGTGACTTATGGGCAATATTCCCCAATGAACAAGAAACACAAATTACGGCCCTCAGTACCCGGCAGCTCCACTATTCCTGACTAAGGTGGCGGTCACGGTTGCGGTGGGGCAGGGGGTGCTAAGAATCCCCGGTTAACAGGCCACCAATAATACCGTTTGATTTATATTTCTTCGATAGGAAAGGGGAAAATAAGTTACTAATGGACCATAATGTCATTTAGTGGTAAGTGGTGATGTAGTCTGTGGTAGTAACACTAGCTTAGTAACATCCTATTCACTCTTTTCTTGAAGACATCCACACCGTATTTGCAAAGGTACACTGACGCCGGCACGTTGTTCCACTTCTTTGCTGTGCATATCGAGAACGAAGAGCTGAAGTTCTTTGTTCCCCAACTAACTATGTTTAAGATGGTGACACTCCGTTGGTCATTTGGTGGTAAAAAAGGAATGGGGGAAATATATGATGGTACCAGGTCACACCTTTAAATGTATCCCATAGAAGATGCTTTGCCATTTTTCCTTTGAAGAAAATAAAAAATAAATTGTCTACAATCTCATGCTGGAATCATTTCGTATCAAGTCATTCGCGTGGTTTGTCATTTCCTGCCTAAAATAGATTCAGTTTAAGGGGATAAGTCAATGTTATGGAGAATTTACGCTCACTAAATTAACATGGTCAGTCTCCTTTGATGCGGTAGAGAGCAAAGATCTTTGGAATACACCGCTGCCTGTCTGCATTTAACTCTAGACTACAAGAAGTTTCTGGAATCTTGGATGGAATGGATCTTGTTCCTGTTATCCCGGCGAATCCCGATGTATTTCGCTATCACTAATCGAATCTTTACTTGTTAAAACCTCCCTCACCTCATCTACAATATTTAGTTACATTACATATTTCCTTTCCTTGCCTCAGCCGAGCTATAGTATAACAAGTACTAACATTTGTCTTTAGGTAATAGCTATTAGGTTCTTTATAAACATCCTAATGCGTTAATATTACAAGTGGCGTATTACTTACCACCAGGTAAACGTCTCACCGTGTATAATATCCCCTTTATACCTTCCTTTTTTCATGTTGCTCGCTAAACTTTACCGTCTCGGAAGTTGAAATATTCTTAGCGCATTGACACACCAGCTGTTCCGCTTTTTAAATGTAAATTATAGGTTACCGTCGCGGCGGTGGCTGTGGTGGCTGTGGTGGCGGTGGTGGTGGCGGGGGTGGCGCGGGGCACGGCGTCATGAAAACGACTTAAAACCGTTTTTATAAAGTTAAAGGCGAGCGCCGGCTGCGGCCGCCAACTTATTTAATAAAAATATATTCCGAGCGGGGATTTGCGCGCGGGATCCGCCGCCGCCGCCGCCGCCGCTCTCCCGCGCTGACAATTTTACAGTTTTCGATTCCATCTCCTTCCCAACTCCTTTCCGAAGCTTCGCGTTTAATCACATTCAATCCATCCTCCCCGCCAATATGACACGCTAAGTATAATAATAGCTTCACTATCATATATTCACTACTCATATCACTACCAAATATTGTATTGTAGTAGCTCGCTGGCCTAATGGTTAGAGCGTGCCGCCTCCGCTCCGAAGGTCGCGGGTTCGAATCTTGGCAAATGATGACTTTAATATTTAAGTTATGTACATTTGTGAACTTTAGTAACGACAGCTAAATACAAACGGTGAAGGAGAACATCGCGAGGAAACCTGCACATGAATTAGAATTTATTCTAAGGTGTGTGTGAAGTCACCAATTCGCATTCGGTCCGCGTGGTCACTATGGCCTATCGCCCTCATATTGAGGGTAGGCCAGTGCCTCAACAGTGGGGACGTAAATTGTCTGTTAAAAAATATATTGTGTACGTTCGGTAAACCCTAACGAATCTGGACCAAACATTCAATTATAGAAATACTAGACTTGAATTAACATACAGATTTACAGTAATTTCATCAGTTTCTTTTAATCTTATTAAAGTATATCATTCAGCGATGTCAGCCCCACAGAGAGAAACCATATATTTTAAATACATAATTAATAGCTAATAAAGAACAACCTTGCTACGACAATACATTAACATGTACAAAATATGCCCTGGAATTTGGTTCACCCAATATTTGCAAAGCAAGTAGTCAAGTTTACACGTTGAACGTTAAGATGTCCAGTAGACTGTTGTGATAAACCCCTGTCGTGAAATTTATAAATAAATAATTAGCGCTATATGATGCATTACAAACGAATCACTTGAAACGACGAAGTGACTTATACTTAATAATGTAACATAATCACGCTTTTACAAAGTTTCACATCGGAAGGGCCGTAACACAGCATCACTTCCCTGCGTAATTGAAGACATTAAAAATAAATAAAAGTTATAAGAAAACAAACGCACTCAACAAAAACTTTATTCATGGGTCCGCAGTATCGCTGAAATAAAATTTGTTACGGGCGCAAGTTTTAATGGCGGACCCTAATAAAATGTTAAATAATTGATGCTAATTATTCACCATTCTATCGAAATGAGGAGCTTTCTTATTGCATACGCGGTAGGGGCCACTTCCGCTTCGCCGCTCTAACGGGCCCTTGATGGACCCTCGAAGTAAAAATGTAGTCATTTTAATGTAATACTAGCCGCCTAAATATGTATCTTAACTCACCCGTTTAAGTGCCAAAGCGATGGCTTTAAATTTTCATATTAATTAATTTAAATTTTAACTTCATTGTTATTACAGATAAGGCACATTACAATGGGAATATTTCACTCGTTTCATTATTAGTAACGCACATGCGCAAAAGCACACGAAATATACTTTAACATACGATTCCCAAAGTTATCTAAAGTAAACACAAACTTGGACTACTTTGAAAGTTCTGGATACATTTGATCTTATTACATTTGCTCTTTTAACTCGATTTTTTTTATTCTACTAAACAACGAAACGAGGGGGACGTTCACTTGCTGGCAAGTGATACGCCTGCCCATAACAACGTGACGCTAGATAAAATGGTATGCACTAAACTATATCGTCTTGACACATAAAATGTTAAGCCTTGTTCCCCCTGTAAATTCATTAGTTACATACAGCTCCCTTCAAACCGGAATACAGTAATGTTTGCCCAGTGCTGTTTGTCGGGTGCAATAGGCGCTGCGGCGGTATCTACGTAGACGGTTTCCGCCAACATAGATCTACCACCAGTAAGTTATCTCAAGTCAACACCGATTCTTTTGAAAGTTCTCGATACATTTTATCTTATTGCATCTTTTAACTCGATTCTTCTCTTAATGATCTAATCAATTATTAAATAACTACGTATTGATAGTTCAACTCCGCAGCATCTTTCTGTCAATATTATCTACGTATACAGGAAATTGTATACAAACACAGCTGTTTCAATCCGAGTAATTAAATTATAATTATTTGTGTTAACTTTTAGTTACGAAGATAGCTAAACCGTTAATAATTTTCTTTTAGTTACCAAACGTCTACACTAAGCTTTGTTATTAACAGTCTAATAAAATGTAACCTTATTATTTCGTTAGTTCTTTGCGGGGGCTTGTTATAATTAAACCCTTTGTGGTGGTGTTAATATAAAAAATGTATAACCTCTCCGTGACCAAAAAAACGTGTTGAAATCCCTTCAGTCAAAGGTTAATTAAATAAAATATTGTGAAGAGATGAAATCAAAACAAAGTGTACCAACGAGCTCTCTCTTATGTTATGATATTCGAAAGTATAAAGAAATAAATGGATGTCTAATTGGTATAATTAGGGTAAGGGATCCGGTCCCGGACCCTTGTGGGCTGATCTCGGAAAACTTGATTACGAAATAAAAATGTTACATCCACTTATTATATATACTCGAAGCTGAGATGATTTATTTGTCCATTAATGATTTTTCCTTAGTTAGATTTTTATCCTTGACCCAAACGCCCCTTTGCTTGGCAATGTCACAAGTTTATGTATGTATTGTAGTATCCTCACGGCTGAACCGATTTATTGCCAAACGTGCGAAAACGGTTCTTTTCTAGTTTTTGTCCTATATTTTATTTTAATTAGAAATATGTTTTTATGACTAACATGTTTATTTGAGTTGTATGTATGACGTTTAGCGTCAGTTGACAATGCAAAAAATGTTCTGTTTAAGTTTTTACTTCCAGAAGTGTAAACTCTGACAAGTTGAGCGTAATACAACGTGTACACCGAAAGTACATTTAGATTTATCACACATTGTATGATATTACTATTTTTTTTCGTTTTCATACATTTAAGCATCTAATTAATTTAATTATTATCGTATTGATTCCTATATTAGCATATTGTTTTGTTGTTTTACCAACAATAATTATTTGTAATACTTTTAATTTTAAGGAAAGATGTCCGAGCGAAGGTAAATTAGCTAATTCTGCCTGCTCCCTACACGATATCTAATACCTCCAAAACCTGTTCCCAACTGACATAAAACGTGAAAGTTTGTTTAACACGGCGCGCGGCGCGATGTCCAACGGCATTTTAAAGCATCGAACGCTATAAAACGTTAATTAATAAAAAAGAGCCGTATAGCGGACTTGGTGGAGTCCGTTCGCTAGTTTACCTATGCAGCCATGAATTTTTAAGTATCCGTTTAAGTAATTCATTTTTACGCCGCCCCACCGCCGCGGTTCAGCGTGGTGCGATTTAAAAAATCCAATTACGTATATCATATTTTCGATCGACGAAATGGCGGCGTTACAAAATGGCCGCCCCGCGACACGCTCTCCGGGGCTAATTGCCGGCTTAAGTATACATATTAATGCATGTCCTGTGTTTGCTCCTGCAGTAATGAGGTTGTGGAGGAGGCAGCACCGGCCCACCGCTGACAATAACACTAAATTACGCGCACAAATTTATTGTTAGCGGAGGCCAAATACAAGTTTCGCGTGCGTCGCTGTTTACTTTGACGCTCCGGAGCCTTTTTGTTTTAAAAGTTTGCTCAGGCATCAAAAAGTAATTTAAGATTCCATTTCGGCTAATGCGACCGATCCATTTTTTTATATCAGGTACATAACATTTTATGGCATTCATTTATCAGCTATTTGTCATTTGAAATCGTCTGAAACACCTGAAATATACTTTGTTTCTTAAATTATGAGAGGGATTTTGTTCAATAAATAATACGAATGTTATTTATAAAATTATTTTGTTACTTTCTCACGTCTCCAGAAAACTACTGAGATTTCTGCTTTTGATCACTAATAACAATGTAATCTCTAGTTAGAATTTAACGTCCATTATTCTTTTATATAATAATGCATGAAAGGTAACAATTCATGTTTTATTGAATTTTAAAGCTGTATTTTGAATAATTAAAAAGGACGGTCGTATCATTATTTTTGAATGCTGCTCCCTCGATTGTAGGCTTCCGTCGAAATTTCATTTGAATACGAGCAAAAGCCTTTCGTTTAAATGGCTGTATGCACTCATTTTACGCGCAATGTGTTTTAAACAAGACATCTAAAAAATGGATACAAAGGTACAAATAGATAAAGGGCACATAAAGGCGATTTCTGCGGCAATGTTTTGCGTATAATTTGGAGTAGATAATCAATATTAATGAGAAAAATATAGCCTTACAACAAACTGTAAAGATGAAAGAATGCTATTTCAAACACCGTCACTAGTGTAATCCGTATAGCTGTATGTTATGCGAACGCGCCGGGATCCCCAACCCTATCGTGCTGTAAAGCCCTGAGGGTCGGTAAGCGTCGAGCCTCAGTAAGCTGGACAGAACAGCGCAGTGTTTTGACAGAACTGAATGCGGTATGTAAATGATAACCCTAAAACATTTACAAATTGGGACTGAAGGAATATGATCGATCTCAGATGTTATTTACATATTGGACAAAATAAAGCTTCAGAACATTTAAATTGATGTTGTTAAAAATTATCATAAAACTAAATAACTAATACGCACTGTGTCGAAAATATTCATCTTGTATAAACATGTTTAACTAAAGTAAACATTAATTTTATTTTTGGTACTGCTTTATGAGTTTATATTCTTTATTGTAATGCATAAACAGCAATACTCTTTGAAACGTTAAAAAGGACACCAAAAATTCAACAGAGTGTTAATTCAACGGCCTTTATTCAGATGAGATCTCGACGGCAAACCATGGCCGCGAGGAGCATTCAAAGACAATAATACCACCAACCTCCTTTTTAATGATTTCCTATAGAAATTCCCTACATAAAGACATGCATTTTATTCAACAGGCACATATTCGACGTCCCATTGTTAGTTTGTATGTAAAGGAGCAGTTTACATATAATTATTCCTGCTTTAGTTTATAACTTACTAGTAAAAGTTCGGGAATCAACAGAATTGACTGCTGTTCTAGTTACATTAAAATCTAATTATTAATAATTTCAATTGTTATGGAAATTTAATTTAACAATGATAATTGCATGCATGGTATCAGTGTATATGGACTATTTGAATTCCGCGTCAACTTCATTCTATTGGTAGGCACTGTTACACAAGAAACCAATAAGCTATCGGCGACAAACTGACACACGCTTAAGCTGCATATGATTGGCTGGCACTGTTACGCAAGAAATCGAAAAGCTATCGACGACAAACTGACACACACTTAAGCTGCATTTGATTGGCTGGCACTGTTACGCAAGAAAACGAAAAGCTATCGACGACAAACTGACACACACTTAAGCTGCATTTGATTGGCTGGCACTGTTACGCAAGAAAACGAAAAGCTATCGACGACAAACTGACACACACTTAAGCTGCATTTGATTGGCTGGCACTGTTACGCAAGAAATCGAAAAGCTATCGACGACAAACTGACACACACTTAAGCTGCATTTGATTGGCTGGCACTGTTACGCAAGAAATCGAAAAGCTATCGACGACAAACTGACACACACTTAAGCTGCATTTGATTGGCTGGCACTGTTACGCAAGAAATCGAAAAGCTATCGACGACAAACTGACACACACTTAAGCTGCATTTGATTGGCTGGCACTGTTACGCAAGAAATCGAAAAGCTATCGACGACAAACTGACACACGCTTAAGCTGCATTTGATTGGCTGGCACTGTTACGCAAGAAAACGAAAAGCTATCGACGACAAACTGACACACACTTAAGCTGCATTTGATTGGCTGGCACTGTTACGCAAAAAACCGAAAAGCTATCGACGACAAACTGACACACACTTAAGCTGCATTTGATTGGCTGGCACTGTTACGCAAGAAATCGAAAAGCTATCGACGACAAACTGACACACACTTAAGCTGCATTTGATTGGCTGGCACTGTTACGCAAAAAACCGAAAAGCTATCGGCGACAAACTGACACACAGTTAAGCTGCATTTGATTGGCTGGCACTGTTACGCAAAAAATCGAAAAGCTATCGACGACAAACTGACACACACTTAAGCTGCATTTGATTGGTTGGCACTGTTGCGCAAGAAATCGAAAAGCTATCGACGACAAACTGACACACACTTAAGCTGCATTTGATTGGCTGGCACTGTTACGCAAAAAACCGAAAAGCTATCGGCGACAAACTGACACACAGTTAAGCTGCATTTGATTGGCTGGCACTGTTACGCAAGAAATCGAAAAGCTATCGACGACAAACTGACACACACTTAAGCTGCATTTGATTGGCTGGCACTGATACGCAAAAAACCGAAAAGCTATCGGCGATAAACTGGCACACTTCACTCACGTTCACTTAAGCTGCATATGAATAAGATACAAAATATGATATTAAACTAAATATTGGAAACGTGTCCAAATATAAAAGCAGTTCTGGTAATTTATGCTTAAGAATGTATAACGTAGGATACAATTCCAGATTTAAAAAAATATTTTGAAATTAAATAGTCATTTCTCGTATAATAGACACGTTTAACGATCCATATAACAAATATAGAGTATGCGATTTCAAAAGTGAAATGCGTTTGGCCGCTACGGTTTGTTAGTGTAACTTCGGCACACCTTTGCCCGTTCCCGTTGCCGTTGAAACAAATTGTCTGCAAATAAATAGCGTTCGCCGAACGACGCCGAAGCGACTTCAAAATGTACTAAATAAGTAAAATATGACAAACACGCTCGTTTTCATCAAACGCTACTTACTGACTGTGGGGCTGGTGCTTAGTGGGGACCGGAGCGTGTCTGCAGTAATGAGAAATTTTGGTAGTTTTGAAGTACGAGACTTCTAGGAGGATCATTAAGATGTTTACTAAAGGTTACAAAGTACCAAAGATTGTACGTAGCTATATCCTTTTGCCTTGCAAACCTAATATATTTAACTCTGCACAAGACTACTATATTAGTCAAAATGTATCTATATATGTAGCAATCGTTTTGTATAAACATTTACAACTGTACACTTACAAAAAATAGTGCAAATAGCTGTTATTGTCGTTGTTCCTTGTTACTTCAGTATTCCCTCCATTCTCCGATGATGTTGAGCGCTTGGTGGTCATTTTAACTCATCTGATACTGGGCGCACGGACCCCTCTCCACGGCATGTACCACAGTTTTGCTGCCCTAACCGTTTTGAAAAAAATTGATTTGAATTATAAAGTCTTAGAAACAAAAAAGTAACTTTTATTTTGTCTTTATGTTTTTCTCATACTCTTTTCTACTTTATGTAAGTAAAAATTGCTACTCTTAACGATATACCTAGGAACAGTTTATCGAGTGATGTTAAAATAAACTAAAATCAGTTCTTCTTTATAGGAACTGTGACGCTATGGACGTATATACAGATATATGTATACAAACACCCGCTCTAGAAATATCAGACTGCTCTTGAAATATCAGCGTAAAAAATGCTAATGCTAATCCTTATTACTCTTAACAAATTAAAAATTAATCTGTCTGTAAATTTCAGTTAAATCATAACAGGGTAATTAATCAATGCTTATGGGAAAAAAAACCATCAAGTGCACATATTCAGCATTACACGCACATCTACCCTTTCCGCTGACGGCTTATTCGCCGATACAAATAGGTCTCCACCCAGTTTCGCTCGGCCGTCCGCTTCCGCCGCCCCACCGTGGCCACACCATCAATCCTAAGAGCCAAACAATACCTGATAAAAGCTGTCATATTAAAGTGACTCCTCTCTCCGATTGGTCCAAGTGTTTTATACAAAATACTTTTGAATCACGGTTAGCTTTCGGTTGTAGGTTTTTCTTGCTGATGATCTTTGGTGGGGGCACTACCGCAGTGTCTAACTCTGCCGACCTCCAACGTCCTTAACAATGTGATGTTGCGATATTTACGCTGCCTTTCACGTTGCTGTCTCCTTTACGACGTTTGTATAACATCCCAAAAATCTTCAAGTTATGCGTGTTGCCAGTGTTGACATACGGAACCGAGACGTGGACCCTTACTGTCTGCCTTATGAAAATGCTGAACTTCACCTAAAGGGCAATGGAAAGGACTATGCTCGGAGTTTCCTGCGCGATCGATTCAGAAATGTGGAGGTCCGTAGAAGAAGTAAGGTTACCGACATAACCTAAAAGATTGATAGGCTTAAGTAGCAGCGGGCAGAGCACATTGCTCGAAGGACCGACAGCCGATGGGGAAGTCAGGTCCCCGAATGGCGACTGCGTACTGGTAGTCGTAGCTTTGGCAGGCCTCCCACAAGGTGGGCCGACAATCTGGTGAGAGTCGCGGAAACTCACTCGATGCGAGTAACGCATGACCGATCGATGTGGAGATCTTTGGAGAAGGCCTACAACCAGCAGTGGACGTTTATCGGCTGATAATGATGATAATAACATCCCAATGCGTCCAACGGTGTCAGACGCTTTTTTACCATCAATAAAAAGAATTTTTTTTTTTCGCTATTTATTTTTTTTTGTCCGGTACGTTGCGGTGGGAATCCTATGATTATTTTGGTCAGTTTCATAAATCCAAAAAGAGCTAGCCGCAATCCGCTTATGACATACGCACCGCACCGTCTTCGCTTCGCGCATGTAAACTCGATTGACATGCCGACGGGCCGCTTTCGCCTGTCATTTCGAATTTTTGCGAATGTCATCGTTGTATCGCGCCGGAGGAATAAAGTAGGGTGTTGCCGTGGCGCGGGGTTGTACACCACCCCCACCTGCCCTTCCTCCACACCGCACTCTACAAACTAAAAGAGCATGAGAGATAGTTTATCCTTGAGTGGTCACCGATTATTGACAAACGTAGCGAGCTTGGCAAAGATCAGCGGACTCGGATGCAAGCGGCATCGGACTGGTCGCGGACGAAATCGGGTAGGCCTATATCCAGCAGGTGGCAATAACACTCTGAAATGATGATGATTATGATTTTAACGCTGTATAAGTTTGTAACGTAGTCCCTGTGCCAGTAGTGTTTCGAAGTTATTGCTTAATTGTACACTTATAAGAGATTTTTGTTGGTGTACTGGTGGTAGGTCTCTGTTGCTGGACACCGCTTGGGTGGGTACCACCGCAGCGCCTATATCTGCCGGCAAACACTGTGCCAACATTACTGTGTTCTGCTTTGAAGGGCGCTGTAGCTAGTGATATTACTGAAATAACGAGACAACATCCTGTCTCAAGGCGGCGAGCGCAAAGTGTTTTATGTCTTTCTAACCAGCATCACGTATATGTAGCAGCAGGCGTATCACTTACCATCAGGTGAACGTCTTGTTCGTCTCATCGTTAAGTAAATAAAATGTGTTTTGATTTTAATATTATCGCGTGTTGTTTCAGGTAAGTTGCGCGGCTGCAACTTCGCGCAGCGGCCGTCGCGAGTACTCGCCGAAGGACGCAAGGCGAATGTGAAGCACCTTTATCCTGTTCATTTACTTATTATTCCCTCTGTCGTTTTGTTGAAGTTCTTTACGTATGGGCTTTGTATAATTGTTATATGGATTTGGATTTTAATTAATACAACTGCGAGAATCTTCATTAAACAATAATACATTATACATAATACACGAAGTACAACTTTTGAATCCAGCAGTAGACGTCTGTCGGCTGATAATGAAGCCGAGTCGAAACATTGTTCAAAGAAACGCTCAATTCCTTCTAGGTAAGAATCAGCAACATGTATTGAGTGGGCCGATTCTAAGTACTAGTCGAGAGGTAACGGGTTTTCATATCGTCTTGTCTAACCTAGGAAGCTCTGGAATACAGGCCAACGGGCACGCCTCCGCATTATTACGGAACAGAGTATTCAAAAAGTATTGAGATTTCGTCGTCGCCTATTTATAAACTATTTCGAGGAAGAAACACCTGTATATTACATCTTTTTGATTCATCTTACCTTGCAGCTTCAGTAAAAAAAAAGCCTCTGTTGTCTACTCCCTACTTCTTATACTTGATGTGAGGTCATTTTTCATAAGTTCTAATTCTTATGAGGAATACGAAAGATTTGTTTGTTAGAAATATATTAAATGAAGTATAATAATACAGAAGATAGTATTTAGCAATTAACGTATACTGAGACTTCATATGATCAGAATCTTTGTAGTATGGAGGAAACAAACCACATTGAGCTCGAGCTTCATGCGATGGAAAACGTAGAGAGGAAACTCAGTCTCAAGAACAACAGCTTTATAGGACTATATCAACTCGCATTTGGCCATGGCACATGTCAGCTGTTAAAACATAAAAAGTGGGCAATATATAGAAGATTTGTAACAAAATTGTCAATCCTCTCAAAGAGCGGTAGTTATCGCTTTATGGAACTCAGCAATCTAATAGATAGGATCATTATTAGACGTTGCCCCTATAGTTATAGCGTTTTTATAGCGTGCGAAATAACGTTGTCTTTATTCCGTTTGTACATAAAACATGTTGAATTGCTTGTTGTAAGAATAATTGGATGGCAAGTGGCAGGATAAGATCTCTATGCTTTTAAAGGATTTCTGTTAACGCTACTTAAGATTGGTTATACAGAGTTTTTTTCTTACACTTTTCTTGGTTTAACAATACTCTTAATTTAAGTTCAAGGATACGATCATTGATGGTATTACCTTAACGGAGGCTGTATTGTGGAGTAAGGTGCGAGATTTTTACCGTTTGAAGGGTAACGTAGAAGATGTTTTTACTAACGATATTATATATTGTCTCAAAGTAATGAATAATAAATCACATTTACCTAAATGTTTAATCACTTGGTGTTTCTCCTTAAAACTAGGCTTTTGTACTAAAGCTTTACACGTTTCTTATATACTCTTTATATAATAACACATGCTACGAACCAACCTAAACAGTCCTTTTAATGTTCTATACTGAACCTTGAAGCCTTCCTCTTAGAAGATCATAAAATTATAAGAGTTGACGGATGTCGCATGTTCTCGTAAACTGTTGTTCATGAAACTCGTCGTATGTTTTCTCCTTCAAAATCTCAAACTTAGTGAGGATTGAATCTAAAGCCCCGCGGCATGTCGTATAGAGACCAGTTCTAGCCCATTTACAAACCTAGCTATCTCAATTTCAACCACAAATCCATACTGTAATATGGTCAGTACCTAAAGAACACTTACTTAACTCCTACAGATGTAATCTAGCCACTAGATTATATTAGTAACAGCAGATATATACTCGTACGTAGGTAACACATAATTCAGCGTGACTTTTCTCGAAACTTAGATAAAACCCAGTTTCCCATTTGTCCGCCGGCATTATCCGGACTTAAAATCCCCGAAGTACTAACCGAAAGGAGCGTCTGCGATGGGAGGAAAAGTTCTCTCTTTTTTTGTTCCAAACTTTCGCCATTTCACCGAGCTAATCTAAAATGTTGATATAGGACAAAATAACGTACCAAGACGAGGAGTTATAAGTCTCCGAGGACGACAGCTACTGCATTTTGATGCCTCAACCCACCGAGAAGCGTATATGATAACTATGAACATATTTACACAAAGCACGCGATGGCTCAGGCAAGTTCATCCAGTGATTATTAAAAAGACTAGAATATTGTGATGCAGATTTAGATGTTATCACAATAGCAAGGCTTTCACCATATGGTGATACGCTGGTACATAACAATATGACACTAGTCAAGATGATACAACAACTCATTGTGCCTTGACACATGATGTCGAAAGTCATTAAAGGTTGAGATTATATCTATAGATTTAACTACCTTCAAACCTGAAGACAGTAAATGTACACAACTGTTTGGCAGCAATGATAAGAGTTCCGGTCATATCTACCTAGACAATGTACAGAATCTAATATCAAACGGAAACGTCTGTGTAGACTGTACTGTACGTGTGTCCAGTAACGAAAAGACAATAGTGTATTCGACAACATCCTGTGGAATAACTTAACAACGTGGGCACAGTCCGGCTCGTGGGCCGCTGTAACTGCGCCGGCAGTTACTTCGCACGTCATAAACTTGCTATAAATAGCCGGCTCCAGCTTGATAACGATGCTATCCAACACATTACTTTCTGCCTCGTTTGCGATGCCAGATATTTCGCCCTTGAAAGTCCAGATGATTTCATGATGTTCTGCCGAACGTACAGTATTTTAGCTTCGCTTGTAACTTAGATGACGCACCTACTCTAAATTGAATATTCACTCGGTATTAAATGATAGTTTGAAGAACTAGAATATTAAAAAATAATGTAAATTTAGAAAAACCGTGTATTTTTCAAGATTTTTGTAATGAAGGAAGTATTCTTTCTAGCGCGAAATTGCTTTCATCAGGGTACGAGAGTTAAAATTGTGCGTCTTTTGTTGGTGGCTTGTCAGTTGAATATTCTTATCACACCTCAGCCACTGTTTCCAAGCTTCCATCTTGGCTGTAACGTCAAGGCTGATTAGTGATGTTGACTTCTGAGTAATTTTACTTCTATTTGAAAATAATATTTTTTATTATAGTATAGGTGTTGCAGTTGTATTTTAGTTGCTGATGATTAGTTAATCTCTCTCTATTATCTTCAAGACATGTCTCCTTGTACCTGAATTTAGACGATCAAATTGGTAAAACAATTTAATATCAGATTTGCATTTACAAACTAGTCAGCCTTTAGAGTAAAAATGGAAGCAGTAACATCGTTCTACTCTTAAAGCTAATTGTATGAATATAAACTTTTTTACCATTCTTAGTGAATAACGAAAGAGTAATCATACCATTTTTACCACACCGTAGTACAATTTAGTAGCTAATGAATTATTCGCCTCAACATGAGGGTAGTTTGAGAAAAATCGGAAACAATTAGTGTGTAATGAGATGGGTAACGTTGAATAGTTTATGTGTTCTGCGCAGGTATAATCTTGTAAGGGATGATTGTTTGTTTGACCTGGAAGCAAAATGCTTTGCCCATTTTTTCCACGAAGTATTGTGTAAAAATTACTTTATTGTAAAAGAAATAAAATATACGGTAACTTACAGTATCATTTATTGTTTTGACGTTTTCATCGGTACACAGTGCCAGCAGTGAACTGATCACAAAGTTGCGGGGCGCAAGGAGTTCCAAACATGTACCTTTTGAGTTGTTCGCGAGAGTGATGTACTTGTGTATGGTTTCACATACGACTTTCGTTCACTTCGTCTACAATGTATCGACTTCAGTAAATCATCAGCCGATAGATGTCTACTGCTGGACATACACACTTCTGCAAATACTTCAAGAAAAATAAACAATTAGCTGTACTGTATATATTTGCGACTTCCGTCTTATCTTTTATGTGATTTGTTTCCAATGCTGACGTCCGGATTATTCACAATGTTTCCTATATGATAGAACAGCTAGGTAAATAGACACTGATAAGGCTGAATCATGAATTTTATCGACATACGAATAGATGTCGTCATTCAAAAAAATCCCAGAGAAATTATTCACATTGCTTGATGATGAAGTGCAAAATATATACTTCATTAATAATGTTTGTTGTAACAGGTTTACTGGTGGTATAGCTCTTTTTCTGTTTAGGTAGGTACCACTGCAGCTTTTATTTCTGCCACCAAACAGTAGTAACATTACTGTGTTCCAGTGTGAAGGGCGCAGTAGCTAGTGTAAATACTAGGGTAATGAGACTCAACATCTTAAGTCTGAGAAGACGAGCGCAATGTCATACCATTTTTACTAGTGCCACGTTGTTATAGGCGTATTTCTTACCATCAGGTGAACGTTCGGCTATTCGCGTAATTGAATAAAAAAAAATATTTAAGTATTAGCAGCCTATATTTATTGTACAGAACATAAATAAGAGAACAATTCCCTGTAACTAAACAATTATAAAATTCGATATAATGAATTTGACATGCTTAAGCACAAAGTTTATCTTTCTGCTCTGTGAACTTTAAACCAGATATTACATTCAGCTGTGCGCGCAAGGTGTTTAATAAAGAGTTATAAAGTTTTCAGGAAAAAATATATTTATACAACTTTAATGTGGTCAAGCTAGCTACGGAGAGTTTAATTACATAGGAAAGTATGCGTCTGGATTTTGCGTTTTCAGTTTTGAAATTTGTGTAACACGTGTATCACAGCCGCAGGCGTGGACTGAGTGAGCTTCGGTCGGCTGCTGGCAAACCCTGGCAACTCCGTGAGCTGCAAACAATTTGCCAACCGCCGCGGCCGTCGTTAAGGCGGACCCGCTGCCAAATTAAAATTAAAACCGGCCGCATTAGGGTCGGCGGAATCGTTAGTCTTAATTTGAGTTGCCAGGCGATTTGTGTGCGTCGGTACGCGAGGCGAGGCGATGGCGAATTATCTCCCAGGTGATGTGGGAACCGATCAAAAAATAGACCGTTCAACAGTGGACAGAGATACTTTGAAATGATGCTACTGTAAGACGGAAGTCGCCGCCGCAACGCCCATTGCAACCGACAAATAGTACTGTGTAAACATTACTGTGTTTCATTTGCATGTGGTGATTTCTAGAATTTAAATGATGAACGATCATCACCAGATTATTAGCTCGAGTCGATGCTGGTTATAGTAGAGTCTATCGCTGATGATCAGCGTCGCGTGTTGTGTGAAGAGGGGTCTTTATTGAAATGCAGAGTCAGCGTTCAGGGCGTGATTGACGAGCGGCCGCGGCAGGCAAATACAGCGCGGGCACGAGCGCCCTCACACCTCACGACACGACCTCAATATCAAAGTTATCAAGCCTAGCTGCAGGCTTTATTACTTTTATTTTTGGGTAATTTAACTAAAAATTAAATCTTTATAACTAGAACGAGGGCGTGTAAGGGGTTGCCACACAACAACTGACGGGACCCAAGCTAACCTGACCTCCTCGTGGTGCACCCTGCTAATCAACAAACGATGCTCTGGCTCCCACCAACCCGCATTGGGCCAGCGTGGTGCGAAATGGCCCAAATCCCTTCATATAAACCCCATCATACGACAGCCCCAAGTGCCCAAATGCTATGCTGATTGTACGTGAAGATTTTTGGGGGAGGTCTATGTCTGGCAGCAGACGTCTATCGGCTGATGATGATGATGAACGAGACGAGGCGAATAAGGGTGGTTCGCTCTGTGATAAATGATATCTTCTATTAAATTGAGAAGTTAGTAAATATGTTTAAATAACATATCATTGCACTTTTACTATTTTAAGATATAGAACGCTTATTGAACCGAATGTTATTATAATTTTACTGGTGGTAAGTCTTTCTTCCCGGAGATCGTCTAGGTGCAAACATAACTGTTCCGGTTGGAGGAGAACTGTAACTACTATAATTACTGGGGCAGACAGATCTTATTGTGTCAAGGGGATGAACATTATGTGATGCTTTGTATATCACACTAACATCGCGTAATATGAGCATTAGTATTACATACCATCGGATGAACGTCTCCCTCGTCTCGTAGCTTCATCGTATAAGGAAAAACACTTGCCGTTTTTAGTTATTGAATAAAACAATTGAAACACTTTCTAACTACCGAATACAAATTGATTCATCCGGCGCTGTGTCGCGGAGACTGCGCCATCGTGACGTGTCCGTATCGCCGCGTGTGGACGTCGAGCTCTCCTCGCCACACGAGTTATTAAATTCGCACACGCCTCACTAATTATCGGCGCAGAGCGGGCTCTGCGCGAACCCATCCCAATGTATGCTCATTGCAGAACGGAAGCAATGCTTTCAACATTTCACCACAAGAGTGAATAGAATATGTTTTCTATACGCTTCCTATAATACAAAAATGGGTACCAAACGACACTCTTCCAAAATCCATTCTTACAAATCCTATGTCTCAATTCAGATATTAAGGCTTTTAAGGTACTGGTCTGCTTTTTCCAAAGTCACTACTGCTGCCATTCGTAGTTGATCAATTTTATTGCGTCATCGTTGTCACAACACCGCAATCTAGCAATCCTCCTCCTCATCAAATTGTATTTCTCATGTCTGAGGCTCGTGACTATCTCCACCCATCACTTTTGCCCTCGTGATATTTCCCCATCTTGTTCTATCTCTTGCTACTCTGAGAGCATCGTACACTGTGGAGTCGAGTGTTGCGGATGTCGCAATATGTTGCTGTATAAACATCTTATCGGACGCGAAGAATATGCCTTCGCATACCTGCTTCTAGAACAAAATAATAAGTGATATCTGACCTGCAATGACTGAAACCCCCATAATGATCAGTCTTCGTCGCTTTACAGCATCACTATAGGAATATATCTCAGGGATCCATTGCACTAGCAATACAGATACCTCGTAATGTGTAACTTTCCCCTCATCGGGCTTGCTTTTTTTTAATTTCGGTCCATAACAAAATGAATCTACGTCCCTTTGGTTTTGAAATAAAACTACTCTCTTTAACATGCGGCAATACAATGTATGTTCATGATAATCGAATATAATTGCCATCCATAAAAATATTTTTTTTTTATTTCAGTTTTATTGGTTCTTAACGTAAAATCGGATAACATCTTCAAGCTGACCCTTCATGAGTTACCCAGAACAAAGTATAAATCTTGAATGTCTCAGCACGCTTTATAAAGTACGTAAAAAATTGGATTACTGTTCGCGTGTTGGCATGATGTTAAGTGTAGTATACTTCGGCTCTCATATTGATGAATGCTGGAACAGTATTGTTGTAATGAGTATATTAACTAGCCAGGCAGGTTTCTTGGTAGCCCACGATTATTCGGGGCAGAATATGGAAGAATTGTTTCCACGGCAAGCGCTACATATACAGTTAAATATACACCACGTCACTCCTTTAATACTTAAAACACCCCGTTTCCAGCTCTGTGGTTGAAAATACTCGGTCCTAGTAGTGGAGCTTGCATTTCCAACGCTATATCGTCGGCTGCAGCAGGATCTTGTGCTGGACACAAAGCTAGATTAGCGAACAAAAATGGCGTGCTGCGGACAAAACCTGCTGCCATTTGTATTTGGTAGATTGTATTGTAATAAAGCGGATTATTCTCTACCACTGCACACGCGAATATATTTTTTTACAAGTTTTATTCGTACTTTATATTGCATATTATAAAGTAGGAACGGTAAATATACTGATGGAAGGCCCTCCGCGAAGTGGACCGAATATTTGATGAATGTCGCGAAAAACCGCTAGATGCGGATAGCGGAGGACCGATCGGTACAGGGATCTTTGAGAGAGTTTTATATCCAGAAGTAAACCTGATGATGATGAAAGTCGAAATACTTTCTGAAGTACTGCCGAATGCTAGTAATAACATTCACATGGCGTTCCCCAATGTGTTAAGTATAGAATCCTTCAAAGCAGTCTATAACGATAAATGACAACATATAAGTCTATGCGCCAGCGCCACCGGAAATATCGGTGTGGAATTCAAAATGTTGAACACGCTTAACTTTGTTAAATGTCCACACAATTTAACATGCACACTCTTAACTACAAACTTCGTATCAGCCTCTCCATCCGCCAGAAGCGGATCGAATCGAGGCGAGAGGAGGAGATGCGTTGCGAGGCGTTGGGAAGTTGCTTTATTATCTCTCGAATCTTGGGTACGTCGTTTCTATTCATTTTCTCCTTTTATTTGGTCCTTTAAATTGTGCAAGTACAATGATGATAAGATAAGAATTCTTGTTATTGTTTAATTGATTATTATTATTGTTTGTCAAAATATGTATCTTGAAATACTAAACAGGATCTTTGTTAATGATACGAACCGCGGACCTAAGTCAAATGTTCAATTTCTTTTGACATTTTGTTGGTGAAATATTAATGTAGAAGTTTTCTAACGATGCGACAGGTATTAAAGATTGCGACTTTTTCCTCATCCGATAGACATCCACTGCTGGACATGGACCTCACCCAAAGATCTTGTTAGAGTCCATTGGAGGAATTCGGGCTTAGCCCACCACGCTGGCCCAGTGCGGGTTGATGGATGCACTTTTTGCATAATGATTATTGTTACGTACTTTTACGATCTATTATAATATTTATCCCGAGTAGATAAATTAACTATACCAGCTAACGTTTTGCATAGGGAGACTATAGTGTTCAATTAAAATTGGCACATGTAACGTATAGCACATATTTATATGAAATGTTAATATTAATTTAAATTGATGGTAGGGTAGGATGTACTAGGGTGTTGTGTGAAATTCTGTATTGGTCATTATCGCAACGAGGCGAAACGTTAAGTTATGTTTTATATATAATTCCACGTGGGATATTTACGCCAAACCTCACCTCAGCGGTGTACGTGAAATATACAATTTGCACAGGTCACCGTATTTAACTCGGTGTGGTGATCCTCAAGAAAAATACAATATCAAATTGTTTGATTCAGCACAGTCATTGTTATTATTGTTTCGGGCGAAATAAAATACAATTTTTAGTTTTTGCGGTTCGCCCGCTTTTTGTATTCTTTCGTTGCGGCGGAGGCGGCGAGCGGTTACCTCCCGACCCAATACTTGCTTTTCGATTTGTACAAAGAAATGAGATATTTTTTTTTTGCAAGTAAACAATTGGCCAAGGCTCTCAGTCTGTTGCCCACGAAATGCCTTAGCCTCATATGACCCTACAGTATAATTGTTAATCGTGCTGATATCAAAATTAAAGGTTTTTTGGATATGATTGATGGAATTGGAAAAAGATAGACAAGGAGAAGGAAAATGTCATAGTTGAGGAATATCAGGGAATGAACTGGCATATCTGAGACGTCCGATTTGTTCCGCCGAACCAGAGACAGAAAAGACTGTACCACGCTGATTGCCAACGTTCACAAGTTTGAGAGGCATTTTAAGAAGAAGAATCAAAATTAAAGTGGTCTCATAATAACAAGTTCATAAAGAAGTCTATAATAGTATTCTGCCTTTCATAGTCAAAAGATGAAGTAAAACTCCAGCAGCAGTGGTTGGGTTCAGCTTCATGTGTAACTCGTGAGACGACGTACGTTACAATTATACGGAAATTGTTATCCAATTTACTTAAAGTAACTAAATTTAACCATAGTTAAGTTATCACCATCAGCCGACAGACGTCCACTGCTGAACATAGGCTTCCTCCAAATATCTCCACATCGATCGGTCCCGCGTTGCTCGCATCCAGTGGGTTATCACGATTCTCACCAGATCGTCGGTCCACCTTGTGAGGGGGTCTCCCAACACTACGTCTATCGGTACGCGGGCGTCACTCGAGGACCTTACTGCCTCATCAGCCTTCCGAGCTATGTGACATGCCCACGAGTATATTATCAACGGTTAGATACTACTTTCGCCTGTAAATATTTTTTTTTCAACAGCCAATTTACTTCCGCATTGTTGGGGTACAGGTCTACCCTCAATATGAAGGTCCATCGCCATCAAAGTCACCACGCGGACCCAATGCGGATTGGTGCCTTCATACACACCTTATAATAAATTCTGATTCATGTGCATCTTTCCTCGTGATATTTTACTTCACCGTTTGTATTTCGCTGCTGTTGCTAAAGCTCACAAATGTCCATAACTTAAATATTAAAGTCATCGGTACATGCCGACATTCGAGCCTGCGACCTTCGGGAATGAAGGGCGCACGCTCTAACCATTAGGCCAGCAAGCTACTAATATTGTAAATAATACATCTTTAAAAATGATTTGTGAGTAAGGATGTTCACGCGTGGCCATAGCCTCAAAACTTGAGATGGATCGTCTCGGAGAGTTAACCGAAATAATTAAACTTGCTAGAATCCTTATGAAATGGAAGAGTATTTCTTTGCAGCAGAAAGGGGAGATATTTAGATAAAACAAAGAATATTACAATTAGAGTGTAATTTCGTCCAAATTCCTTTAAAATTAAATACTGCATATATACTGATGACGGAGTACACTGTCCATATTTTGGTTACTAAATATGTTGTTGAGAATCACAAAGGACATTGCTTCAAATACACAAAACAATCGAACTGTCTCGAATTTTGAACCCAAAGTAACATCGAGTGAAGTGGGGGCGTCGAGCGGGATGAGTGAGGGTGGGGTCGGTGAAGGCAATAGAAAATTTACAGCATTGCATTATCGTGTATCAGGTGTGTTTGCGGACGCTGGTGCTGAACAAAAAGCACATTTGTTCCTCGTAAAAGGCACATTGATAAACTCTGCTGAACATGTTCAAATTATATCATATATAAATATATGAGATTCTTAATCAACACTATAATAGAAATTATTCTATTGTTATAACAATATCATATCTAAAAATTAAAACTAAAAAAATCTACATCGTTAATACATCTGATTTATTATCATCATCATCATCATCAGCCGATAGACGTCCACTGCTGAATATACGCCTCCCGCAAAGATCTCCACGTTTATGGGGTTCTTATGAGGGGATTTGGGCCATTAGCCACTACGCTGCCCCAACGTGCGTGGGTGGGAGCCAGAGCCTATTGTTGATTAGCAGAGAGAGCACCACGAGCAGGTGAGGTTGGCATGGGTTCCGTGAGTTGATGTGCGGGACCCCTTACATCTGATTATCATAACCAATTAATAAATAATCTTGTATTATATGTTCACATCCTTTCAATGAAGACACTATCCAAATACGAGAAACCTCATCCTGAGTTCCGTCATGTCCGGATCCAGATCAGCACAACCAATACAGACCAAATTTTTTTTTAGAATTTTTATAGTGAATGTGTAGCTCCCTGGCCTAATGGTTAGAGCTTGCGGCCTTCATTCGAAAGGTCGAGGGTTCGAATCTTGGCATGTACCAATGTCTTTAATATTTAAGTTACATTTGTGAACTTTAGTAGCGACAGCGGAATACAAACGGTGAAGGGAAACATCGCGAGGGAACCTGCACATGAATTAGAATATATTCTGAAATGTTAGTCAAGTCACCAACCCGCATTGGACCCGCATGGCGACTGTGGCCCATCGCCTTCGTATTCAGAGCAGGCCTGTGTCCCAGCAGTGGGGACGTAAATTGGCTGTTGAAAAAAAAAGTGAATTTTATAAAGAGTAGATTATTTTGTATCTCAGATAAAATAAAACTAACCGCAAGAACTATTCGTTACTTCAAAACGTGAATTTCATATGATTTACATTCCGGCAAACTTTTTCATCAGCTAACTGCGGCGCACTGCTCCCCGCCGCATTGTGTCGGAATGGGGGACTATTTATCTTACACGTACCTAACTTTCCTCTCATCGGGCTTGCTTCTTTTTTAAATTTTGGTCCATAAGAAAATGAAACTACGTCCCTTTGGTTTTGTAATAAAACTGCTCTATTTAACGTACGGCAACACAATGTATGTTCATGAAAATCGAATATAATTGTTATCCGTAGATATCTTTTTTTTATTCATTAGATCACAGAAGTTCATTTAATGACAAGTCTTACTCCTTATCCAGAACAAAGTATAAATCTTGAATGTCTCAGCACCCTTTATAAAGTAAATAAAAATTGGATTACACTATAAATTTTGAGTAGATACCGTTTGCGTATTGGCAGGCCTCCGTTTCCGGAAATCGTTTGAGTTAACCAATGTCCATTTCCGCTGCAGAATAACACTGTACGAAGATTATCATCCGGTTTGAATGTCGATGTTGATAGTGAAATTAAAGGGGGTAAGCAGAGATATTACTTCTGGAAGCAAGTGCTAATTTTCTGTGTTCTTTGGAAGGTCGGCGACCATTATAGTCTGGACTTTTGATAACACCGCTCTTAAAAACGAGCGAGTGCTCTTTCGAAACCACTAGCATAAACCTACCTTTTAGCAAAGATGTCCTTTTTCAGGCCACACCTAGCTTTCTTTAAATTTTTCTCTGTATGATATGCTGTAGTTCATAATTTGAGTTTTTTTTATTTTACGAAGCGACTAGACAAGCGGGACGTTCACCAGATTGTGCTCATCGCCTCGAAACATGCGACATTAAGTCTCGTTACCTCGGTAATTACATTCGCTATAGCACCTTTCAAATCGGACCGCACTTTTGGTTGTTTGTTTGGTGGTTAAAAATAGTCGCTGCGGCGATAGCTTACCTAGATCTCCAGCAACAGAGCAGAGCAGCAGTTTCTATGTGGCCTAAATATACTCGCTTTCTTTTCTTTATTCTATATAACACTTTTGATTTTTTTTCCTCATGCGCTAAGCTGTATAAAAAAATCATAAAAGCTGCGTGTATCTTCAGTTCAGCTCAGTGTTACGGCGGGATTACAGCCCCTACAAAGTAATGACGTAGTTCGCTGTCGCGCCGCAATATAGAGCAGGAAATCATCACAAACTACCGCCAGCGCCAGTAAAAACACGCTGTAACAGGGTATACCGAAGGAATCTTGAATGAAATATTTCATTTCCTATTTATAATATAATAACTTACTATATTAAGTTATAAGCCGAGTTTTTAACTTACGACTAAGAGATTTGTTTTTGTTAATCACTCGGGTCTCTGTTGCCGGAAATCGTCTAAGTGGGTACCGCATTATTTCTACCGCCAAACAGTAGTGTGCTATCAGTACTTTGTTACAGTTTGAAAGACGTTATAACTAGTAAAATTACTGGGTTAACGAGATTTAACATGTTATGTCGAAAAGCGACGAGCACAATGTAGTGCTGTGTACAGCATCCAGACTAGCACCACATTATGGGCGATTGCCTCGAAGCTTCGTAGAATAAAAAAAAATTGTATTCTTCTTAATTAATATTTTATTCACTGTCCTTATGTCCTGTCCTGGGTATACTGTTATCAATTGTACAAATAAAAATGTAAAGGAAATTTTTGCATAATCCCATGTTTAAGCGCATCCCTGTCAATTGAATGTTGTGTTTGAAGCTATTTCCGTTTCTAGTCACGGTTGACTCTTTTTTTACTATATGTCAGAAACCTCATCGTTATTTATTTAATGTTATTAATAAATTCCTTTACTTATGTGTACATAACAATTAAACATTAACACCTCATAACACGTTGATATGAAACTCATAAGTAAAACTTTCCCTCAAGTATTTCATCTGGGAGCTCGCAGGCGGCTTGCGCTTCTCACGAGGAACAACTTGCTTTATTATCTAACATCTATGAACCTACCCCCCAACACTCTCTCATTGTCGACCTTTGAAGATGTGAACCAAACGTAGTCATCATTACAATTGTTCAGTAATCAACAGTTTCCGTACTTTTTGGGTGTTCTTATCAGCATGCTTGACGGGCGCAGTGTGGTGGTGAAGGTCACAGAAAATTCGTTTCTATTAATCATTATTTATAGGTTAGAGTGATTGGTGAGGATTTCCCAACAAATCTACACGAGCCACAATTATAGTATTCATGAATAGTAAAACTTTTTATTATATATTATCCCATGATACAAAACTTAGGGATGTTAGTAGTTTCAAATGGCTCAACCATATTAGGTTTTATTAAAAAAAAAATCGCTACCAATAAAGCACTTAAAATATCAAAGGTATCTTTATATATCCTTTAAAATTTGATTACTGTTCATTCGCTTATGTTACGTATGATATTTACATGAAGTGTGTTGGTGTGATTGTTACAAAGTTACAAGATTTTTATAAAATTGATAGCGACATTGTTGAAATGATTAAAACGAAACCAGAATAAATAGAAATATATATATATATATATTATATATATTGTATACAAAGCCTTTTTGTATGCGGATTAGTATAGAGGTACGTAACAATGAAATGTTTACCGAATCGCTTCAATAGCTGACCTGATTAAAAAATCAGTTTGAAATATAGATTGGATCGTATGAATGAAACGTACGGTCGGTTGTTACTTTGTTGTTTGTATGTTGTTACTTGATGCTGTAATTCACAAGAACACTGAAGCATATTTAATAAAATATTTCATAAAGCTACCTTTACTTAGTAATAGCCTGAGACTACAAGATTAAAGATTAATTTATATCATACAAATTCAATATTCTCCACCAATATTTTTTTATCGTTATACAACTGATACGATGTTGAAAACAAAGTAGAAGACGTTATCGTGAAATTTTAACTGGCGGCTGTAACGGCGGTTTCATTACGCGATGCGCGGTTAAGGCCTCGCAACTTAACAAAAGATCATAACTGAAACTTTGTAACAAGTATTTCATTTCGAACCGGAAGGACGGTCTCCGCTCCGCACCGTTATAATTCTGAACTAAATTGCAGTACAGGTACGTACCTGGTGATAATTGAATCGCTTCTTCCTTATCCTCTAAATATCAACAAGGAACAAATTAAAGTATTTCCTTAAAGATTCATTAGAAACACTGAAAAATTAATCACAGATATTTCAGAAGTGTCCGAGTCCATGTATATACTTCTTCACATATTAGACCACCCCTGATTAACTTAAGTTCTTTAATAAACTTAGTTGCAATAGTAATATTATGGTAAAGCGCATATCAATTCCCTTCTTATTCATCATCATTATCATCAGCCGATAGACGTCTGCTGCTGAACATGGTCTCCTACAAAGATCTCAACATAAGGTTATCATGGCATCCAGTACCGCTGGGTACTAGAGGCTGTCGTATGAAAGGGTTTATATGGGGGATTCGGGCCATTTCCCAACACGCTGGTTCAATGCGGATTGACGGGACCCTTCTTGTTAGTAATGTCTAAAACTTTAAATCGTTGTTTTAGCTGAGCTGCAGTACAAGCTGTACGGCACACCGCCACTGACCACTCGTACCATTTAGTAAGCTATCAGCTCACCGTTTATTAAGCATCAACCCACCTTAAAGTATCGAACTGAACTAAAATTACAAACCATAAAAGCGCGCACGGGCAGCAGTAAAACCATTTTACTACGCGACTCCACTACGGTTTACAAGGTTGTTATTTTTTATAAAGCCACCCTTAAACCCAATCCCATCGCGCCAAGGAGTCAGTAATTTCGCGTTAAAGTCGGCGCGGAGAGTCCGCGTCAGACCTGAAGTCGGTATTTATTCTATGACCTAACACTCAATTTCCATATGCATGAGTGGTGTCCGAAGTGGCTCTATTGTAAGTATTATATTTCACGCAGTATCGGGGGTTACACTCTATCCCAACTATTTAGGGTTCGGTATTCAATGAGTCGATCCCGGGAGTCCATTTGACTAGCAGACATTAGTAAAAGTTCCCGAGCTGCCGTTTGTAGGGCGACCATGACAATTGAACTTTTACGGATACATCAATTTGTGGATATCATTCTTATTCTTTAAATGCACTATTACTTATTATATACTATAACAGAAAAGAAAAGTAAATCTTTTTCTGGTTTTGTACTTCAAATATGTGATGTTTCTTCCCTAGTATCATAATAGTTAAAATATCGACACATAGTTATATTAATCATTTAACTATAACTTCATCTTATATATAGGGGTGTAAGGGTTCCCGCACAACAACTCACGCGATCCAAGCCAACCTCACCCGCTCGTGGTGCACCCTTCTAATCTACGAACGAGGCTCTAGCTCACACCAACCCGCATTGGGCCAGTATGGTGGGAATCCTGCCATATGAATCCCTATCCGATCGTGTGGGAATCTTTAGAGGAGGCCTATGTCCAGCAGTGGACGTCTGTCGGCTGACGATATAATGTTATATATTACATGAAGATGTATATATATCATACAAAATTTTAGTATGCATGTAGTGCGTCCTACGAATCAAACTATTTGCAGCACCTGCTAACCGCTGACCTTATAACACGGATGTCATTGATCCGATTGTGGTGACACGTTTGAGTGTGGTGATGGAAGGATTCTATATATATATATATATATATATATATATTATATTTATAATCGATCTATTCATCATACCAGAGACAAGGCGACATTAGTGTTTTCCATAAATATATGGGAATTAAATATTCTGTAATGAAACACTTAGTCGTCCAGCAGTTATTGTGACTTGTCTTCATCATCATTAGCCGATAGACGTCCATTGCTGGACGTAGGCCTCACCCACAGATTTTCACATACAGTCAGCATGCATTCTGGTATCGCTGGACACTAGGGGCTGTCGTATGTAGGGGTTCATATGGGGGACTTAGCCCATTTTTCACCACGCTGGCCCAATGCGGGTTAGCGGGAGCCAGAGCCTTGTTTGTTGATTATCAGGGTGACCACAAGCACATGAGGTTGGCTTGGGTCCTGTGAGTTACTGTGCGGGACCTCTTATACCCCTTCTGTTGTATCTTGTCATGTGTAATTGAGATAAGTCACTATGACAACAAAAAGACCAACATAAATAGAAGTAATACAGGGTAATAAACTTATCAATTGCGATGAATACTTAGTCATAAACATGAAATGACTGGTTAAAGATATTGTTTATTTATCCCAGAAGGCTCACATTCGTGGTGACCCTAATTTTCACTATCCGAAATAAAATATTTATAGAGCAGAGAGCAGTTTTTCTCCAAGATTCAGTGGTTTTATTGGCTCGCCCGTTTCGCGGTAATAAATGTGGCTGACGGGGGTGCGGGGAAAAAGGGCGGGGGAGGAGTCGTAAATAAAATTAGTCACAATGGATGATTCTCGCAGCTTTTGATTCCGGCGTCATAATGCTGATCGAGTGCCGCTGGGCGCGTGCCCCGGCGCCGCTTGCCCCGCATTAGCCCGAAGATACATTGCGTCTTATTAAACATTTCATTTTCTAGACAAGTCTGTCACCCATGGCAACGGCAGCGATTCCTCTTCTAACTATCAACCGAAAGAGGGCGCAATAGCAGTTGAACGCACACAAATTCACCTAAATCAACAGATTTTGTAATATTCTTTAGATTTGATTCGTACTACTCTTTGGTGGTATAAAAAGAGTATTTTTGACTAGGAACTACTATAATCTACCGAACACTCTATAACACCTAAGACTTCTCAATATCTCATAGTGTTGAGTGACAAGGAGTCTGTGTGTACCCATCGAGAATACTTTGACGTGAATTCTTGACTATGGAAATGCTGTTATGTCGAGGATTTAGAAATGAATTCGAAAAACACTACCCACACAAGAATATTTGTGTTACTATATAAGCGGTTATCCAATGGTCCACGGAGGCAGTTAAAATCAAGCGGACAGTAAGTTGTTGCCTACTCAGTGATAAAAAAAATGAAAAACTTAATTTCTTTATAGGAATGCAATGGAAGGCAGAGATTGGATACGAAGCATAAGGTATAGCTGGCATAAAACCAACACACAAACGAATAACATTTAATCATCACCAGGATCAAAATGAATCGGGGAAAGGGAGACGCTACCCTATTCTCTGCGTCAACGTCAGGTCGCGCGCTGAGATATGTGTTTGTGCAACTTAACCGCCATTATTTTGATAATATCGCCTAGGAATCCCTAAAATGGTGGTGATAAGGTCGATATTACTCTGGTCGTCTACACTGAGATCTCAGCCTTTATTTGACGAACGTCGGGACAGTTGTAATCATTTTTCTGCCTGTGACATAGAAGACTATTATAACTGTAGGTGGATATATTTTCTATCGCAGTCGAAAGAGTATTGAATTCACTGAACAGGAAAGCCCAGCATAGGCAGGCCAGAATAACTTAACATATTTACCCGCTGTTTTACGTAATTTAGTTAATTCATAAACACGAACTAAAAGATAGAAACTATATAATAATAAATTGATACAGCTTCCTGTAAACAAATATCTCCAAACGAAGAATATACGAATAGCAAACGGCATACCAATGTTAGTGTGTCCATAAAAGCTACCATTAAAGATTGCATCATAAGTTCCAAATGTCCAATTTGCAAAGAAATTATGGCCAACGCAGTCCGCGAGGCTACGCAGCATCTTTTCGTCTCTCACAAGGTGAACCGACGATCTGGTGTGAATCGCGGGTACCTACAGAATGCGGGCAACGCGACACCGGTCGTTGTGGAGATCCTTAGGGGAGGCCTATATCCAGCAGTAGACGTCTGTGGGCTGATAATGACGATGATGAACTATTTCTTTATAGACCCAATATACATAAATATTTTTTAGGTATATTTTGGTCTCTGTTGCCGGAAACCGTCTAAGTAAGAACCGCCGTAACTCATATTTCCACCGGCAAAAAGTAATGTGAGAACATAGCTGTGTTCCAGTTTCAAGGGTCTGTTGCTATTGGAGTAATGGGAGTTAATATCTTATGCCTCAAGGCTATAAGCATAGTATGTTGAAGTGTATATAATTTTAAGTATACCCTCATTGTTATAGGCGGACGTATCATTAGACATCAGTTCAATGATTCGTTCATGTTGTCGCTTCGTAAAATAAAAAAAAAACAAAGTACAAAGACCATTTAAAAATTGGTAACTATTGCTTATAGGCCACACTGCTCCCTCCTCCATAAACTTAAGCGATCTCATTTGAAATCTCCCATTAAGACAAGGCTGTTATTAGTTTAGTGCGTTTCTCCACTGCAGACTACATCAACACTTGACATCGTATCAGATTTTATTTAAACACTAATTAAATAAAAAAAATATATATAATAAACGTTAATCAATAGAGAATTGTTTAATCCTAACATAACACATGTTCACTGGTAGACTATATAGTTATATACCAAAAGAACTCTTTCAAAACCAGAGGGAACAAGTACATCCTCTCTAAAACAACACAAATGCATTAGAGGAGACATTCCCGGGAAGTAGCTGCGCCGTATTTACTGCCGGATATTAATCTATACTTGCAACGTGAACATCCACTTGTCCACGGGCTGCTGCAGATACGTCTTAATGTGAGGAGATAAATTTAAATTGTGATATTTATCGGTTGGAAGTGTTTTGTGATGTAAAACATTCGTCATGAGTACGGACGTTAATTGACTCCGCAGTGTGAACGTTTGAATTAAGGGCGGGTAACTCGAATAATTTGTTAAATCCATTTATTTCTTAATACCCCCGAAGATGGCTGAATTTTGGAAATTAAATTGAAATAGAAAGCGATGTTTTGTCTGAAAACGATTTATGTAAAATACAGCGCCTGAATATTTCGGAGAATATTCTGTAAATCCATATTTCGAAATACGCTCCTTATGTACTTACGTGTTGTGAGGTTATAACATTATTTTCTTTATCCCGACGAAGCGACACGATAAGGTTTACACGATGGTTACTTTGGGGGTGGTACTACTACACCGTAATGTTAACACACTACACTACTATTTGAGGGCAGAGATAAGTCCTGCGGTGATACCTAGACGGTCTACAGCAGCGGTAACTAAGTACCATTTAACAAATGTTAAGTTAAAATATTTGTAAAATGTTTATAGTTTAGTTTTATAGCTTTGTAAACTTTTCCTACTTACTTATATATATATAAATGATTATTCACAGAAATCATGCCTGTAATTGATGCCGCCCACGGCTCCTTTCAATCCACCCATCTTCGAGGTATCAACATCAGCCACTACATAAATATTAAAATGTATATTCCGTACATTATATTATATACACGTAAGTAAAATTTTGTTCTGTATTAGTGTAGTGTTAGAACACAGTACAACTTATTACAACGCACTGGTGGTAGGTCTCTGTACGTGGAGACCATCTACCATTTATATCCTATTTCTGTGGCTAAACAGTAGTGTACAAATATAAATATGTTCCGGTTTAAAGCGGGTTGTAGCTAGCTGTTTTACGCCACGTCGTTATGGACAAGCGTATCACTTACCATCAGGTAAACGACTCGCTGGTCTAGTGGCTTTGCCTAATAAAAATAGAGTGAACTCCAGTCACTGTTACAGTACTAGGATTTAATCCATTAAAAAATTAGACCCACGGGACCCAAGCCAACCTCACCTGCTCGTGATGCACCCTGCTAATCAACAAGAGGCTCTGGCTCCCATCAACTCGCATTGTGCCAGCGTGGTGGGAAATGGCTCATATCCCTCCATATAAACTCATACATACAATAACCCTTAGTGCCCAGCGGTACTAGAGCCCATGCTGACTGTATATGGAGATCTTTGGTGAGGCCCATGTCCAACAGTGGACGTCTATCGACTGATGATTATCATAAAAAAATTAGACTTACACTGAAACACTTGTAGGTCAATGCAATGCCAGGGGTTCGATAATTTAGAATACCGTTTTTCAATCTTTTTTCACAAGTTCAAATCAGTTTAAAGTTACATAAAAAAAATTGAACTTTCATCTTCACTGATCTGCTGCAGTAAGAAATTAGTACTATTTCTGCCCTAAACCTGAACTATGGGTAGTACTAACTTCCCATTAATACACTTTCAAAGCTTAACTGAGCATCTTTTAATAGTTAGAAATAATATTAAAAAGAATTTACATCCGGACAGTTTTTTGTCCACCAAAAAAGTAACCCCCCCAATGGTAATAGGTGTTACTTTAACGGGGATTACTTGCTGATTAATAGCTAGTCGTAATGCAGCGGAAAATACCCCCCAAATCTTTATTAACGACGCCTTAGATTTTTTTTCCAAAAAAAATCTAAAACCTCGCCGTAGGATCATCGACCCGCCATCGCGATGGTGTGTAACCACATGTGGTTTACTTTTCCAGTTTTATAAAGGATTATCGTGTTGATAGGTTTCGTGTGTGTGTTCCGACATGTGTCTTTGGTTTAAAGCGCCACGGATCTCTATATATAGTTTGGGTTTGAAGCGAAAGCTAAGCGCTTGATTTCTTTCAACGGCGTGGAGCTATCTGGTGGACAGCTGCCTGCGCCGCGTTAGTTCCACGCTTTGCTTTCGCGTGGCGTATCTAATGTCAAGCGGCGTCACCTAAATTGAATGTACTATTTGTCGTTTATAAATATACTAGCTGGTTCACCCCCGATTTGCTGGCCACAACACCCCCACAACTCCCTTTGCGGAAGACATTTGTAAAATCCGTTCTTAGCTTATCTATACTTGGCAAAAGGAATATACCTTTTTTTGTCTCGGGGAGGGAGGGTAAATCTTTGAAAGATCTGCTTCTGGGGGGAAGTCAGGGTTATGTGAGATTCTTAGTAAAACCCCCTCGGTGGTCTGCATCAGTGCAGTCGGAGAGGCTACGGGATCTCTTATAGAACGCACCGGTGCCCTCTTTACACTTTATGTTACACGTCTCTGAGGAGAAACCTAACTCTCCTAAGCACCATCGCTGAGCCATACACTGTCCCACGTAAGTTTCCTTCTTGAATGATAAGGGTCCCCACCCTCAAGGCCCGCAAAACTCCTAAACCCTTTTAGTCGCATTCTACGACAGGCAGGCAGCTACTTAATCCTATTCTTACTAACCCGAGACAACCGAGCTTAAAAGGCACATTCCTACCAAATTTCAAATCTCCTCGTCTTACGATTCCAGAGATATCGTGATGAGTCTTTGCATAGGTGGGAAATCTCTTATGTATAGATTATCCGTTTCTTATTATTATGTATTTTTGACGAACAACAATGTGGAGAATTAAAATACCCATCTTGGTTCTCTTCTGACGGCTGCTGCTCTGTAGTCTCCTGCTATTAAAGACTAAAATAAGCCCTGGCTGTAGTAAAGGAATCGCCAGAAGGAATCGCCGCAGGAATAGCTGATGCTTGGGTTATTGTACTACTGCATCTTGAAAGTCACAAGTAGAGGAGAACTGACAGGTATATTATAAACTTATTGGATATTATTTAGATCGACAATGCGTATACCGACCAAGATTCCGGAACCAGACCGCAAGTATGTCGGTAACATGTGGCGGTAGTCGTGCAACCCCGAATTATTTAGTTACGTATAGCTACCCCTTAGTAATATCAAGTTATATGTTATACAGTCAAGTGAATTATTAATAATATATAAAACAAACATAGCTATGAGTGCAAAGGTGGCAGCGGCTATTTCTGCCGCCAAACAATACTGTGCAAAGATTACTGTGTTCCGGTTTGAAGAGAGTTATAGCTAATGAAATTACTGATGTAACAAGGCCTAACATCTAATGCCTGAAAGCAATGAGCGCAATGCGGTGCTACATGTATTACATCATCTCACATAGTACCATTTACCATAAAGTGAACGTCCCGCTTGTCTCGTAGCTTTTCGAATAAAATCTGATGATTTTTGGATTGTGAAACTTTCTTCATCTGTTTATCGCGATAAGATCACCGTAAACTCTGTACAGGTAAAATTCCTTCGTTAATATGATCAATCGAATCACCACCATGCCAAACTCGGATTCGGATCATCGCTTTGTATAAAACAACTGAGGAATGTAAAAACAATGGAGCGGATGCAGTGAGTTTTCAATTCAACCCCGTTTCGCTTGTAAATGTATAAAACTGGCACTGTGTTGACTTGTGACGCGTAACACGAAAAACATTTTAAATCGTCCGCTGCTTCCCCTTCCCCCTTCCCGCCACCACCACCAGCAACAGCAGCGCTGCGGTCGGCGCGGCCGCCCGTCTGCGATTGCGGATATTTACGGAAGCTACCCGCAAATGTACGCGCCGCTGTACCTTTGCAATACTTCGAACGAATTGAACTTTAACTGATGCTGATGCAGCGTTGATTTTAAACCAAATATACAGAAATCCACTGGACGATCCATTACATGTCCGCCGACCCTATATAGCGATTAGAAAACGACAAAGTGTCAAGCAGGAATTCCTATCATGTGTAAAATAAATCTACTCCATTATTCTTTCTCTTACAGGATCAACGCTGAGAGATGCTCTTTTAAATGAAAAATTATCTCCTTACCCTTGTTACAAAGGTGCCACTAGAACTATAATTACAGTTAGATAGGGATATATAAATGTTACATTATCCACTTTATCAGTGTCCTTCAAACCATATATTTCCACACTACTGTTTGGCTGCAGAAAAGTACGCGGATGTGGTGCCTACCTCGTGTAACGTGTTACCAGTAATATTATTTTAACCTTTCTTTTTTAATTACTTACTCCTCTGGCGGCAGCGACCCAAAGTGAGTCTTGGCCTGTTCCTCCTTTTTTAATCGTTTTTTATTAATATATAACCACCCCATTTACAACTCATTCCTTAATTCAAATAAATATTTTTAAACTACTTAAGATTTCCGTGGACAAAATTTATCGCACAGTAGTTCCCTTTAATATTTCACAATCTATTTGGCGATTTATACGGTCCGCCGCCGAACGTAGCTCCAGCTATTAGATAAAGTGTAACATAAAGTATCCGCAGCGGAGCCTCCGGCGGGGAGCAGCCATCGGTCAGGGCGCACCAGCTCCGAGAGCCGGAGCCCCGGGACCGCCGGCCGCCACGTAACGAATACCGATGCAACCGAACTGAAAATATTAATACTCGATACCTCCGATAGGGCTGCGGTCTGCCGGAATTCCGTCCGCCATATTTGTTTAGGACTTCGTACTCTTAGCAGTTCGGCGGTGCGACGAGCGCCGCGTAATCTCGCCAGCAATCGATACGAACAATGTTCGCACTGTTTCAAATGTATCACTTGAGTATATTTATATCTATTTGATAACGTTACAATAAAAAACAATAAAAACATGTAAAGTTATAAACGTTTTCAACAATTGAAAATACTAGATATATTATCCTTATCACTTATTAGTAAGTGGTGATTCTATCACATTTCTTTTTCCTTCTTAGAGCAACGAGTATGAGCAACAAAATCACCGTAACAACTCTTGCTAATTAGGGTGATATATTCAGCAGCACATTGTGCCTATCGCCTTGAGACATTAGGCTCCTAACCCAGTAATTTCAGTAGCTACAACGCCTATCAGATCAGAACAGTAATATTTGAACACTTCTGCTTAACGGCAAAAGTTGGAGCTGAGACGGTCTCCGGCAACAGAGATCTACCAACAGTAAATGATTGTGTATCATCTCTTGTTATACAAATGGTTATTTTTGGCAATCGCACTGAACTGAGCAAATGTAGCGTTGTGATGCTGTATAGTGGTGTAATGAGTACGAAGCCACCTGTATTGATTTCTTTCAATATCCGGTTAATAATGTTAAAGTACTTTAAAACAGAATCTATAAAGAAAAATTTGAACTGACAGCTGCAGAGTAATTTATATCTCATTATAAAAAACACCAATGCATTTTTATATTGACAAATTATATTAGTATATATATATATATATATATATATATATATATATATATATATGTATGGGTGTAAGGATCCCCGCACGACAACTCACGGGATCCAATCCAACATCATCTGCTCGTGGTGCATCGTGCTAATCAACGAACGAGGCTTTAGCTCGCATTAACTCGCATTGGGCCAGCGTGGTGGGAAATCGCCTAAATCTTTCCGTACGAATCCGTGCCCGATCGATGTGGTAATCTTTAAGGGGGAGACCTACGTCCAGCAGTGGACAGTCCAACTGATGATAATAATGATACACATGTATATATGTTGTTATGTAACCGATTGCGCACACCGAGCGTGGGTTGGGCCAGCCCTGCGCGTCCAGCGCGGCCGCCCGCTATTTATTTACGCCGCTATTACAGAATTAAGTATAGGTTACGTGAAATTTATACGGCGGCTCCTTGTGGGTGGTTCGTGCTTTATTTTCCTTTATTGTAATAAATAAATATTCGATCAATTTCACAGTGGGGCCCCCCGCCAATTATTCCAAAATTGCCCAATCACAGTTTGAATTTATTATTAATGGGTCATAATAAAATTCATTGTGTCGGCGAGATGCTTGTTGTACAAGCGATTGGACTTTCCGCTGCACGTTCAGGATGCTGGTGGTAGATCTCACTATATGAGACAGATAACTACCTTAATATCCTCTTCTGCTGTCAAGTTGTGCTTTGATTAGAGTTCTGTAGATTTTGCTTTAGTGTCTTAATTTTTTTATTTAGTCTTTGTAAGGTAATCTAACACTCTTTTTACCCGTATATATCACTCCTCGTTCCCAGTGGGGTAGGCAGAGAACACCTTTCTCCACTTGCTACGATCCTGGCACACCTCTCGCTTACTTCACTTTCACGAGCGTCTTCATGAATGCTCGTCGGTTGCGAGTACTCTTGTCCCAGCCTTTCTTTAGGACATCTTCGATTTGATCGAAATATGTCCGCCTAGGTTGACCTGCACCGATTTTTCCAATCATCTATATCTTAGAGTATAATAAACATATTTATTAATATGTGTATTTACTATTAAATTTTTATTAGACAAAGATAACTGTTGACTCTTAGCAATGTATAATGTAATAAAATCCTAAATGACACCCTGGAATTTAAGCTCAAGTACTAAAAGTGGTAATGCAACACGAGTTATCCGTAGGTAAATCATCTGTACCCTAGTCAACACAAATGGTAACCAACATTGCAATTAGCATACAGATAGTTGAACGTAAATCACCCGAAGCGTTCGCCCTGTGTGAACAACCGTACACATATCACTTCCGCTATAATGTATGGGATTTTTTATAGCGTAGAGGTGAATACATCAAGTGTTGTGGATAGGGTGGGGGCGGATTATTGGAGAGCGCAAAATGTTACTTTATATATATAATATAATGGAATTAACTGGGAACGGAGAGAACTTAACTATATTGAAATATTCTCTATGTATTTTTTTAATTTTTGATGTTTCCAATTAAATCTTAAAAGCAGTTTAAATTATTTTTCTGTTATAATAAAATTCCTCTGCAGCATCCATTCGAACGGTTGCCTTCAATTATCTAATATAAATGATACATTGAAAGATTATGGTAAGGAAGCAAATCATCTCGTATCTAAGGCACTCGTGGTACTGTAGAACGGAACACAAATTGTATTTGGAAAAAAAATCATCAACCTCGCTCCTTTTTTTTACAATGTTCCTAATGTACTATAGCTAAACAATTTGATACGTTTTTCACAGCATCAACTTCACTAGATATATCACACTTCATACAGGAGCAAGAATTTTACACCCACTTGACTTGAAGTATGAATAACTTACATTACATACCATTGCAGACTTAATTTTCTTAGATTATGTAAAACAGTAGGAAGTAGGTATTTTTTTCTTTCGCGTTTCCTTCCGTCCCATTGAAGCAAAGTTCTGCCGCGTTCAACTATATAAAGCGATACAATATTGAATTTATACACTGCATTCGTTAACAGTGCGCTGGTTTAATTTCCTTTGGCCGCACGGATCGGGAGCAGCGCCAGTAACTTCTGGTTGGCTCTTTCGCGCGCCACTTCGCAAATTGGACCCTCTGCACTTAGCTAATTATACTTCTGTCTGCGAGTCCAACTTCCGACTTTCAAGTTTGTTTACGTTTCAACATGTATAGATACAGACGATCCGATGGAATTTTGTCTGTAAGTTATAAATTTTTATCTAATGATAAGTGCCAATTGTACCTTTAAATTACAAAATGTTGAATACCTAATAATTACACTAGGTAATTCTCTTTCCTTCAGCTTCCAACAAGTCGGGAAACGGCTCAAATCACGCTATATGAACCCCTTAAACCGCAGGACTGAACAATGTAGGGATCATTGGGGGCGGTCAGCAGTGGACGTTTATCAGCTGACAATGATGATGATGATTATCTTCAGATCGTGTGCCCTGTAGTCTCGGACTATTAAGAAAATAAATAAAGTAAGCTCTGACCGTCATAGAAGACGACTAAAAGTGTCTACGGGATCGTAGGCTTTGAAGTAAGAGGCCCTCATTGCAGCGAGCTTGGAGCGAACAACCAGTACGAGTTGGTCTCGTGTTTGTCGAAGCAAAGAAAGAATGCTGGGGAGAGTTACGACACTCTCGGGGACGTGCTTGTTCCATTGGAGATCCCGGATCTTCTTACAACGCACCATTGAGGGGGTAGAGTGGACATAGAATCCTCATAACTCTGTCTTCCCGCCTGAAGCAGGGTTTCTTTTGAAGATTTCTATACCGTAAAAGAAGGAAATGCTATTTAAATTGTAACACAGTAAGGCTCAGATGCTGCTGTGGACCCTTGCGATTTCCACGTCGGTTATTTGTGATCAGCGTAAAGCAAAAGTATTGATAAATAGCATTTTATCAAATACACTATTACAACATCTAACACGCTTATGATACAGTAATAGTTATTATAAATAGTTTCAACGTTTATCAGATAGTTTCCGTGGCTTTGACGAGAAATGGCGATGATCAGATTTTGGAGAATTTTATCTATGCCTTCACCGCATCAGCGAGAGCAATTGTGGAAAGTCATTTCATTCAAAATATTAAGCAATAGTAGAATTTCATGTATGTAGTGATCTTACAGATGTATTGTGTGAGAGTATTTTGAGTTTAGTACTTCTGAATTTCAGTAACGTGTCAGCCGCCTCGCTCTGCAATATTAACACACACACTCACACACACGTTTGTCAGACATTTCATAACAACGCTGCCCGTGACGTGCCCACTGGCATTGCGTTCGGATATTGCTTCAGTGATTAATTTGGCTTCAGCAGCACATGCCTTTTGTTCACCACCAACGAACATTTAACCTTTTGTTGTCGATACTTCACGCATTAGGACCGAACGTTTCATCTACTCCTCCATAAAACTGTTTGAATGATACTGTCCTTTTAACCGGCAGAAAAGTATGGTGGTGCTTCCTATATACTTACGCCTCAATAGCATACATCATTTAATAGCAATAGATCATTTACTTCTTAAAGATGTATTCGTTTGTCCTTTTTGTGATACTATTTTAAATACGATCGTATTCTCCACATTTTATTGCCTCCCCTAAACTAATCCTATCATCCCCCTGCAATGATATTTGAATGTATGGTGGCGGGTATATTTAAAGTAATTTATGTACCCGACACTTCGCGACTGCTAAAGTTTTTTATTTTAAAAGGAATGTTCTAACAAGTATTTTTTTCTCTTTGGTTTGCTATTTAGGTAATATACAATATACTTCTAATATGATGTTACTGCAGCATCTACATTATATAAGATTGTATGAACTTCCTAGAGCTTCAAGTCTTTATGGAATGGTAGTGAATCTAGTCAATGGGACATTTCTAGAAATTACTTTAATTATTTCAGTATGTTAATGTCCACATTAACATACTGAAATTATCTTGGGTAACTCCACTGCTAAAGTGAACCAGGAGTTTAATCAGGATAGGGGTTTATAATACTTTCCACAGTTGCTTTTTTCTGGAATTATTTCTTCTTTAGTCACCTACAACGACACGACAAGGCTGAAGTGGCGGTTGGCATATTGTAACTTTTAACTGTATCAGATAAACGATGTTTTCTGTTCATCATGTTTTCAGGCAGTAAATTTCTAAGGTTGTATATTTATTTATGTTTTAATATTACCGTCATTCTTATATGCCCTAAACTCCTAGTTTCAGAAGTAGCTCGTCACCACTTCTCGCATAATGATCCGGTGCTTCAAGCATGTCATTAGAACGCAGTGTTGTTTTTTTCTTTAAACATGTCCCGAGTAATTTCAGTTTTGTTTAGGATTTAGTTTCTAAAAAAAACTATCCAATTCATTGTCTTTAGTATGTTATTTTCATTTTTCATAATTCTGTGATGTCTTGTTGCTGAAGTGGGTAATTATGTGACGTACTCTTACAATACGAGACAACCCTCTAGTTTATACAAAGTAACATACATATATTTTAATAAGCAAAAACTAATAATATGTAACCAGCTGTTCTCCGCTCTCCTTGCCGGCCGTAACAACCCTGCAACCCCCTTTAGGAACCGAATTTTGTAAAATCTATTCACAGCTGACCTCTATATGACAGAAGCAATATATCTACAAAATTTTGAGTGTTTGCGTCTAATAGTATGGGATATATTGTGACGAGTCAATGAATCTGTGGATATCTCCTATATATATATATGTAGGTTTATGTGTGCATCTGAGTTTGTGCAAGTTGTTTTCAATTGTATCCCGCTTCTGATTTTTTCCTACTGAACGTTAGGATCTCCAATTTAACATGTAATAAATCCAATTTGGAGATATTTAAATCATAACTTATCAATCATCGTAATCAGTCAGCCAATTTCTTATTGTATTTAATTGAATGTTCATTGTGGTCGATTTTTATTTATGTATTAATAGCGTTATACAAGCGAGGCTTCTTACTCAGAATGACCTTTGGCAAAAGAAATTGTCAAAAATGATCTCAATATTCAGGAGCTCCTTTAGGACCCTTCTCACCGTAACTGGTATATTTAGAGTATTTGTGATATATGTTTATGATTTTGTGTTCACGAATATACGCGATACGATGCATCTTTTCGATAAAGAAGATGAAAAATCGTATGATGGGCACATAATCCGAGATTCTTGTCGAGAAATAAGTTGTGAGAGGAATCAATACTTACGACCTAGAATTTAAACTATATAAAACTATTGACAGTTGGATAGGATTATCTCATCATTAGATTTATCGCCACTTCTTCGGTTCTTTTATAACATACATTTATTTCATGGCCTTATATCCGCCTTGACCTCCCGCTTCACCTTGGAGCTGGAAACTTCTTCAAGAATTCTCAACGAGCAATATTCACGTCTGAATTTTATCGCTGTCAATATACAAAGGGCGCACGGATTTGAATGAAAAAAAATTTTTTTTTTACGTCTTTAAATATACAAATGGGTTTTCGATTTTTCAAACATTTTTTCTTTCCGGTTTTGTGAAGTTCCTTTTGTTTTCATTTAAAAGTGACCGGGTGATCAATAAGCAAACATTGTTTCGTTGTCTATTAATAATTGTTATTAATTTTTCTTAATCACTTTATTGTAATGCAAATATAATATAAATCTTTAAGAAGTATATAGCTCCTTGTTCTTGATAAGAACAGCGAGGGAATGGAACAACTTCTCGGCGTTTTTATTACCATATAAATACGACAAGAAAATAGTTAATCGGCTGTACTTAACACCAGGCGAAATCGTAGTTAGTCACTGAACTTCTTGGTTAATAAGTAAGTAACCTACAATTATAGGTATATTAATTAGTTATTATAAATTGCAAATCCCCACTACCAATCAACCCTCGGCGCATCGTTAATAAAACAATAAACCTCCAGGAAAACGGCAGCCGCATTTCATGTGACCTTTTGTCAAAATGGTGCGCTCGCCAACCCGCGTGCCAAGCGTACCGAGCAGGAAGGTCACCACCAAAATTGGGGAGGCCTATATTAACATCGCCTGAAATAACTATGATTTCTGTTTGTATAAAAATTCATATACGAAACAGTCCATCTACATCGATCTATATATTATCTGTACATTGATATTTGTGTGAGTACATGTATGAAATGACATCTTTGTATATCTTATTAGAAGTACGATCGCTCCAAGAATTAAGGTAATAAGAATAAATTATACATAAACAAGCAAATGTATGTACAGGAAGTACATTAATTAAATTTGATGTCAAACGGAGCCTTCTTTCGTTTGACAAAGTGACGAGACGAGCGAGACCTTCACATGATGGTAAGTATTACGGCCTGCTCATAACAATGTGACACTAGTTATAATTATATACACAGAACCACATTGCGCTCGTCGCCTTAGATACAAGATCTAACTCGTTACCCCAGTAATCTCATTACCTACAACCCCCTTCAAATTAGAACATAATAATATGCACAGCATTTAGAAATATGGTGGTACACAAGCAGCCGGTCTCCGGCAACGGAGGCCTACTAAAGTACAATAACTAGTAATTAATTATCAGCGTCTTCAAAAATGTTCTGCCCTAAATTTATAGCTCAAACTTAATAAATAGGTTTTAAAATATGGGTAAATATCGCATCGCCTGATTGAAGAGTGTAATACTTTCTCGCCGGAGTACAACGAACATTTCGCGTTATGGGGCCGGTCCTCCGGCCCGCCGGCCCGCCCGTAAACCACTCAAAGGGACCCCGCAAAAAAAAATAATGAAAATAACGGCCTACTTTCGCAAAGTCAGGTGTTCAGAACTCGGGGCCATCATTAATTTCCATTCAGTGTCGAACCGCCGGTATATATTATCCAGATATCTCTCGGGGCGAGGCGGTGCGTCGCCAAGTGGAATACTTATAAACAAACAGCAGCTCGTCGCGACGCAATGCCGTCCACACGTTCCGACTCTTACTTTACCTACCATTTTTTTATTTTATTCAATGAAGACACGAGCGAGATGTTCACCTGATGGTAAGTGACACTCTCACCCATAATAAAGTAACGCTAGTTGGATTGTTATACACTGCAGCATATTCAGCTAGTTGCCTTGAGACAGAATGTTGCGTCATCACCCAAATAATTTCCCTAGCTACGACTCCCTTCAAACCAGAACACACTGTTTGCACAGTACTGTTTATCGGCAGAAATAGGCGCTGTGGTGGTACCTGTCTAGAAGGTCTCCGGTAACAAAAACCTATCACCACCAATATTGTAATTTAAACTTTGAATATTCTCCTATTTAGAAGTTTGATTAATGTTAAAACTATATTCCTTCAAATATTTATGATCATGCCCAAGCAGTCTGTCTCCAAATCTCAAGATTTTGAGAGAGTTAACAGTAAACGTAGACTGATGACAACCATCAAGCAAAGGGTTGCTTTTTTCGGACACTTGCAAAGAAGATAACATTAGGAGTTCCCAATCTGGATCCTAGAAAAGAAAATTCCCGGAGAACGTGTTCCTGGTAGACAGCGGAAGTAATATACAATTTAAAGATGTATATCAGTCTTAACATCTTATATCGACGTTGTTATGGGTACGCATGTCGCTCACCATCAGGTAAAGTTTTCGTTCGATTCGTATTGCCGAAAAAAAAAAAGAAAAATTAAGTTAAACTAAGTACATTTTATTGGGAATGTAAGGGACGCCCCGCACAACAACTCACAGGACTCAAGCCAAACTCACCTGCTCGCGATGCACTCTGTTAATGAATAAACGAGGCTGGCTGGCTCCCACCAACCTGAGTTGGGCCAAGGTGGTGGGAAATGGCCCACATCCCCTCATATGAACCCCTATAAACGACGGCACCTAGTGCTCTGCGACGGGACTGGTGTAACGAGACTAAATATGCTGTCTTAAGGCGATGACCGCAATTTGATGTCGTGTATACCATTCCGACTAATTAGCTCCACATTGTTAGGAGCGGACTTATCACTTACCATGAAATGAACATCATATTCGTCTCGTCGCTTTGTAGAAATGCTTACACACGCACACACACATACACACGGATAGATGTTCACTGCTGGACATAGGGCTCCCCCAAAGATGCCACATTGATCGGTCCTGTGCCGCCCGCATCAGCGGGCGCCAGATGCCGTTGTTTGTAGTGTTTCATATAGGGGGGATTTGGGCCATTTCCCATCACGCTGGCCCAATGCGGGTTGGTGGGAACCAGAGCCTTGTTTGTTGATTAACAGAGTGCATCGCGAGTAGGTGAGATTGGCTTACGTCCCGTGAGTTGTTGTACGAGACCCCTTCCACCCCTAGAAATGATAATTTGGTATATTTAATATATTTAACTTTTAACGTAAAGCTTGGTTCAATAATAATATTGTCCTTTGTATACATTGTAAATCATATATCAGAAACCTCTGTCCGATCACTGTTTGAGTAAAACGAAATATCATTTTTGCCAATACAGTACTTTGCGATTTCCGCACACAGCCACCGCACGCAATTAAAAAGCACGCGATAAAATATAAAATAAACATTTGGGAAACTTTTCGCATAAACTGATTTCCATTCAATCTGTTAAAAATATTATCGAAAAGCATTCACTTGATTATGTGGGGGTGGACGAAATTGCTTCGATATGGACCCACTTAGAGAACAATGGAAAACCTCACAAAACATTTGAAGCTCAATTATATTAATAAACACAATTTTTTTTAAATCGACTAGGTTGGGTTAGCAGCCCTTAGTCTCAGGGTATTAAGAATAGGACTAAGGTATTGCTTGCCTGTCGTACGAAGCGACTGAAAGGGTCCTTGTGTTCGTGGGCTTTGAGGGTGGGGGCCCTCAGAGATCAATAAGCGAGCTTTAGGAGGACGGCAAGTGCCTGGTGGTCTTGTATTTGCCGTAGCACAACGTGGGTAATAAAGAGGGCTTTGCACTCCCGTGAGATGTTTTAGCGATAGTGTAGGAGGGCACCGGTGCGTACCGTAGGAGATCTCGGAGCCCCTCCTAATGCACTGAGGAAAATCACCGAGGGGGTTTTAGTGGGTAGAAACCCCACATAACCTTATCTTTCCCCCAGTAGCATAGTATCTTTTATGAAGATATCCCCCCCGATTAAAAAAAAAGGTTAGCACTCGGCCAGGCAACTAATCTAGTAACAATCTATTCACTATTTTCTTGAGGACATCGATGTCGCATTTGAACGGAAACACCGACGCCGGGAAGTTGTTCAACTCCTTTGCTGTACTTATGAAGAACGAGGAGCTGAACCTTTTTGTTCTCGAACTGGGGATGTTAACAAGGTAGGGGGATGGTGCCGAAGTTTATCTTTCGATTTAAAATGCGGAATGATGGGTATTGTTTGTATGTAAACTGTGTTGCTGATGTAATTACTAAAGAGCTTCAACTTGTCTAAAAGCGATGAGCACAATTTGGTGTAGTATGAACATCTTAATGCCTCGTTTTAAAAGTATTTTGTCGCTGCGTATTAATATTTTATAACATATATAAAATATTTATCATTAAAAAATAAAGTTATTTATTATATAGTATATATCCCGCACAACAACTCACGGGACCCGACTCAACCTCACCTGCTCGTGGTGCACACTGCTAATCAATAAACGAGACTCTGGCACCCACCCACCCGCATTACGCCAGCGTGGTGGGAAGTGGCCCAAATCCCCACATGCGACCATCTACAGACGACAGCCCGTGAAACCCGGCGGTACCGGAGGCCATGCTGACTGCAAGGTCGCGGGAAGCCGCTTGATGCGAGCAGCGCGGGACCGTACGATATGGGAATCTTTGGAGAGGCCTATGTCCAGCAGTGGACGTCTATCGGCTGACGATGATGATGATGATAATGATGATTATATTACGTTATTTTCTTTGACGAAACGAAGACCAAGTGAAACGCTAGTAGCTAACGACGTTACGTTAGTTGAAATGATATACACAGCACCAAATTGCGCTCGTCACCTTGAAACATTAAGATGTTAAGTTACCCCAGTAATTTTACTAGCTACAACGCCTTTGAAACCCGGAACAAGGTAGCTGCGGTGGTACCTAGACGGTTTATACTAACTAAAAAAAATTAACCAATGTTATAACTATATATATATATATATATATATATATAATGCATATATTGCAATATACAAAATGTGCTCAGTACGACGGCCGCTTAAGGAAATTAAAACAGGTCCTCTGTCCCAAAAAGGGGGTGGGCCGGCGGCAAGATGATTAATATTACACGTGCAGCAGACGGACGCGCCCCGCAACACCCCGGCCCAAGCCAAATAGTCCATATTTAGACCTCACCATCCTCACGTTTGTGTAATAACCTCACAAAGTCATTTGTCTACAGATTCATTTTGAAGGATATCGTCGCAGATTGCCGCCTCCAATGCTACCCTTAAATACGGCCAGCCCCAACTTACTTTATCATGCCCCTTCATTAAACTCGGCACTGTTACTTCTCTTACATTATCTCAAAGTGATACGTGTAGGCAATTACCTTAAGTCACCTGCGCATACTCATTACGTACTGTTTATAAAATCCTAATTGAGTTTCAGTATTTACACAGCTTCGTAACGAAGTAGACGTTTGTCTGGTAAAGCCTGTTTAAGATGTATAAGGCCTGTTTATGACTAGAAGGGGAAAGTTAGGAAGTCTCACACAGTTCTAAAACCGTCTTCTCCCTGTGACATCGGGCTAATATTTTTTTCAATTTCATTTGTTATTTAACTGATATAGAGCAAGAAGAATACTAGTGACATGTCTCAATTAAAGTAAATCTTCTGATTTTTTTTATTTGAAGAAGCGACGAAAAGGTCCCCTGATAGTCAACATACAAAAATGTAGCGCCAGTTAAGATATACACTGAAGCAGATTGGGGGTGTAAGAGATCCCGCGCAACAACTCACGGGATCCAAGCCAACCTCACCTGCTCGTGGTGCATCCTGCTAATCAACAAACGATACTCTGGCTCCCGCCAACTCGCATTGTGCCAACATGGTGGGAAATGACCCAAATGCTCGCACATGAACCCCTACATTCGACCGGAGTTAGTGCCCAGCGGTACAGGCCATGCTGATTGTATATGGAGATCTTTGTGGCAGTGGATATCATCGATATAGCAGTGGACGTCTATCGGCTGGTAATAATGATGAAGCAAGTTGTGCTCGTCTAGAGATGTTACATCGGTAATTCCACTAGGTAAAGCACCTTTCCTACCTGAACACAGTAATGTTTGCAAACTGTTCGGCTGTCGAAATATGAGCTTTAATAACTGCGACACAGTTATTTATTTAACTAGTGCAGTTAGCAACATTTACATGTAGTTTGTTCTATATGTTTGTGTCTAAAAAAAAATAGTGCTTAGACTGTGTCCCGGCTTGAAACCTACCACTTTTAAAGGCACCCCCTATTTTTTTTTACTAGACTGTATTGTTCAAACATTTCTGTGTTCCGGTTTAAAAAGCGATGTAGCTAATGATATAGCTGGGGCAAAGATTTAACGCATATTACCTAAAGCACGTTGTGCTTCTAACGTAACTTATGCCGGATAGTTGTTCGGAATCTTATTACTCAGCTTCAGATATCTCAGATACTGCAGTGTCTGAAGACAAAAGTCTTCAACTCGTGCGTGTTGCCAGTGTTGACATACGGAACCGCGATGTAGTCCTTTACTATCGGCCTTAAAAAGAGGCTCGAGGTCTGCGCGGTCGAAACGTAAATGTGGAAATTACAGAAGAACTAAGGTCACCGACATAACCCAAAAGATTGCTGCACTTAAGTAGCAGTGGGCAAAGCACATTGCAGTAAGCTCATCAAGTGGCGCCCACGTACCGGTAGACGTAGTGTTGGGAGAACTCCCACAAGGTGGACTGACGATCAGGTGATAATCGCAGGACCCCACTGGATGCGAACAACGCGGGACCGATCGATGTGAAGATCTTTAAGAGAGGCCTATGTCCAGCAGTTGACGTCTATCGATTGATAATAATGAAGATAAAAGTCTTAATCGTGCCGGCGCTCCTTCGAATGAAAAAAAAAAGTTGTGAAGCTAACGATGAAACACGACAACTGGCGTCATTAAGGTTCTGAAACAAAAGCAACAAGTGAACTCGCACCCGAGCAACAAAACAAATCCAACGACAAAATGCTGCGCGTCTTATATCTTGATTTAAACAAATTACGCCCGGGGCGGCGCGGGCGCGCTCCGGGCGCACGCGCCGCCCCGACCGCGACACGACGCCTCATCTCATATAGATATGTTATTGGTATGTTATCAACGCATAATTTTATGTAAAGCGTACAAAAATTTATAAAAAAAAGAACAATTGTTGACTTGTTTAATTTTTATTGTCGGGATCGGCGCGATCATACGAGCAATCAGAATACGAGCTTGGTTTGAGGAGGGGGAAATAAAATGGTGGGAGAAATACTGTCTGGTACGATGATCGCCCCATTCCGGACAGTCTGTTGGCGGCGATTGAATTGAAAGCATATCCTACAAAAAACTTTTTTTTTGTAATCTAATAAATGTAATCCAGAGGCCTAAGGAATATTAAGGTTTGTTCCAACATTTATGTAGTAAAAATAGGTTTTATTTGTTCACCAATCACGTAAAAATTAGTGAACGTGTATCCACATGGGAACATGAGCATTCGAAGCGGAATGATTTGTAGATGCTTATATCCTTTTTTCTTTCAATTTGCTAGATCCTTCATCGTTTTATTATTTGGTATTATTCATGCGGTTGTCATAGTAACAGTTGCTATAGATAGTCATTCGGGGTTACGGTTGCTCTGAAGATATATTTCAAGTCTAATTTTATATTACGGCCAGCAAAGCGGGCGAGGAACAGCTAGTGCTATAATAAATACTGACAACGGTATAATGAAATGTAAGCAAAGTTTGTTGGGCGGGGTGTTTGCACTCGTTCCGTTATGGAGATTCTTAAAGGTAAGACGAAATCGCGACTGAATATAACAGAATATCACAAGCATATTCTGTAATGATGTACTATTTTTTTTTTATTCGACAAAGCGACGAAACGACCGAGACGTTTACGTAATGATAAGCAATACGGCATAACAACGTGGCGCTAGTTACAACGGTATACATAATACCACATTATGCTCGTCGCCTTCAGACTTAAGATATTAATTCTTACCTCAGTAATTTCACTAGCTACAGCGCCCTTCAAACTGGAACACAGTATTGTTTGTTGACTGCATTAGGCGCTGTGGTAGTATCTACCGAGACGGTCTCCGGCAACAGAGACCTGCCACCAATGACACAATTTCAATAACTTGGCGAATTCTCATCGGTCGGAACCGGTGTTCTTTCACAAGGATTTGGTGTTGATCAAACCTGATGTACTCGTATTGGTTGGGATGATCCAAAACAGGTTTTATTGAATGTCTAGCATTCACGTATATACAAGTAGTTAGTTTCCACCAACCTGCATTAGGCCAGCATCGTCGGAATTTTTTTTTTATACTCTTACGCCTTTTTTCTCAGTAGGAGTAGGCAGAGGCGAATTTTTCCCACTTTTCGCCAGATGTGGTCAGATTAGGTTTCAAGTAACTGGGCGCGAGCCTGTTGCCACTTTACTGGGAACACCACAAACACACAAAAATAGTTTCAGTGTGCGGGTTTCCTCACGATGTTTACCTTCACCGTTAAGTACTTGGTAATTGTAACAATATGTATATTAGGCATTGAAATACTGCCTAAGAGGTGCATGCATGACCCGGCCGGGATTAGAACCCTCGTCATCTGATTGTGATGTCCGAGTTCACCAATCAATGTGGAGTTCTTTAAGGAAGGCCTATCTTCTGCAATGGAGGTCTGTCAGTTGATGTTGATGAAGTGTAGTTTTGTGTAGTTATGTTCAGGAAAAATCTTTAGTTATGTGACGTGTTTATAAATTTATTTTCAACTATTTAGTATACTAAGCATGGATTAGACTTGAAACTAACACAACTCTATTCCATCGAATACTGTATTTTCAATAATCAAACATGACGTCCAGCTGCTTCCCGCAACCTTCACCAGATTGTCGGACCACCTGACGGAGGGCCTGCCAACACTGCGTCTTCCGGACAACGCAGGATCGATCGTTCTGACTGTCGATCGATCTGTCGGCTGATAATGATAAAGATGCTGAAGCATGAGATGTTTTAGCATTCAGTTTATGGCTAGTTGTCTAACACTAATATTTTTTAGGGTTATATATTTATTCTTTTTTACTACCTTTACATTTATTCAAACTGTTATATCCTTCCAAGTGTGATTGGTCGCCACGTCGCCACCGTCGCGTCAATGTTCCGTCCGGTTTAAAACCTCTGCCGCTCCATACAGCACTGGGCAATTAGGTATCCCTCGCGGCGCGCTGTCTCCGGCCGTGCCTGCATGTCACGTCACCTCACGTGACGCACGGACGTGTGAACACGGCACGCGACTCCGTTCCTTTATTTTACTTTTTCAAGCGTTCGCGTAATGTGCCTATGGCGGTCCTGAAGTTATTTGATTCATAATTATTAACCTTCAGTAGCGGACCGCCTATTTATAGATATATATATATATATATATGTATATGTATATGTATATATTGGGGAAGGCCTGTATCCTGCAGTGGATAAACAAAGGCTGATGATGATGATGATGATGACGAGCGGAACGCCTTTTAGTGCAGATTTAGATAACAAGTATTAATTCTTATAAGCAACGTGTACTCGAATTTCAAGAGAAATTAATAATAGCTTATCAGAATTCAGTCGTGTCCAGCTTCTCAGATATTGGCCCTCGGAGAGTATTCATTTGATATTCGGCGCTGTTAACCTTTCCTCCTTGTAGAGCTTTATCGAACACGGAGCCCGGTAATCCACCAGTTAATAAAGTTAAAAGTTTGCTTTTCACAGGCGTCACTTGGAGCCGATTAGGCAGGGCGCCTCGTCCTTATTGGCAACGCTACCTTCCCCACCATTCCCTCCTTGTAAACGCTACTGATTACGTCACTATATACATTTGTTTGCACGATTGGAAACAAATTATTTGAAGACACATTAAAAATTTCGTTCTTACAGCGATTAAAAATATTTAACTTTATATGTCTCTTACTGGGGTGCAAGGGGTTCCGCACAACAACTTATGGGATCCAAGCCAACCTTACTTCGTGCACCCTGCTAATCAAGAAACGAGGTTATGGCTCCCACTAACCCGCATTGGGCCAGCGTGATGGTAAATGGCTCAAATTCCCCTATATGAACCTCTCAATACGAGACAACCCCTAGGGCCCAGTGGTACCGCAGGCCATGCTCACTGTATATGAAGATCTTCGGGGAGGCCTATGTCTAGCAGTGGGCGTCTATCGGCCGATGATGATGATGATGAATGATTTCCCTTCCTAATTAAATAATTTATAATTCTCGCAACGTACTAGAAATGGAGGCGGGGGGTAGTGCAAAAAGGAGTGACGATATTTTCGAGAGGTCCAACAGCTTCCACCTAATGATAATAACGCGTCGTCTACTACGCCTCAACATTTCATCGAACTATCTCGCAAACTTCATCACTGTTAGTGTTTTGAAACAATAATAAAATGATTCAAAGATCATTTAAGGTTAGTAGTATAGGTTTAAATTTAATCGGCTGTCTTCGAGCTTCATGGACATGCAACCTTCAGAATTTCTCGGCTCGGCTATTAGAACCAAGTTACCTTTTGAGTTTGATGGGTAATAACAAGTTAACTATTACTCCCCATAAATTTGAATAAGTAGTTCTCAGGCGACTGTCGCGCGACCATTTGCTTCCCCCTCCCCCCTTGTTCATTAGGTGATGAGCTTTGGGCGGGTGCATGTTGGAGTCTAAGTATTATTTACATTCAAACTGCGTCACGCTTATGACGGCGCTGCGACGCGAATTACGTACAAACTCTTCGACTTGTTGGAAGTTCTACTTGTTGATTACCGACCGGGCGACGTAATCCCGTGACGTGTACTTCCGTCAATATGTGTTATTAAAGGTCGCTAGTTATTGTTTAACTTGTACTTGAACAGTTTAATTTCTGCCAAGTTCTATTGTTTGGATTAATGAAAATCTTTTATTACCATTGCTGAGAATTATATTCACCAAATAGATGTTTTTGCTGTGACAATCGCGTTACTGAAGTCGGACACCCTGAGTAACTATATACTATTGACTATCTGGAACAATACAGAGCAATAACTCGACACTAATGATACCGGTCTACTCACCAACCACTCACATTCATAGCCAGAATTTCGCTCAAGTTAAAAATCAAATCTGGTAGTTAATAACCCAAGTTATGCAGAGGCACTAACGAAGAAATAATACGGTGAGGGGAGGGATATACTAATGGCTAAGCGATACAGACTTACAAAAGCTCAAATAAGTTTTTCGACAATATCATTCATCGGTCATGGTTATAAATGATCTGGTGAATATTCATCTTGCTTCTTTTCCCAATTTTATAGGTAGACAATCATTTCATTTTTATGGGATGAATTAAAAGATAAATTGTTTTCAGCTACAGTGTTATAAATACAAACACTGTGTACGTAAAAATATCTTCCAAATGAGAATCATAACTTTCTAGACCACACGGTGGGCGTAGCATATTACGTTAGATACTAAAGAATAATTACTTGTTAGCCTTGCAGCAATTTTTATATGCCTAAAAAACATCAAATAATACATTAATTTATGTAATATATATATATATCCTAGATAATTTCTACATAACTCTGACTTCTTCCCAGGAAACGGTATCTTCCAAGATTTCTTCCAGAAACAGAAAGAAAAACCTAGTCTTTAATTTGTTGTTATCAAAAAACTGTATCCAAGTAACTTAAATATACTTTAAGTATAAAAGTAAACCTTTAATATTCCGTAGCGATTGAACCGAAAATGAGATTTTAAATTATTTATATCGTTATAACCAAATCCAATTTTCATTAAAGTGGAAAATTGGATTAATGTTACTTAACCGAGCTTTATTTCTCCGACAGTTAATACTTATTAACATTGAAATCATTGAAATATTACACGTGATCGCCGAACTAGTAATGAAACTAAAATATGTAAAAACTATTATTATCTCTTACTACAAGCAAAAGGTTATACAATTTATGTATCATTTAGTAACGAATGGCTCCTTAACAAAAATCAACTTGGTACACTCTCACTTGCCCTGTAGTCTCGTGCTGTTAAGAATAGGACTAAGGTAAGCTTTGTAACGCCATGTCCAGCAGTGGACATCGCATCGGCTGATGATGATCATGATGAAGCTCTGTCTGTTATAGAGGGTAACTTTTATAGGGTTTTCGGGTTAACGTGCTTCGAAGAAGGGGGCCCTCATTGTCCACCAAGCGAGCACACGCTAACTAGTGCTACGTCATTACGGACAGGCGTATCACTTACTATCAGGGAAACGTCTCGCTCGTATCGTCGCTTCGTTAAAAAAATGTAATGATAGAAATTAATTGTATAGAAGAGAATTGTACTGAAAGTGATACAATTATATATTAGCTATAACATTAAAAATGTGTACGCCTTGTTAACAAGTTTGTGGCTGCGTGTTCACGTCGGCGTGTTGTTCTGATGTAACGGCATACCATTTGTCAGGCGTTAATTACTTCACTTTGATGATGTATAATTACCGCCAACCCGCATTGGGCCAGCGTGGTGGCAAATGGCCCAATCCCCCCATATGAACCTCTACATACGACAACCCCTAGCGCCTAACGGTTCACGAGGCCATGCTAACTATATATGGAGATCTTTGGGGGAGACCTATGTCCAGCAGTGGACAACTATTGGCTGATGATGATGATGAACGTATAATTATGTATTTCACAGTCACAGTAGGCGGGGATGTATGAATGTACTCGTATGTTTACGAGCTGTATGGAAATGTTTGAAAACTTGTAATCGACTTGTTTTTAACCCATCCCTAAGGCGCTCCTCACACCGCCGACGATGAACTGGATGCGAGCAGAGCTGGCGACTATGAACTAGTTTACGGGAAGCGAGTAGTTAGTGGTGTAGCTCCGATAGTTTTGTAGCTGGAGTATGAGCTAGTGCACGAAGGTGACGGGCAATTACTCGCACAACTCGGTTGAAGCAACCGAGACCGTACATTCCTTTATAAACCTGAACCGGAAATAATCCTACTCGCTTGGCGAGTGTTCTGATCTCTTGCCGAGTATCGCGAGCAACTATTCATATACCTATTTCTTTCATTCACACCCTACCTGTATTTACTGTACGTCTTGAGGAGAAAAAAAAAAGGAAGACAATTGGTCGTTTTCCCGCCATCGGTTGGACAAGTGCCTAAAAAGGGTGTCATTTGTTTCATCATCGTCATCATCAGCCGATAGACGTCCACTGCTGGACATAGTGCTTCCCCCAAAGATCTTCAAATACAGTCAGCATGGCCTCCGGTACCGACGGGCACTTGGAGCTGTCGTTTGTAAGGGTTCATATGGGGGATTTGAGCTATATCCCGCCAACGCTGGCCCAATATGGGTTGGCGGGAGCCAGAGCCCCGTTTGTTGATTAACAGGGTCCCGTGTTATGCCGGACCCCTTACACCTATGTTTAACTAGTATATATACATATCCGCCTGTGTATTGGATTTACTCTTGGTTTCCACATGGCTATCATTTAAGAATACTCTGATTCTAGTGGGATATCAGGAATCTGTGATATGTACATCCACTTGAACCCTTTCCGTGCGTCAGTTGTAACTCCTGAATCTCCTAAGTCGTGGTGATCTTCAGCACTTTGGTTAAACTTGTCCTAAGTAAGGGCAATGGCGTCTTTTTGTTTTTGTCTTTTATGGTTGACTTGTGTCACCTCTGCCATCAAGCCATCCGGAACAGACTTCATATGATCATACACAGTCGGAACGTAAACGAAGCCCCATGCTGATCTTTTTAAACTTTCAATGGTATGTTAAGGTATACACCAGGTTCTGAACCGTTGTATCTCTCTTAACAAAAGACCGCACATAATAATATTGATTGTAATGTAACATTGTACAATACATTTTACTATAGTACAGTAATCTTGTGTGATATTTACGTATTACAATTGCTCACGAAATATAGACATATACTGATATACAATAAACCGTCGCCAACACTACGCACAACAAGGCTACATCCGGTTTCCGCTCAACTTAAGCGCTATCTATTATTATTCGACATCGCATTGTTTCCTCACAACTACTGTGTGGCAGTAACCATATAATATATTTGCATTTATATCGCCGTGAATCACTATCGGCTCCTTACAAATTCATTTTACGTATACTATAAACGAATATTAATTTATTTTCTCATAGAGTACCTGAATACAAATGATCAGCCAAGGAGTCACAAGCATATTTTGTAATTTATGTACTTATCTCCAACCTTGCTTACGGCGCAGAGACATGGCAGCTGACCATCGGGCTGGTCCACTGATTCAAAATAGCACAGCGAGCGATGGAGAAAACTATGCTTGGCCTTTCTCTAAGCGACAATCCAGAACGAAGAAATTCGACGGAGAACTGAAGATGTCAACGTAGCTCTCAAAATCTGCAAGCTGAAGTGGCAGTGCGCCGGCCAGGTCTGCCGTGTCAGTGACGGCCAATAGGGGAGGAAAGTCTTGGAGTGGAGAACGCGAACAGGTTGCAGAAGAGCAGGACGCCCTTCCCCCAGATGGACCGACGACATCATCATCAAAGCGGTCGCTATCGGATGCTACAAGCTGAGGATCGCATTTACTGAAAGACATTGTGGAAATCCTATATCTAGGAGTATATAAACAAAGGCTGATAATGATGATACATATCCAACACGTCTGTGTTTAGAAGTGGTGGTAGGTCTTCAAGGAAGTATTACTGCAGCTACTATTTCTGCTGCCTAACAGTAAGTAACGCTTGTGCAAACATTGCTGTGGTCTGGATTTAATGGCGTTACAGCTAGTGGAATTGCTGAGGTAACGAGGCTTATCATCTTAGGTCTCATACCGACGAACACAATGTGATGCACAACCTAAGATCATTTTTATGGGCGGGCGGAGTGCTTATCAGGTGAACTATCACTCGTCTCGTCAGTTCCTTAAATAAAAAAATAGTATGTAAGTGATTTATTTTGTTACAAAAAACCATCAGCTGATAGACTTCCACTGCTGAACATAGGCCTCCCCCAAATATCTTCACATCGATCGGTGACTAGGTTTTCGTGTATAGGAATTTAAATGGGGGCATTTAGGCCATTTCCAACCACGCTGTTCCATTGCGGGTTAGTATAAGCCAGACTCATTCATTGCACCACGAGCAGGAGAGGTTGCCTTGGATCCCGTGAGTTATTGTGACCTCATACACTCCAAGTTTTGTCATAAACTATGGTCATTTCATATTCTGTGCATTTGCATAATTATTATAACCTCATAGATCTGCATCTTTACAAAGGTGTTCCAACGTTAGGATACATTACGTACATTCATCATTATGATGAAATTGCTGATGAGCCGACAAACGTCCACTGCGGGACACGAGCTGCAGTAATTTGTGTCGGGATAATATTTAAAACGTATCGCTATATATTGGTAAAAAGGCCGCAGTCAACAAATTAGCATATTACCTTCTTTGCGGCGACGGCACTTAAAGTGCAAATTTGCATATCAACTGAACTCAAAAAAGTGTCGCACTGCACCAAAATGACTATTTCAATAAAAAAAACAGCCGCCGTCGGTAGACGTGCAGTTAAATTTTACGGTATATTAATATGTTACAAATAACTGTACTTACAGTTCCGAGTTCAATATTAGATAATATTAAATAAAATATACAAGAGGGTGTAAGTGGTCCCGAACAACAACTCGCAAGACCTAAGCCAACCTCACCTGCCCGTGGTGCACCCTGCTAAACAACAAACGAGGCTCTAGCTTTGGGCATGGGCCAGCGTGGTTGGGAATGGCCCAAGTCCCTCCATATGAAAATCTACAAATGATTGCTCTTAGTGCCTGGCGGTCGATGTGAAAATCTGTGGGGGAGGCCTATGTCCAGCTGTGGACGTCTATCGGTTAATGATGATGATTAAAATATACGTCATCTACTTTAAATTGTAATACACTTTCATCAGAAACTTTAAGTTTTGATAACCAATAAACCAGATTAAGTAAACACGACCCATAGCACTGAGGAACTGACTTTGTATGGAGAAAAAAGAGAGATAGAGAGAGAAATCAGATTAAAACTCCGTTTCATTTAAAAAGGAATTTATCTAAATCTGTATAGCCGCTTATGAGCAACGATGCTAAGTTTACTAGTTAATATCTCCGTGGTGCATTGGTTGATCATTTACATTGACACAGGGTACACGACTCGATTTTGAAACCATTAACGATGGTGGTATGGTTTTTTTCAAAGATATTAAGGTCAAAGTATATTGAGTAACAGATACTGGACATGGGGTTAGGTACTAAAAAATAGTGGTAATTTTTAACATGTTTAAAACAACTCGCAAGACATTATTTTATGTATTAAAAATACTTGAAAAGCTTTGAAACAATATAGCGTGTAATACATTTTCTATAAGCGCAACCCGGCCAAATTAAAAAGGCCTCATTATTACACCGCCGGTGCCGCCGTCGGCTGGTATATCGAACACGGCCGGGTGAGGTTAATTACTTAATTTCAGTTAAGACGCGTTAGGGGTCCTGATTTATTAACATAATAATGGCGGTAGTTATAGAGGTACGGTGCAGCTTTGTGGGACTTTTTATTCATCAATTAAATTCAGGGCTGTCGACGCGTAGGAAATTAAACAACTATTTGAATTTGAATTTTTTTGAATTATTATAATTTAATATTCATACAATTATGTATTTTTATTATCTATTTCCAAATACGGGCACATCTTCTTCATTACATCTCAGCTAGGGTAGTCTAGAAAATATTGCCCAAAACATCAAATCCACCTTTGCACTACGTCTATGAAGATACATAAATAAATATATTACACTTTCATTTTGGAAGCTGTACATATGAATGTGGGACAGTTTTCACGGTTTACCGAGTGAATACTTAAACACTATGTTAAGTTCAAGTCTGTTAAAGTACAACCCTGACAGAGGGTCGTATGAAAAATAGCCGTGGGATTTTTTTATCTACCCATGTTAGTGGCGACGTAATTGTCACGCGATTGCGCGCCGTGTTTATGTAAACCATTTGACTGTTAAGCAAACAACTTGTTATATTTGCCTGCACTAATTTAACCAGCTAATGGATCCAGCTCCAGTCAGTTATCTACATATCATAACTATTACTTTTTAACCAAACATTAAACCATTGTGATTTAGCATTTTGTTATACATGCCGGTCTAATTGCAGTATATAAATAGACCAGTAAAAGCTCGTCAACCAACAGAATTGACAGCTGTTCTAGTTACATTAACATCTTCTAATTATTATCAATTTTAATTGTAGTGGATATTGAATTTATCAATGATAATTGCATTCACGGTATCAGTGTATATGGACTGATTCAATTCCGCAGCAACTTCACTCCATTGGCTGGCATTGTTATGCAAGTAACCAAGCTATCGGCGACAAACTGACACACACTTAAGCTACATATTACTACATACTATGAATAATAAGAAAAAAATTAAGAACAAAAAAATGTTATGGAATCTTCAACATAAATTCATTTTAATACTCATCACAGTATTATGGCTTGAAAAGTTTATTCATATGACTAATTGGAGAACAGCTAAAAGAAAAAAGAATTATGTTTCTGGTCGTAAATTCAGAGCATACTAGATAGCCTCAATCTCATATCCCGTTTTAGACGCTGTGCAACGTATCCTAGGTCACTAGAAAGTGGAGGAGAAAAAAAACACCTCTAGACAGAAGGAGGTCTCATGAATTTTAAATTTGGAATAGATAGACAATGTTACCCGCGCCGTAAAGGAAGCGCCGCACTTTGCCGAACTAACACTGAATTTCAGCTCAAGTTGGCTAAAGCCGCGAGCTGCCATATATTATTTAGTTCGCTCCTGCTTCGCTAAAGCAGCTACGGTCTTTCTCGACATTAACAGACAACGGGAAACGGAAATTAATAGAATATGAATCAAATATGCATCGACAGTCTAAAAATAGATTCCATCAATTATGAACTCCTTCCGCAAAAGCGGCATCTAACCGCTTACATTGTAACCGGAGGTAGCTCGCTGGCCTATTGTTAGAGCGTGCGGCCTTTATTCCGAAGGTCGCGGCTTCGAATCTCGGTATGTACCGATGACTTTAATATTTAAGTTATATACATTTGTGAACTTTAGCAACAGCAGCGGAATACAAACGGTGAAGGAAAACATCGCGAAGAAACCTGCACGTGAATTAGAATTTATTCGAAGGTGTGTGTGAAGTCACCAATCTGCATCCCCGCGTGGTGACTATGGCCTATCGCCCTCATATTGAGGGTAGGCGTGTGTCCCCAGCAGTGGGGACGTAAATTGGCTGTTATGGACTGTAACCGTATACCTGGTTCAATTCCTATAGTAAATTGTGAACAGTCTTAGGTTTTTTAAAACCTGCCTAACTAGTTACCAAATTTAAATGATCAATCTGTCCGCTGTAAGAACTGTGTTCCGGTTGTCAACGTATAACATTTAGAGTATTACGGGCAGGGCAGCACGCGTCATGATCTGAATCATTATTACGTAAAATCATGTGAAATTCGGATCAAGTACCATCTTATTGCTATACTGTATCTTCACACAGACACTGCGATCTTGGAATACATTACTAGAAACTTATGACTACTAGTTGTTCACCGGTTAAGATGATGACGATGGTGATAAACAGTACACGGACATGTGCATATTTTATATTAATATTCTTTTGACTTATACTCGACGGGTATTGTCTGACAAGTGCACTGATACGGCCCGTGGAGATCGCTCTACTGCGGACAGGAGCCAGGGTTGACAACAACTTGAAACCACAATTTGGTTAAGGACTATTGTTAATCTAACGAGTTACATTTCTTTTAATTTACTTTAAACTTCTGATTTTAATATGTTTGGAGTTGCATAGTTCACGACCTCGCGGAAGATAGGTTTTGACCATTAAATCCTAAATGGATGAATCTGCGGACTTTTCGGGATACTTGTCCATTTCATAGTGACGCAAATAAGTAATATTACGAGGATATATATAAAGTTTTAATTTGTGATCATAAACTAGTAATAGATTATTCGTCTCGCTGTCTCCTCAATATGTTCATAAGGTAGAAAAAATTAAAATTAAAACAAACATTATAATCATCGTTTCCACAATGCACGGCCGTGTGCTGTTTGAGTCCAATGGCCATGTCCCAGCAATTCTTTTTATTTCGTCTACCCACCTAGTGTGGCTTTCCGGTGCGGAGTCGCCATTCCCGTATTTTAAGACTTCAATGTCCATCGGTTCTACGAGATGTCTGCCCCGGTTCATTGCCACCTCAACCTTGTGCCTTGCACAGCTATGTCGATGACCATAATTCTTCTGCGGATCTCCTCATTTTTGATTCGATCACGCCGAGATACTCCAAGCATCGCGCTCTCCATCTCCCGCAAAACTGTAATAGGTAGAAATTACAATTTTTAATTATACTATTGTTTTGTAGTTTTCATTACTTGGTGGCAAACTGTTGGATAGTTTCAATGGGATAACAATAAATGTTAACCTTTACCTCATCAATGCGTAAACCTCAAACAAGTGTTGGCAGCCCGAGCGGAAGCTCTCCATTTAAATAAGGCCACGAGTAAACGGGTGGGTCGAGTCCCATTGTGAAGCAGTTAGCGGCGGTATCGGACGCAATAATGCCGTCGATTACTGCACAATGGAGCCGGGATGCACTTGACAAGCGCCCCTTGCAGCCGCCGTGAATAAATGCGATCCAGGTCGCTCCTCTACCGTCTGCCGGCGCTCGTGAGAACATCCTGATGCATGCAACGTCTCAAAATAAACTTCAATGCGGCTGTATTAACCCTAAGGGTAATTGAAGACAATGATGGAAACCAGCATGAATCTGGAAATTTCAATATATTGCTGTGTATAAATCTTAACTAACAAGACATTAATGACAAGCCTGCTTTGTAACAAAGTATTAATTATGATTTTTGTAAAGATATTTCATTAGTCATCTTACAAAATACAGTTGCTTTTTAACTACAGCACTATTTGTTTGGTCTCTGTTCAGCGGCTAAGGTTGTGGTGGCACCTAGACAAAAAGACATAATCATCATCATCATCAGCCGATAGACGTCCACTGCTGGACATAGGCCTCCCCCAAATATCTTCCCGCGTTGCTCGTATTTAGTGGGTACCTGCGATTATCACCAGCTCGTCGGTCTACCTTGTGAAAGGCCTACAACACTACGTGTACCGGTACGCGGGCGTCACTCAAGGACCTTACTGCTCCATCGGCCGTCGGTCCTTCGAGCAATGTGTCCACTCACTGTCACATAAGTATAGCAATCTTTTGGTTTATATCGGTGACGTTACTCCTTCCGTGGATCTCCACATTCCTGATTTGATCGAGCAGAAAAACTCCGAGCATAACCTTCTCCATTGTTCTTTGGGTGACTTAAGACACAAACTTTCATAATATTACAAAGGGTACGATACCGCCAATACACAGACAGTGAGCAGAACACAAGGCCGATGTTCATGGCTGCTGTGCACATACACTCTTTACATTTACCGCGATGTGATATTTTAGTTCTGTTATGAACTGTCCCATTTATTTCTGGTGGAGACAGTCCTTACGCTATTCGCATATTAAATAAATAATGATACACCACGGGGGTTGTGTGGAGATATAATATTTTAGGTTCATATATGGTAATGGTGGAATGCACTTTACCAAATTACCGAACATCACCGTGCGCCTCGCTGCTGCATCGCCGCAGTCTTATCGACGACGATTATCGCGTCGTCGGCGCAACGCGATGTGTACGATAAATAAATAATTTACTACTCACAATTTTTTTTTTATTTCAACCATTATCCATACGTAGTTACTATTATTATTATTACTAGCCCATACACGTCCACTGTTGGACATAGGTCTCCCTCAAATACCCATTAGATCGGAGAGTAATTATGGGGGGATTTGGGCCATTTCCCATTACGTTGGCCCAATGCGGATTGATGGGAGCCGGAGCCTCGTTTGTTGATTAGCAGGGTGCACCACGAGCAGGTGAGGTTGGCTTGGATCTCGTGAGTTGTTGTGATCATATTATAGTTTGGTTTGCAACTCAAATTCCTTTTTTTTTGTTTCGGGGGGAAAATCTTGGAAAGATGCCCTGTTTTTAGGGGAAATTCACGGTTAGTTAAGATTTTTACTCACTAAAACAACCTCGGTGGTCAACATCAATGCATTCGGACAGGCTCCGGAATATCTTACAGATCGCACCGGTGCCCCTCTACACTTTGTGTTACACGTCTCTGAGGAGCCTAACCCTCCCAGACACCATCGCTAAGCCATACGCCGTCCCACGCAGGTACGCTTGTTGAGCGATAAGGATCTCCACTCTTAAGGCCCGCGAAAAGTCATGAATCCCTAAGGTCACAGAATCAATGTCGCTATGTCACTAACACACAGATCAATATAGTTTGGCTCTATATTCATATGTTAATATATTTAATTAATGGTTAGAAGTAATATATAACGATGATGATTCTTCTGATGATAGAACACTCCCATTAACATTACACATACACTTCAATGATATATTTTTATGTTGCTTGTTTTGTGAATGTTCAGAAAATCTATGAAAATATTTATTAGATACTGCTTATCAAACGGACGTCGATTCCTTGAATGATGATAATGATTTTTCAAAATGAAACATTAAAATTTCTTCAGTCTTAAGTATTTCAAAGAAGTATTTACTCTTCACCTTTAAAAAGTATAATCAGAATCGTACTACTGAAAAACTTCAGTGATGAAGTGAAGATCATTTATAACAAATGCATACATCATACCGAGAACTTTCCTTTCGTCGTCGGTTAAATAGGAAATACTAAGAAACTATTTGTGCATCACATTTTATTCGGAACACCACCTCACTCGGGGGCGGAACACGGCGCTGACAGAGGCAACTCCTGGCTCCGGACCAAGTCTTAAATAAAAGTAGCAGGGGATCGCTAACGAATTCCAGTGACGCGGCCGCTCCCGCATGAATTTAAACGCAAACATTGTATTTCAGACTGTGTTTATGTAATTCATTCGATTCCTGCTCGCAGGCTACTCTTTGACTTAAAGGAATTTCTGATTAAACAGCATTGCTATCAAAATGTTTGGACGTCTGCATCGTGAACTGGCAATGAGTAATCTTTGAACAACTCCTACGACTTTGGAATAAAAGAAAGAAATTTTACGCAGCATTCTCCAAGGCATCCTCGCCCATACTCACCCATCACTGCATTTACGTAGGTATCCAAATATCGAGCTTTTTGTGTATCCAGTTTTTTTCAAATGCGCCAAAACTGTTTTGTGGTCAATTCTCAGTTCTTCAGCTATGTCGTAACTACTGATATACCGATCTCGCTCCACTTTTTCAAAATTGGCATCCATTTTATCCGCAATAGGGCGACCAGATCGTCGTGCATCTTTGACATCAAAATTTCCGGATTGAAAACGCTTAAACCAAAGTTGTGCTACACAGTGCACACAGACACTGCACTACACTGCACTGCACTGCACTGCACTGCACCAGCTCCATAAACATCGCAAATTTTTTTCGCGGCTTGCGTTGCATTTTTACCTTTTTTGTAGTAAAAGTTTAAAATGTATCGGATTTCCTCATTAGATTCACCCATGTTGACAGTACGAAAAACAAATGAAAATCACACATTTTCCTAATCTGAATTTGGAATTATGTTCTTTAAAATTTAACCTTTCACCACACGAAAACCATCCAGATACAAATAGTACAGCCAAACAGATTTTATTACAAGTTCATACATACTACAATGCGAAAAGACTTTCCCCCCAGCCTAATATACCAATATTAAATATCAATATTACCAATAATGTTTCAGGTTTATTTTCCTTTCAAAAAGCCTCGGCTACATGTGGTTATCATCTTTGTGCAGTAACAGGCGAAATATTACTTTAATAGTGCAGATGTACTTTTGGGATTGGAAAAATTAAATTGATATCATTACTCCTCCTCCTCAAATCGTATTCCTCCCGTCTGAGAGTCGTGACTACCTCCACCCATCACTATTGTCCTTATGATGTGTTGCTATCTCGTCCTATCTCCGTCATCGTACATCATCATTACTACGATATATTATAGTTGTTACTGATATTACTTGACCAATAAACATTACGAGTCTCATCGTGGAAAGCGTAACGTGGTGCTAGAGGACAAAATGTTGAAGAACTTCACACGTACAAACTTCATGGGCGAGAACAGTCTCCTTGGTTGTGCTTCTTTCTATTACATTGAGCAGAAGATATTACTTCCGGCATGATGTACTCACTACCGCCCAAGCGGAGATTAGCGGAGCCATTTCCCCCACGTAGAACAGAGAAAAATGCCCTTCCAAACTTGCGAGCGAAGCCTTTCCGGTGTGTGTCCAACTGTGGGACGTATTTACCTTCACTTGGGCAAGTCGAGCGAGCGCCGCGTGTCCAAAGGCAGTCATTACGGGCGCGTCACCAATTGTTAGCGGGCTCGGGGCGCGCGCCGCCCGCCCTGAATATTACATGTTTTCATTACATGAAAAATGCGTCCGCCCACACATTTTCTATGGGTATCAGCGTCCGCATCAGGTATTCGTGAACCACTTTCCAGCCCGCGACGCTTCTATTTGTCCCTCTTTTCCGTTTGTTTACAATGAACATAATTATCATGTAGCAATTTGTATACTTGTGGTATACATTAAAATGTCTATGGGGCGATATGTGTTTATTGACGCTCCAGTTGTTGGTATTGGACAATTATTAGTGCAAATTGGTCAAGCGCGAGTGGACAGAAACATATCCGATAACCTGTTCCTTTCTGAATATCTGTCTTGTCAAGTTCTCATGCTAAATAGCGATTAAACCCGTGCCCCAGACAGTCGTATTGTTCATGGTTTAACCGCGTTTAAGAACTGTTTCATAGTAATAAAGTAAATAAATTACCTTTTTTTGCAGGCTGTACGTTTCCGGCGCGGTGGCAGGGTCGCTGGTTCCAATCTGGCGTCATCCAGCCGATCCTGATAGAGGGGGACAGGCTCTCCAACAAAGGGAAGTGTCTGTCATCAGAAGGCGACAAGTTTCTTATAGTTGACGAGTAAGTACAAAGTGAAGCCGCTGTTGGCTATGGGAAAAGCAGACGAGATCGATTTGGAGATCTTTGAGAGCGAGAAGGATATAAACACCTGGTGTGTTAATACTGTTTCCAAAAAAATTATGCCATTCAGCATTTACATTTATTAGTCTATACTTACATAAGTAATCTGCTTAATAAAGACACTAACCATAAAACCCACCCTCATTAATAACTAGAACTCATTATAACTTGCTAACACAATACAGTTTCCATCATAATCATCATCAGCCGATAGACGTCCACTGCTGAACGTAGACCTCCCCCAAAGATCACATCTATCGACCACGCATTGCTCGCATCCAGTGGGTACCTGCGATTCTCACCAGGTCGTCAGTCCACCTTATGGGAGGTCTCCCAACACCACGTGTACCGGTACGAGGGCGTCACTGGAGTACCTTACTGCTCCATCCGCCGTCGGTCCTTCGAGCTATGTGTCCTGCTCACTGCCAATTAGTCTATCGACTGATGATGATGATCACATATACATGCTTTACGACTAACACGAGAAAAGTCATTTGCATGTGTCTTCAAGCGTCAAGTAATCGAAACAACATGATTGGTTTTCTACAGGAAAGGCTGTTACCGCTGCGTGGTGATGCACGAAAAACACATAAATGTACTGCAATACAAAGAAAGTAAGGCTTCATCTATTTTTTTTTCGTTCTTTACCCTTTCCACCCTACTGCCTCCTAGTTTACATCCCCGAGTCCTTCCTTTCTCCTATTTATACTACACTCACTACAATATTCATCAGCTATTTGTACTTCATTATAAGTGTGTTTCTGACGCTGGGTGGTGTTGCAGCGTTCTGCCACCGACGCGACGCGCTGCCCCACCTGTGCTCCCTCATCACGGGCGACGCCCTCCTGTACTCCATGTTCAGAGAGAACGCGGAACCAGTCGACTGCCCACTGAAGGGCCCCTTCTCTTTCACTTACAACAGGTATTCAATCATTGCTATCGATATATAAAACTATTCAGCTGTCGGACGCATACATCATCAGCTGATGGACGTCCACTGCTGGAAATAGGCCTGCTGAATATCTTCTCATACAGTTAGCATGGCCTCCGGAACCGCTGAGCACTAGGGGCTGTGATATGTGGGGGTTCATGTAGGGAGATTTGAGCCATTTATCACCACGCTGACCCAATGCGGGTTGGTGGAAGCCAGAGCCTCGTTTGTTGATTAGCAGGGTACACCACGAGCAGGTGAGGTCTTTTTTTGGTTAACGTGGGGGAAATGCAAGGACAGGTTACGTCGGACTTGCACCGACTAAGACCCGGACGATGTTCCTCCTCGTCGCCTCATGGCGGGGTTACGAGAACGCTTTCGCAGGACGAGACGAGCTGGACTTTGAACTGATGGTAAGCGATACGCCTGCCCATAACAACGTGGCGCTAGTTAAGATATATGTAGCATTCTTAGCACCATATTGCGCTCGCCTCTTTGAGACATAACACGTTACACCAGTAATTACACTAACTGCAGTGCACTTCAAACCGGAACATAGTAATGGTTTTCGGCTTCTGCTGAAATTAATAGGCGCTGCGGTGGTATCCACCTAGACGGTTTTTGGCGACAGACCTACAACTAGTGTTACACCGCATTGCTCAACTGCTAACTAGTCTACAGTCAGATGTATAACTTACTATCAAGGACCGTTCTTTATATATACATAGAACAAACATTCGATCTGTAACCAAATATAGACCGTGGTATGTCCCACTGCTGCAGCATCAGACGAATAGTAAATAGAATCAGTTTACGAAGTGAAACGGGGAGATGTTTAAAGTATTGTGACATTAACGACAAACAAAACCAAATAGTTGTTGAAATTAGTCGACTATTTGGCTTTCGGAACGGACGACAGCGATGGACTGCCACCGTCAGCCAGCCGCATCGCTATAAAACTGTCACCAGCTGTCTTATTCATTGGAAACGGAAGCGTTCCTCGGCGACGCGTCCGATTGAATGGAGATGCGCCGGGTTAATAAACATTATATAGCGTGCAACGTTAATTCAGGTAAATTAAGATGTTACCAAAAAAGAAGTGATGGTAATAAACACGCAAAACGCAATGTCAACTATATTTCGTACTTTATCTTCTTCTTAAGTTGCCTTCCAACTAGCGAAGGTACTTTATACTGTATAATAATAGAGACAAGTACATATATACAATAATATACTAACAGGTTTAAACTTAAAGCGCACTTCCTCCTACCCTCATCTCGTCAGATGGAGTCGGAGCAACTTTAGCGCTTGTTTCTCATATCATTTATCATACAGTTGATCCACATATTCCTCGGCCTCCCTTTATCATTAAATCCATTCATTTTCCATGTCTGTACCACCTATCTATTAATTCTTATTTTTTCTACTATCGGCGCTACTTTCGGACCTTACTGTAAATATTTATTACAAATCTCATCCTTTTATATGTCACTTCGCGATCATCATCATATCAACCGATGGACGTCCACTGCTGGGCATAGGTTCCACAAAGCACGGTTTTGCGCTGTTTGAATTCAGTGGCTCCCAGCTATTCTTTTTTTATATCCTCTGTCCTTATAAGCATCTATATCTTCTCTTTAGCCAATTTTACAATAGCTCATGTCGCAAACTAAGAAACATCCTTTGGTTGTATGTGATCCCTGAAACTTACCGCGGATTCATCTAAGCCTTATTTATAAGTTTGAAATATTGAATTAACAATAATAAATTAAATTGGTATTAAATATTTAGTACGGCGGCGATAAAGTAATCCATATTTACACATCCCAACTTGTAAGTTAACATTGTAATAGCAACTTGAAGTTACGACTTAAACACCCAAACTTCCCCCATCACCCGCACCGCTCGCACCTCGCTAGCGGCCCTCAAGCTTTAATCATGGAATTAATTAACTAGGATAGAATAATCAGTAAGGTCATCCATCTCCTTCTACAAACAAAATACTCTCTGGTCGTAGATTTCTATTATCAGAGACCAGGGTACCATGCGAGTCCTATTTCTGCCGGCAAACAGTAGTGTGCAAACATTTCGTGTGATAACGTGATTCAACATCTTATGTCTGAAGGCGGTGAGCGTAATGTGGTGCAGTGTCAACATCATCAGTCGATAAACGTCCACTGCTGGACATAGGCCTCCCCCAAAGATCTCCACATACAGTCGGCTTGGTCTCCGGTACCGCTCGGCACTAGGGGCTGTCGTAAGTAGTTCATATGACGGGATTTGGGCCATTTCCCACCACGCTGTCCCAATGTGAGTTGATGGGGTGTACAACATCCTAACTAACGCCAAGTTTTTATGGGCAGGCTTATCACTTATCCGGTGAACATCTCGTTTATCTCGTCGTTTTATAGATTTGTTTTTTGAATCCCGATCAATCAGTACGTGAAGCGGCCGCGGTATCCGCACAACATTCGTCGGACGATTAACGTCAGTTTAAATTAAAATCTCATTAGCGGTCGAGGGCCGGCGGACTGCTGACGTGACGGCAGTTGACGGCCAGTTGACGGCCAGTTGACGGCCAGTTGACGGCGCGTCTGACCTCCAACCATTTTTTTTGTTTCGGCAACGAATTCGCACTGCATCATCCACAATTCATTGCAAGTGCAGGATTACCTGCATTATTGCACAAATGTTTACGATTATAAATCGAACTATTAGACGTAAACACCCAAAATTTTGTAAAGATACTGTTTCTGCCATTTAGAGGTCATCTGAGAATAGATTTTACAAAATTCATTCTGTAAAGGGAGTTGTTGAGGGGTGGGTGGTGACAAGCAAAGCGGACCGGGGATATCTGATACAACAGGAGGACTAAATAGATATTACTGTAAATCGCGTATTACTGTTATAAAATTTTTGTATTAAGTAGGACACATTTTTAGATTTTAATATTGTTCTAAAAGAAATACAAGTCCTTAATACGATTTAAGTATTTAAAAAATATCGATAGTGTTATGCTATCAAGTCGATAAATTTCTATTCAGTTAGAGAGGGTAAATGATTCTCGTTAATATCGATCGAGGACTTAGAAACACTGTACAAATGAATGTTACGTGCAGTAAGCTCGACGTGATGCATAATGAGGCGATAAATAACCTCCAACGAACAGCTCCAGCGTTAACACAAAACCTGGTGGTCACCGCCGCCGGCCAATTCTGCGTCGGAAATAAAGCCGGCTCTTTATTTCCTTTAGTTTGGCTTTCAATCTTAATTTATATTCGGCAATGAAAGGAAAATACTTTCCTGACAGTTATAATTTATTGTACTTTATTTTACTCTATTTGTAAAAGGCGATTTAGGAGGAACAAGTCCAGCAAAATGACAGCAACTTTTCCTGGGACTCTTCCGTTACGTACTTCGCTTCTCAAATACCATACCAAGCTTAAACGTTACATATCAACACAGGACTTTCTTCTTATTAATGTGTCTCTCCAATGAGTGGAGATGGTGGTCAGTCCAACATAATTCACTCTCTTGCTGGGTTAGGCGACACTTGCTCTAAATATATGTTGATAATGCTTTTGCCTCAAAATATGCGAAGTGGTCATGTTATTCCAGATATCTGGCAAGAGAACTACCGGCATATAACAAAGGAATCTTTGTTTATAATGGGGATATCATTCTTTATTATCTATTTGCTTAATGGTACACATGAAAAGTATTAGTTATTGCTGCAATATTTGCTGGTCAATGCCTGCCATCTAATGTAGCATCATGATCACCTGTGTCGCAGTAGATTTGCGTTATGAACGTTGTATAAATTAATTGACCGAATGTTCCAGGGGTCACGGGGACTGCAAGAGTCCGGTCTCGTCGATTGAGAGCTGCACGGATGACTCCCGGCTCCTGCTCAACTATCAGGCGTGTCCCGATGTCTACGGTTCCGAAAGCACAGGTCGGTGTCGATTATTCATCTATACAACTTAAGGAATCCATCTCTTATTGGGCTCAGCGGTTTGGGAGGGGGGGGGTAAGGAGTCCCAAACTACAACTTACGGGACCCAAGCCAACCTCAGCTGCTCGTGGTGCGCTCTGTTAATCAACCAACGAAGCTCTGTCTGCCGCCAACCCGCATTGGCCCAGCATGGTGGGAAATGGCCCAAATCTCTTCATATCAACCCCTACAAACAACAGACCCTAGTCCTTCGCGATACTGAAGGGCATGCTGACTGTAGATGGAGAACTTTGGGGAGCTATACGTTTAGCATTGGACGTCTATCGGCAGATGATGATGACAGCACTTTTTATACGGACCCTATCATATTTGTGGTGGTCCACAAATATGATAGGGTCGGATAGAAATGGTTTTCTTGTTAGCGTTGTGATGTTAATAACCTAGACGGTATTATATCAAAGAGACCAAATGGACTGAAAGAAAGAGCGGTGTAGTGTTTGTGCGACTACGTTATCGACATTTACACCTCGTTGCTAATCAGCGATCAAATCGCTCGCGTCGGCGACGTCGCAGCCGAAAACGAAAGCAAACGAAGCGCACACAAACGAGCCGAGCTGGTCTCCGGCTGGAGCCCTCCTCCGCCATGTTGAAGCGAGGATTTATTACGTCTCTTGCGATGGATAAGCTATAACGAAAACCCCACAATAATCGATATTAAATGTATACGTATGATGTATGTGTATCACAAAAACATGTACACCATGTTATGATTGTTTAGCAAAATTTAAAAATTAAGTTATGATAATGAGTACCATGGGTGTAAGTAATGGTTCCCGTACAACAACTCACGGGACTCAAGCCAACCTCACCTGCTCGCGATGCACCCTGCTAATCAACAGAGGAGGCTCTGGATGCCACTATCCCGCATTAGGCCAGCATGGTGGAAAATGGTTCAAGTACCCTCATATGAACATCTCCAAACGATTGAAGGTCGCGAGAAGGCATTGGACCGATCGATGTGAAGATCTTTGAGGGAGGCTTATGTCCAACATTGAACATCTCTCGGCTGATGATGATAATAATAAGTAATATGCAAAAGGTAGGTCATAATTCAACTTAAACGAGTAGATAACATGTTAGTATATTAAGTACTCGTAGCAATTAAATAATAATATAAATCATGTCAACACTACGTCTTCCGGTCGGTGCGTTCTTGGTAGTCCGTAGATCTGGTGACGTTCAGCAGTGGACGTTCGTCGGCTGATGATGAATAAAATATGTCTAGTTTTCTCTAAATTTCTGTTATGTTAATTCCTTTACTTTAAAAATAAAATCTATTGTACAAATTTTATTCATCGTCATCTCAACCGGTGGACGTCCACTTCTGCGCATAAATAGGAATAAATTGTATCTGTACAATTATAATCTTAATAAAGGGTAAAATATACAACAGTCACACCCGCAAGCGTCGAACTAACAAACACAAAGCGGAGAGACAGCGCGCGCCCCCACCCCCCGGGCTACAGCGCTGCAAACGAAAACGCACGCCAAAGAAGTCCCCGGCTTTCATTATCAAGACAATAGTTGGCTCGTTGTGGCGTTCAAACGTCGGCGCAACCCCCACCCTCGCTCCACACCGCTCCCCACCGCTCCCCACACTGCGTCGTCTCCGCGTAAAAGTTTTAATAGAACGTCAGTCCGGCTCGCAAACTACCCACTCTATTCTTAGAACGTTGGCAGTAAGCAACGCGCGACCCGCGTCCGCCGCGTTTGTTATCGAAACAGCGTGACGCTGATGACCACCGACACCCTGATCAGATCACTCCGCTTATAAATAAACGTGCACCACAAATAAAGCGGCACCTCTCGCTGCACCATTAGTACTAGTCTAATTGAATGCTGTGCGTGCTCCTCGCCAGGCGGACGCGTTGGCTCGGCTCAATCGCCGGTTCCTGTTATTGCGTGTACTGCGAAAATGAATTCGCAAATGAAACAAACATATAGTGATATAGTGAAACATAATGATGTCATATGCTACCTCATCCAGAACGTTCAGACTTTTATATGTTGATAGCCGACAGCGGCTTGACAGTAATAAATAAATAACACGGTAACAGCTAATGAGGTTTTATAGAATCCCAATTAGCCACCCAAACCCCACTCAACCCTCAACCAAACCCATCCAATTGGAAAAACCTTTCTACATCTGAATCCTAAATATAGCCAAGGAATTTTGTTATTGAGCGCTCTTCGCAAACAGTTAACAGCGATTAAATTGTAAATCGAATTCTTCATCAGTTGAAGAGCTGGAGTGTCTTGCGACATGGAAAGAAGGCAGTTTGCGGTTCCTCGTGGGCAAGCTGCACCACAACCACGCCACCAGCAATGAGGACCGCTACAGATGCTTCGTGTACGAGAAGACTAATGGGATTGGTAAGAATTTTTGTGTAATAAGACAAAGTCAGCAGTGGATGTCTATCGGCTGATGATGATGATGAAGATATAACTAAAAATAGAAAGTCGGTTACCTGGTTGTAAGTGAGACGCGTACTAATCACAATGAAGTGCGAGTTGAGTCTATTTACACATAATCATATTGTACGATAATACACTTCGTTACCAGACAAGTAATTCGGTTCTAGGCTCCAGCGTCACCATAAAGGAGAGCATCAGCCCAGCCAGCGGCGTAGAGTACAGAGTCGCGCAGTCGGGAGACGCAACCTGCAATGGACTGTTCAGCGCCACGGAGGGCTCTCGGACTATGGCCCTTAAAAGAGGTAAATCAGTTTTTTGAAGTTTTAGTCGCGTTGAAAAATCAAAATGGTTTTTTTTTTGCTTGTGTCAAATTTCTTTTTACTATATGCTATAGGAAGTCGGCATTGTGACGTAACAAATATACCTCAAGCATTTTATTGTGAAGTAAATCTCTAAATATTATTTAATTTAGTATATGCTAGTTTCTTTGTGCATACATATTAACACACGATGCAGTCGACCTCGTCCCTTCGCTGTACTTGTATCGTATTGAGCCGACTGACCGGTGGCGGTGCTCGCGCATGCGCAGTGTCCGTGCGCTTCAGCTGCCAGTTCCCGAGCTGGATGACGTCGTCGCACACGTGGCACACGCTCGACTACGGCACCAACTACACGTTCCACGCGCGCAACGCCACGCTGCGCATCGCGAACCAGACCGGCGCCGACGTCAAGGTGTACTGCGTCAGCGTCAAGGCGAGCTCGCCGAGCGGCAACTCCGTGGCTCTGGTCGCGCACTGGCAACACCATTGGTAAGCAGGAATTAGGATCAGCTAAACTAATGTCATTAGCCGGTCACAGGCATCAACGCTGCGCCTTTTTCGATCGCCAATCAACTTGGTGCATACTATACTTTGGTTGTTTAAATACGTGTTGTAGAACTATCTATAACCGGTCATAGGTTTTTGTTTCATGACCCGTTCAGGTAAGGTACCATTGCACCAACTATTTCTGTCGCTAAATAGTAGTGTGGTAACAAAAATGTATATACAGTGTAAATCGCACTCACTCGGGTCACTTTTTTTATGAACGGACGTATAACCTACTATCAGAAGAAAGTCTTGCTCGTCTCCTAGCCTGGTGGAATTAAATATCGAGACTGTATTTTAAAAGTAGGCAACAAGCGTTTAATGTTCTCGAGACTTGGTATCTGCGGGCTGCTGCGAGATTACTTATAACCGTTTAGGCGTTTCCGTTGTGTTTAGTGTGTTTGAGCTACACCTGTGTACGTGTTAATTATGTTTGTGTGTTTGTGTCGGGCAGCGTGTCGCGCTACGTGTGCGTGGTGCTGTACCGGCGCGACGCGCACGTGGCGGAGCTGCAGCGCGGCGCGGCGGCAGCACGCCCCGACGACGCCTGCTCGCCGCACCACTTCAACGCGGTCACCGCACCCTATGTCACGCTAGTCGGTATGACCACCCTGAATTGGCATAACGCAGGGTAGATTGAAAAAACACGATTGATTGGAAAATATGGTGATATATAGCGTTGCGTAATACTTCTCAAATTCAAACTTAATCAACACTTTGAAGAATTGAGAAATGAAGTAGACTCATATTTAATCAATAATAAACATAGTAAGCAAATCTTTCAATGTTCCCACTCGTGGGACTCGGGATAGAATACAAAGAGAACGTATGTACTTCATCGTTATGCTGGATAAAGTCATAGATTTCCCACATCGGTCCTGAAGATTTTACTTGATACTCTATAACAACAGAACTTTTGTACTATTATTTAAGCAATAAACAAAACTAAATCTGAAATGTTATACAATAAAATTTCATGTAATTTAAATATTTGATTTTTTTAAAAAATCTTTCTAATTATGTTTCCAGCTAGTAATCCAGAATCAAAAGTGTGTCCTTACGCTGGCAAGTACACTATACAAAACCATCGACATCGAAGAACAGTGAGGTCTCCGACAGGAGACGAGCCCAGAAGCGACCGTAGTAAAAGAGAGGAGACGTTCCTTGAGCGTAGTAGAGTTAACCACACTAGGTTGTTCAATTTTAGCGTTAGAAATATGTCGCACACGCCCATAATGAGGAGTAGGAGGCAGTCCGACGAGAGCGACGTGAACTGTGCCGGAAGTAGCTACTACCGACTAGAGGTCGGATGTAATTCTGCAAAGAACATGGAGTTTTATTCCATGTGCGAAAACAAGGAGTTCGTTACAGGTGAGGCACTTTCGCTTTAATTTGTGTCTTTAACCGATTCAACAAGATACTCGATGAGAATGGAGTGTACCCTTTTGTTACAAAAAAACTCCGGCGACTCTTAGATGGCTTGATGATTATTAGTACGTCTACTCGCAAACTGTTAGTAGCTATATATTTAGTATATATCTAGTATATTTACCCATATTGCGTTTACCTTATTGATATTTGGGTATCCAAGCTGTCATTGAAAATTTAATGGTAAAGATTGGTAGTATTAAGTACGAAAGACAATATAGCGGAAGTACTCTCGGACATTTGGGCAGAAAGGCATTCACGTTGCGATCTGTCGTTGTGGAGATTGTTGAGCAGACACTATACAGCAGTGGGTGTCTCCCGGTTGTTAAAGTTTACGATGATGTTCCTCAGCGTACACGTGCCACGGTGGGTGGTACGAGAACGGTGCTTCGTTCGTGGTGGCGGCGCCGGTGACGCGCGACAGCACCGCCGCGCGCCGCTACTGCTTCGTGTCGCGCGAGCCGCGCGCCGGTCCGCGCACGCTGGCCCGCTCCGCCGCCAACTGCGAGCGCGAGCCCGCGCCGCCGCTGCTCGCTGCTGCGCCCGCCGGTGCGCACTGACACACCGCTACACTGCCATACACCACAACCACAAACACAAACACAAACATTTACACTAACATGAATACTATAGATTAAATACGGCCTCGGTCGAAACGAAATATCTAAACATGAACAAGGAGGTTTTTATTTTAACTTGTGTACATACACATATACACATATTATATATCAATTCGTTCTAGTTTCTAGAATAAATTATATTTAATGACCAAAAAGAATGACTCTTACAGTCAAAGGCTTACTTTAAAATGAAATTTTGTATACATCCACGATTTTTTTTTGCATTTTCAAATCGTCTTCATTTTGATGAAAAGTTTTTGGCTAATTAATTTATAATATTTTTTTTTGTAATTTTTCAGGCGAATGTCAAGACCAACCGAACAAGCAGCCTCCGCTACGGATAACGTCCCACTTTTCCATCTTCGTGGCGGGAACAATGGTGTATTATATCACACCGAGGTGATTCACGATGTTAACAGCCTCCTTCCTGTTCCGGAACGCGTAATCGTTACGATTGATGCAACATACGTCACCATAAGCACAAATACATTATACAATATTTGTTTCGTTACTGCTCCGCTCCAGCTGACTTTGTAAACTGGCTGCTCTATCATAAGTATACTAACATTTTTACAAAAAAAAAAAAATTGAACTTCTGATCCAAGTAATGTATGATATAATTAGTTTTTAATAATTACTGTATCGGGAGTACTTGAAAACATTGTTTATGTCAGACTATCGTGCGTGAACCGACATGTTCCAAAAATAACAGCTTCCTTGGCATTTGACATCCACCGATCTCCTTTGCTACCGTGGTGGATTGATCTTGATCGTGAGAGAAGTTTATTTTTAGCACATTCTAAAATTTCACGTGCTAGATAATTATCTCGGTTATCGATATATTAAATTTAAATTGTAGAGTAATCAGTTTATACGTCACAAGTCTGCGTTAACCAATATTCTGTTTTTATAGGTTATATTCATAGAAATTAAACCCACTTCCGTTTAAATATGCATTCGTGATAAAAGGATTGCGGAAGTGGAACTGAACGCACTTTGACTGTTCCGTTTTGTAATTAAATAAGTTGAAAGCCTTATGTATAAAAAAGAAATGTGTGTATATCTTGTTACGGTAATTAAAATGATATAAAAGTATAGATAGATCGAATCGCTTGTTCGGATCGTTTATACAAGTAGGCGCGCACTGTAGTTACGTTACTGCTAGGTTTAGTGTTCATACCGGAAGTGTTGGCCGCGCAGAGCGTTCACGTGCTACGCGCACAAGTAATGTTCTTTGCACTCGCATATCAAACACGAAGTTATCTACAATGTACTTCTGAAGATATTTTGCACATACCGCTCGTTCGTATTTATCCATCCTCGCCTGCCGTGGCTGGAAGGCGTTAGAGAGGGTTACGCTTAACATTCGCAAAATAGCTGAAAATAAACAAGGACGAGAGTAAAGTATTCATCTGATAATAATAGGTCTGCTCGTAGCAATATAACGCTAGGTTGAGGCGAAAGATGCTGACCACATTGTGCTCATTGCTTCAGGATCTTAAATCTTGTTACTCTAATAATTTTTCTTGTCCCAAAACCGAAACACGGTATCGACTGCACTCCTTTGTTACTTAAATGTTCTGAGAGTAGAAAGTCTTGAAAACCTTAAATGTATAATTGTTTAAATAAAAAAAATGATGTTAAGGCCATTGTAAATTAAAAAAGAGTGCAAAATATCATCAAGTACGTACGCCAGGACCGCTGGTTGTCGGTGCCGGAGACGCCGCCAACCGCCGCGCCACGGGTTGCAAGCGTCGTCTGAACGGCGTCTAGTTTAAATAAATTAAAGAATATATCATTAGCTAGTTGTATATTTTGTACGGCCAGACAAGGTTAGGGAGGCGTTTCATTCGATGCTTGCAACACTTAGCTCTAAAACTTAAATAATTTTTTCGGTGTTGCCACATTATTTACGCCACTCTACCGAACTGGTAATTTTACAGCAGTCGACAGAAATTTGGTGCAAATGGTTGTGAAATTAACTTGTTGTCAGATGTATAGACGATAATTGAGTGTATGTATTTATTTAACTAAATATATATATCGAATAATGTTTATCTGTCTGTCTGCATTGACGCCGCGCCGCGCATGAGATGCCGTCACGCACTCATTAAACCTTTCGCTTACTTTTAATTGTGTCAAATTAAATATCACTAAATCTGACACATTTTATAGATCACTTACACTTGTGTACAATTACCTTAAATATTGTCATATATAGTTTAAAAAAAATATCACAATGATTTTTTTGTATTATGGCAACATTAAGTGGTTATTACAGTATATATTGTTTAATAATGTCTAGCGACGGCCATATTTCTATGAAACTTAGTGTGTCAAGAACATCGTCGGCATATCTACATATATATGCATTAATAAAGACTGCGTCAATCGGAATGTTTTCACTGTATACATGAGTTGCGTGCGCGGCCGCGTGTGCGCGTGCGCGTGCGGCCGCGCCGTAACCATCCACTCGTGAAGCTTACGACATGTACAAACTCGTTATAACTTTAAATATTGCGTAGCTAGAATAATTTAGCTGTATTCCGTTTGATGTATGAAGCATCCCCAATCGAACGATTATCTAACTGCTGGCGCTGGCTGGCGGTACGAGCGTTGCACGCGTACGCGAAACGCGTTCACGGCCGATTGATTGTATCGTTAACAATAAAACACATAAACAACTGTTGCAATGGCATGTAGAGGCAGAACGGTTCGTGTACAATTTATCGGACGTCACTTCCGTGAGCGCGCGCGTTGCGGGTCTGGTGCCGCCGGCGCAGGACCGGCTCGAACCGTCTGCCCGTGCAGTGCTCCCGCTGGTAGCGTAACTAGTATTTAACGAATTTATAGCGCACTGGACTATTCTTAAACATGTATTGAACGGAAGTTGTTTTGTTATAGCGACGGAATTAGATTTTGTTTATTCGCCCCGCGTCCCGCGTCCCGCTCCCCGCTCCCGCCGCGCAGTGGCCATCTGATGGCCGCTCTAGTGTTTAATTACTGTATTTGTTACGCGTAATATCCAAGGAGAACGACGTTCACCTTCGTAAAGCAATACTAACATAGTTAAGTATAATTTATAGTGTTTATAGTTTAAGGGATGAAACGAATACTCATTTTGGGATGAATGTATAGTTGAATAGATAGTTAAGGTTACAAAATAGATAACGAATCGCGACAGCAATAATATTGGTACGAGGCTACGAAGCGTTAAATATTTATTAGGCAGTTGTTGGGTAGGCAGTTGGACGGAGCCGGCTCCTGCGCACCGTGCTCGGAGACTATTCGTTTTGGAAGCGGCGCCTTGCGGCAGGACAATTTCGTGATAATTTTTTTTATTTTATAACGGAATTGCCTTTCCGCGAGCGCCTGCACCCCTGAGTTTCCATTGTGTGATATAGGTACGTTTATATTAAGTATATAGTCGGCATGAATTATAATAAAGAGCGAAATAAATTGTTTGTTTTTTTTTTACTCTAAATCCATTTACCTATCCCCTAACTTTATTCCAAGTCACATGCTTAAAATATAAGAGGCAACTGTTTTTAATTTAACTTTCTCTCATTTACATTTGAGGTTATTTATCTGTTTACCGAGCTGTAATTATTGCTAGTCTGGCTAGGATGGGTTAAAAAAACCTTCGCTTACTTATCATCAGCTTATATTTTTTTAATATCCATCCGTACAATAAAATTAAGAGTATAAGAATATATTACAAATGCACAGAAACATTTCTTTATGACCTTGAGTAAGTTCAGCAACATCGATATCTGTCATTTTTTACAGTCAATTAAGCGACGAGACTAGGGGGACTTTCACTTAATGGTAAGTGCAACGCGGTAACGGCTGCCTGTCCATAACAACGTGGCGCTAGTTAAGATGGTATAAACTGCATCACATTGCGCTCGTCGCCTAAGACAAGTGGTATATATCCGGGGTAAGTACTGGTTTACACACTAGTCGGGAGATCAAAGAAAATACGTGGTTACTACAAGACGTATATTACAACTGAGCAGTTTTTTATTGATACTGGTGCTTATGCCGGGTTGAACATTTTACGGGATGTCGGTAGGCGCCTAAAACTACACACCTCACAATAACATATTGAAGAAAGAAAGGACGAAAAACTTCTATTCGGCACATAACAATTCAACATACGCACATTAATTTTAACACGCACCGAAATGGCATTTAACTCGGCTATATGCTGCAGCGCTGATTTTCAGCTGGTGCCAGTAACGACAAAAAAAAGAAAATATACTTAAAATAAAATAACAATGATTGCTACATTTACCTTAACCTATTTACTAAACACTAAGAGCGAACTCGACCCAAGTGAAAAACGAAAAAGAAATAAACTAACTACAAGGTTACATAACATTACACTATGATATAAAATTTAGAATCCGTGACAAACAACAAGTAAATATAATAATACAATAAATGTTATAAAAATATATATATATGTAAGCGGGAGCTATAACTACAAAAACAAAATACACAAACATAACGCAAGGGAGACTTGTAAACTACACACATCAATCTTTTGTAAGTTGAGTGTATATTGTATATTGCTTTAATTTAAATGTTTTAACGGTAAGTATATCTAGTGATGGTGGGGGGTAAGTTGTTCCATGTTTTTGTAGACGCACACTTAAAGCTCCCTTGGACCGCAGTGGTTTTATGTTTGGCCACTGCCAACACGTAACTATTTTGGCGAGCTCTGCTGGACTATATTAGCTTATCATATAAATATTTTGACTCACAGTATTTAATAATGCCAAACTGAAGGGTACAATAGTGAACATAACTCCTGTAGGACATCTTTAAAACATGTTCTCTGTTGAGGGATGGAGTGACATGTTGCCGCGGAGGGATGTTAAAGCAAAACCTAGCGGAAGCATTCTGTTCGCGTTGAATTAAATGATGTGTTTTGACTAGTAGACGAGGACCGTACACCGTGTTGCAATAATTAAATTTTGATAAAACCAAAGAATCTGTTAACCTAATAGGTAAAGGTGTATTCAGAAGATTTCGATAGTTATACAAAATTTTTAAACGATAGAAACAGTTGCGTACCATTTCTTTTATGTGTGGTTCAAATAGCAGTCCAGGGTCTGCAATAAGACCAAGCTTATGTGCTTCAACAACTAATGCTTTATCTGACACAAAAATTGAGGCTGATATGATATTATTTTTGTTACTTGCTTAACTGTTCCAAGAACCATAAATTTTGACTTACAGGCATTAATTATTAGTGTATTGCGGGAATCCCATTCTTGTATTCTTTCCAAACCTTCATTAATTTTATTAACACTTTGTTTAGTTTAATTTGGAGCAAAGGACATATATAATTGTATATCATCTGCATAAATGTGGTATTTACAATTTTAAATGTTACTGATAATATCAGCAATATACAACGAGAAAGAATGGACCCCAGAATTGAACCTTGGGGGACTCCGCTTTTCAAATGACGAGATGTTGAAATTATTGTTAAGTTATCGTTTTTAATATTGACAATTTGGGACCTACCGTGTAGGTAACTTTCAAACCATTTTATTACTTCTGAAGCAAAATTATAATATATATCTTTCTAGGTCAATATTCAGGGTATCGAATGCCTGGGAGAAATCGAGTAAGACGGGAATAGTCTTCTCCTTTGTCGTAACCTCATGACTGAGGGACGTGACTATGGTGCGTTGCGTCGTACAGGAATAGTACCCATACCTAAATCTTGTGCTTTAAGTATGTTACATGTAACATGAAGTAAAGATGTACTGTAAGATAAGTAAAGATAACTGTAAGTTTGGATTTATCTTCGAAAAAACTTGCCAGCTGTTCACTGACGACCCTTTCAAGTACTTTAGATAGACATGGCAATAAGCTGATGGGTCGTAAATCTTAAAAGCCCGAAGGAAAAGTTTTTTTCGGCAGCGGTTTGACGACCGAGATTTTCCAGACTTCATGAAATGTTGAAGTTGCTATACTTTTATTAATAATATAGATAATAAGCTTTACGGTATAAGGTAGTACCATTTTTATCATGTCTAACGGCACACAAGGTATCCACGCCTTTTGAATTAGAATTAATTTTATCTATAACTTTAAAAATATCAGCCACATCAAGTTTTAAAATAAACTGTTCACTTGCATATGTATGCGATCTGTAGAATTTACAAACAAGCTTAAGCTGAAATCAGTGAAAATCATAACCATTTCATTAACATTGTTTAGTGTTCGTATTTTATGCTATAGCATACACTGTATATCGTTTTCTAATCGAGTGATATCTATGTGTTTGAGTGGCTGATAAGAGATGTTCGAACAAACTTTTCCTCACCATTATGTCTACGCAGCATGCTACAAAGGCATGATTTGTTAGTTTGGACGTTATAATATCTGTCTACGTGGTTTATTAGTGGATCTGTACATATTAAATCGATAAGCGTTTCACTGTGTTCAATAAAATGACTAGGCGATTTTACTACTTGTGATAATTTAAGAATATTAAAAAGAGTCCAGTTGTCTTTTATTTGCATTGTTAAGCAGCATGCAATTCGTATTTCCTTCTCCAGTCTTGTAGATTCCAACAGAGCTGGTTCCGAAGAAGCTCTTCCAGCAGTTAATGGTGAACTCTTGTTCTTACGAAAGGTGATATTCTCATGTTCACTTTTGCCATCATCATGGAATAGCGTATTTTTGAAGGGTCGTAATGGTGTTTTGGAGTTATCCAGTTTTGGCTTATCACAGTTAAGTCTCGTTACCCCAGTAATTACATTAGCTATAGAACCTTTCATACTGGAACACAGTAATGTGTGCACTCATATGTTTGGCGGCTGCAATAGGAATGACGGTGGTACTTACCTTTTTTTGTTTTACATGGAAACGCTTCCACTTACCTGCCTTGCGGGTTAAAGCTGGTTAGCGGTACCAGCGGTAACCTGGGGTTTACGACAGGTTAGATAGACAGATAGATAAATCCGTTTATTTGCCCACGCAGTACAGAACACTTGTATACTGATAAAAACATTACATCATAGAACACAGATAAACAAAAATATGTTAACATAGTAATATTGTAGATAATCATTGCCGCCGTGTGTACTGCAATGGTACAAAATGGCCGTAGCTCAGTGTAAGTGTTGCCACGCAGTGAACAACACACTGATTTTCAGCTACTACCTCATTAAAGAGCGTCTATATTTTCAAGATGCTTGTGCGCGCATGATGTAGCCGGATAGAGAAAAAGATCAAAAGTTGAGTCATTGAAATTAAATTTAAGAATAAATATAACTTCTGCTTGTGTTCTGGAATTATAGAATGTTAGGCTGGAAATTAATTTGTTTTTCTATGAGATATGTTTTCAATTTAGATTTAAAATAAACGGTTGTAAGAGAATTTCTTAAAGGGGTGGTACATTATTCTAGCACTTTGTCGCTTGATGACGGCAACTACCTGCAAAAGCCACAGATTTATGATTATAGAAAACAAGGCAAGAGCGAGAACTGATGAAAGATTTAGCTTAGCGTATAGATATTCCGGACCTCTACATTTTAATAGTCCAAACAAAAGACAAGCAAGATGCATTTGTCTGCTTAACTCCATGTTCAACATTGCTGATTTGTTTAAGTAGGGAGAGATGTGAGACCGCACAGGAACGTCGAAGCAGAACCGGCAGCAGGCATTTTGAACTCGCTGCATTAGGCGCTTTGTTCCACAAAGCAGCCGCGGACCGTAGATAATATCGCCAAAGTTAAGTTTAAACAAAATAAGAGCTTCACACAGAGCAATACGAGTTTCCGATGAAAGAAATGTGCGAATTTTATATAAAACTCTCGGCAGAAACCATATTTAACAAAAATTTGAATATGCTTTTCGTAACACAACTTTGTGTCCAAGATTTTTTACTTCAGATAATTGCTCTAAGTTTTCGTTATTAATTGTAACAGTTGGATTTTGGTCTCGTATATATCTAACTTATAATTCTATGTGGAGAGTTATAAATTTGAGGTTATGTCGGACTTGAATCGATTAAAACTCCCACGATGTTCCACCTACGCCGCTTTATGGCGGAAACACGGGGAAATGCTTTCGCACATCTCCGTGACCCCCCAGTGTTGGCAGCACCGCACAGCTCCATGTCAAAAGGAGATTCTCTTGTCTACTGCCGCAACATATCGCGCGCTCTGCTCTCAGCCTCTTATGCTCACGTGGGCAAAGGATCTCCCCAAGACCACCACCCTGAGGCCATGAGAGGTCTCCCTCAGAGCCTTTCCCGGCGGCCCCACCGTCGTCCCATCAACGATGCGGTACCGCGTAGTTGCCGAGGGTAGAGAGAACGGCGAACCGCAATATCGGCACTGCATTCCCTCCGTAACTCCACAACGGCTGCGATGGACAGTGTAAGCCTGCCTCCACAGCCCACTGGCACACATCCGAAGTGAGATCACAGAGCTTACCTGAAGTGGCCACTTTCTTCTATTCAGCTTTACCGTGGGTGACCAAGCCACTGCTACTGAGACTCACCGTCACGACAAGGTGGGAACCTGTTCAGGGAGGAGGGGAAGTGGTACCTAGCTAAACGGTCTCCAGTAAGAGGCCTACCGTATGTGGATGTGGCCGGCGTATAATAATTTAATCATAACGTATACAGAACAATAGCAATAGAAATTGGGTACTACACTGTGTATTTACTTGTAGTCTATACATTACGTAGGTTTCAATCTTTAAAATTATTACTTTTGTAATATTAAAGGAAAGGTATATATATTTACAGAAGTGCCATCTAGTTTAGACAGAGTACAACACTTATGAATATGGTGTAAATTTTTTTTAAAAAATCAATTAAAATACATTTCAATTATTATTCCAAATTTATACAAATATGTGGCAAATACAACATATAACATTTATTTGTATTTTATTTTTATAAACTTGAAATGACATCAATATAACGTTTTAGTTTATAAACATATTATTTATATTTATAGTTTTATAATTATAAAACATTTATTAATATAGCATGTTGACCATTATTTTATTAAATCAAGTTGTTAAACATGAAGTGTTTGTTGTTAATTAGTTTTATTGTGGGTTTAATAGTGTTCTGGAGCGGCAACACTCTTACTCTTGTCACACAGGGCTGCCAATATAAGCGATTGTTATGTCATGTGTAGTTTGTTGTAAGTGGCAATGCCAATGCTCCGTCGCTTACTTTCTGCTTTCCTTACTTTGCTTGAACGCGCGTCGTCGGTAAAACGGACTGTTTTTGTTTTATAATAAACCGCCTTACACGCAAATTAAAGCAACAAATGCTATTGTTTAAATTAAAAATCAATTAGCGTACAAGCGGCTTTTGTAATATATAGATGCGGTGAAATATGTGAAAGTGACAGACGAATAAAATCGCTTCTTTTTATTCGTTCACATAACAATGTTTCGCATAGTTTTGAGTAGCGCGAGATAAATATTGTGTTTCGGACTTCGGAGATGCCGCTACGTATATTGTGGAGAGACACTTGACCACTATGTTTGAAGCGGGATAAACGCTAGTTGCGTTATCAACAGTTAGAATGCAAGACGAATGTACAACGGAGGAAGCGAAGTGCAATAGCGCGTTCGATAGACGGAAGCCTACCAAGGTGCTGAAGATCGCGGAGAGCTTCACGAATTTAGATGAGACTGCGAAGGCGGGACGTTACGTTCGCGGTCCCTACTCAAAAACGGGTCGTAGGTATCGCGAAGTGCAGGAGAACGGCTGCAGGACGAAACGCGGTGTGTGTTGTGAAAATGAGTGCGAGGAGTCGAGTGTTTGTGAGGATGGTGAGAGGCTAGGCGACAGGAGAGTGACTGGGTCGTCGTGCACCGCGCTGCGGACAGCGGTGGCGGCCCTATACCCGTTTGACGACTTCATATTGGAGAAGATTGGAGCAGGATTCTTCTCCGAAGTTTTCAAAGTAAGTGCTTAATTGATTTGTTTAACTAGATAAGGCTCTGTGATTTTAACATTTACTAAATCAACAAACAATAACAGTTTGGAATTGTTGTAGGTCTGAGATAAATTGTAAAAAAAAAATTATTTTTATTCAACTTTCCACTCGCTTTTACACAAAAACAATTAAAATAATGTCATAAAAAATTAAAAGAGATTGAAAATAATATGTATCTTTTTGCCCAATTACCAAAAGCATTATATTGTTATTGTTTTTGGATTATCTTTATAATTTTGGATTAAAAAACACAACCATTGCTTTAATATATTTATCTCATAATTACCTCATTAGCTCATTAAGATTGAACATCCAATTGTTGATTGAGAATTTTATCTATAGACAACAGCTACTATTATGTTTTGTAATATTTACCATTATAGGCTATTTTGTTTTGAATACTATTGTAATTTTACATCATCTCAAGTTCTAACTACAGGTGATTAATAAATGTGTGTACTTTAGTTCTTAAGTGCTCATAAATGACATTAAATATTTATATTGCTTTGGTAGCTACTAGTTTTGTTTATATTAAACTAATTATTTAATATTTACAGTAAACTAATGATTTAAATTTTTTTTCATTTAAATAAACATTAAAATTATTAATTTTCTGTTATCTAACTTATTATTTGGATTCCATTAAATTTCATTAACATAAGATGCCACTTTATATAATTTAATACTGAAATGAAACTACAGAAAAAAATCTTTAATGTTTTATAATAAATAGAATTAATGAAATGTCAGTACATCATTCATAATTTTTAAAAAACATTTACCAAAGGCAATGAAGCAGAGGTTTCACTAAATAATATTAGCATATGCAAATCCCACCGCACATAGGAAAGACATTAAAAAACTATATATTATTTTATCCATTAATATAAATCTATTCAACATTGCAAATATCATTAACAAAGTTGCTTAGTAACTTCTATCCAATTATCATCAATACAAATATATAAACTTAATTGGAGTAATTAGATAGAATTAATTAGCTTGCTTAATGGCACAAAAAATTAAAGTTGTTTGTTGTGCTCTCTTAAAATATATTCAAAGAATAGAATACACAATACTGTTGCTGCTCTGCGGTCAATAAAGCTGCAATCTCTCTTTAGCATTAATGGTGATCATCCTCTCTGCTCAATAAATAATAGATATTTATTATGATGTTATCCTAATAAACAACTTGCAATAATTTTAGAACCTGTGTGTTCAGTCCATTAGGCAACTAGAACTAGAAATCAAATAGCATTTGTCTCATAAAATTTTTTTGGATTGCTATAATTTTAAAACACAAAATTCTAGTTCTTAGATAAATATATTTGTAGATAAAGCATATTATTTTATTTCGGCAAATCACTTAGTTATTGATATCTGGTCTGCTGCCTGGTCGATAAAAATATTTAATTAATTTTGTTAATCTAATGGGACTCATTTAATCCAATTGTAATGACCAGAGGGGATTGAACCAAACAAATTTGTCAATTTCTTAGTATATAGGTTTTCTTTTTTCAAACTTTTCATCTATAAGTTGTGTATATATACAAAGGTGTATGTGTGGAGATTGTGACTGTCAAAAAGATAATGAATAATTATCAAACATATAAATCCAATTGATACTATGATAAGAGCTAAGAATTCTATTTATTTGTTTAGAAAAACATGAGTAGCACATGCATTAAAATATTTACAGTAATTATGAATTCTGAACCTGCTTATTTAAGGTATCTACTGTTACAGAGAAGTATGAAACTGTTCTTAAATTTATGGTCTAGACCGAGTTAGTATATGGTATTAAACTCTCAAGACTAGCATGAGATATACATAGTAATTACAAAGAAATACCGTTTTATAAAAATAAAATCTATTCAATGTAACATATGAGCTTTGAGCAACATTATTATATAAATAGCTGTTATCAAGATGTTTGTGGCACTCCTTTGGCAGACGATCTAACATTTTTGGCTTCATATTCTGAATGTCTAACATTGCATGTTGCATTGGCAAGATGCCTGTTAGTAGCCCATTGACATGGATACACTGCAGGTCTCATAAATTACTCTATTAATAATTTATGTATTTAAATTATATACAATTTCTTAATTTCACCTCAAGTTTCTATTCTGTTCTTCATCTATTGTATTTAGATACATTATTACTACTTACTTACTACTTAACATATTTAACTAACTATTGTAGTTTATAATTTTTGTATAATTATTTTAGTCGGAGAGGTTGTAAATTTATATTGAATTATAACAAAATAATAAAACTATATATATATACTGGTGGGTAGGTCTTTGTCACTGGAGACCATCCAGTTAGATGTATCTCTTATTAGCGTGCAAACATTGATGTATTCCAGCTTGAGGGGTATTACAGATAGTCAAATAACTGTAGTAACCAGATTTACATATTATGTCTCGAGGTGATGAGTACAATATAGTGCTGTGTATCATCCTAACTAGCAAGGTATAGGCGGGTGTATTACTCACCATTAGGTAATTGTCTCCCTCTTTTCATAGCTTTGTTGATAAAAAAAATATCATGTGTCTTTTCTGATATATGTTATAATCAAATGGAATTAGAAACACTTACTAAATAATTCATTTCAGACTGGCTATATACCATCAGATATAAAAGGTTACAGAAACAAAATATATTAGTTCTTTGAGAGATTCGGGACAGATATTTAAAATCCTATTGGAATAATAATATGTAATAAGAAAGCAATTTTACGCCTTGCAAAAAATACTTTGAGAGTATCATAAAATACATGATGTAAGTGGTTGTCAATACAAATGTCATGTCGCGGACTCCACCACGGCTGCATATATATATATATATAAAGCCGTAGATAAAGTTAGTCACGATTTACTGTTAGTGAAGCTAGAAAAAAATAGGGATACATGGACCCTTATTAAAATGGTTTGGATCATATTTATTCAATAGACCACAAAAAATTGCTATAAATGGTTTTGAATCTAAGACGTATTATGCGCAATCCGGAGTACCTCAAGGTTCTCACCTTGGACCTATACTATTTTTAAAATTATTAACGACATCAGTGCCGTAATACAAAATAGTAATTACTCTTTATTTGCCGATGACCTAAAACATTTTAAAACCATTAATCACCCATCAGACGTGCAACTCTTACAGGCAGATTTAGACAATATAGAATTATGGTGCCGCGACAACAAAATGTCACTTAACGTAGCTAAATGTTTTGCAATTTCCTTCACTAGAAATAAGAATGCAATGGTGACGGTGTACTTTCTGAACGGAACAGCTCTATTTAAAGTTGATGAAATCCGAGACTTGGGAGTTATAATACATAGGGAACTTAAATTTCACAGTCATATTAACACAGTAGTAGAGAGAGCATCTAAAATGTTGGGGTTCCTGAAACGAAACTACAGATTTCAAATCACTTCAAACCCGAATGATTTTATACAACACTCTGGTACGAAGTCACTTAGAACACGCTTCTATAGTGTGGAATCCAGTGTAGTACATCATCACAACGATTGGAGGGTATTCAACGTGCATACACCAGATACTTAGCCTACAAGACAACCGGATTTTCATACAAAGGCACTTACGACAGTCATTTACAGTTCTTTAAAATGACTACTCTACACAATCGTCGGATAATTTTTGACCTAATGTTGCTCCACAAGGTTCTAAACGGAAAAATTAAATCACCTCCTATACTTGGGAGTATCAATATTAGAGTAATCCACAATTACCCTCGTCGTCCGATAACCAACATTTTTAGTCTTCCACAGTACAGAACAAATCTTGGAATACACCACCCGATAGCCAGAATGTGCAATGCTTATAATACATTTAATGCCAAGATACCCGAATTAGACATTTTCAGCGATTCTAGAAATGTTTTCAAAGATAAGTTGCTACATCACCTCGCTGATATTCAATGCTTATTTATTGAATGCGGTTTCTGCGAGATGTCACTGTGTTGGATGTAGGCACCATGCTATACCTAACTGCTGATTGTTTGGAAACTGATATTTGTTCAAAATTCAATTGTATATTTTAATTAATTGTAGACTACAAGTTTCTTTTCCACTTTAATATTTTTAAGTCCAAACTATGGCCAAAGCTGTGTGCGCCTACAATAGGCATACATATTTAATATTGTACACTATACCTAGAACGTAACATAATATATGATATGTTATGCTGTTGATGTATCAATAAATAAATAAATAAAAATAAATATATGCTAATGATCGACATAATTTCGATGCAACACGATTATATGTCCCCCCCACCGGGGTTTGGATATGTTGTAGTATACGTATGAGTGGCGCAATGAACGTTGATATTATTTATGATGATTAAGTTTTTCATCATAATGCTCATTTGAAGAAACTTAGACGACGAATATTACTTATACTTAATGAAACGTGTCAAGCTTACTTATAACTTAATGCTACTTAGGATACACAGCTCAGCTCCTCGTCTTGAGACATAAAATGTTATATGTTCTTACCCCAGTAATTTCACTAGCTGCAACGCGTTGCGATGGATGCTAATCGCTCTGTGGCAACAGAAACCAATTATTTCTCAAGGCGGAAATTCTCTTAGGATATCCTGTTCCGAGGGGTCACAAGAAGGTTATAAGAGCTATGTTCTCATTAAAATACTCTCGCAAATCATCCTCAGTGAGCCTAAGCACGTCCCAAGAAGATTCTGTGTCAGAACTACTCTCCGTTTGTAAGTTCTAGACACCATGCACTTGTTGTCGTGGCCGACATGCTTAGTGAGCGATGAGGGTCTTCACTTACAAAGGTCGCAAACCAGAAAACCATTTAGTGGGCTTTTACGACAGGTAGGGCATACCTTAGTCCAATTCTCAATAGCTCGAAACTACAGGACTGCTACCAGAGATAATATCATCAATATGTAGTTTGATTATCCTCTCCCTGTATATATATATAGATTTATATAGCTTATTGTTAGCTACAGTAACTCGCCGGCCTAGTGGTTTGAGCGTGCGGCCTTCACTCCGAAGGTCGCAGGTTCGAATTTCGGCATGTATCGATGACTTTAATATTTAAGTTATGTACATTTGTGAACTTTAGTAACGACAGCGGAATACAAACGGCGAAAGAAAACATCGCGAGGAAATCTGCACATGAATTAGTATTCATTCCAAGGTGTTTGTGAAGTCATCAATCCACATTGTTCCCGAGTGATGACTATGGCCTATCGCCCTAATATTAAGGGTGGGGCTGTGCCCCAACAATGGGGATGTAAATTGACTATTGATAAAATATATATATAAGAGATTTACGCCCATGTGGATACTCATCACGATATCGCCGGTACCATAAGGCATAGAGACTAGAAATTTAATAGGAATACTTTTACCAAGTAAAGCTCGGCTAAAAATTTACCAAATGCTACTCCCAAAAGGGGGTTACGAGCAGTAAAGCGGGCGGGGAGCAGCTAGTATAGTAATATATAGTATAATATAAAGGAGATAATTTTTTTTTATAAAGTATTTTTGAAACGCGAGACGGCGCGAGTGTTTACACGTATCGCAAAAATTGTGTTTGTCCAAACAGGTTTCTTGTTTGCTCCTCCACCAAGGGGAACCGGATAGCGAATTGACATTTGAGACACATTTGATCGGAATCCATTAATTTGAATACGAAATTAGTTACTTGATTATCCCGTTGGACTGTTATCGGACACTTTTCATCTGTCTCCTGGGTGCAGCGATTAAACGCTTGTTTCACTGGTGACAGGTCTCCGTTGCTGAAATTCGTCTAGCTAGGTACCACCGCAAGGCCTGTTGCAAGCGACAAACGGTATTGGCCAGACGTTACTGTGTAGTGTAGTGTAGTGTAGTGACGTTTCAGTTTGAAGAATGCTGTAGTTAGTGTAATTACTGGAGTAACGGAGCTTAACATCTTGTCTCAAGGCGACGAGAACAATGTGGTGTTGTGTATACCATTCTAACTAGCACCACGTTGTTATAGGCATGTATATTACTTACCATCAGTTGAACGTCCAGCTCGTCTCGTCGCTTAGTTCTTCGATTTCAGGGCCACTTGTGGTGGAGTTTGTATCATTACCTGCTGTTAATTCTCCTCTCATGTATATACTATACATGTTGTCAACATACGGTAACCAGAGTCCGTCAGGCGAGCATGTTTTGCCATCTTCATCTTCATTGTCATTTTTACTTTGTCGAGAAGTTTGAATATTGTACAAAAAAAAAATCTTTATCTGTTTAACTCTACTCGTGTAGTTTTATTTATACATAGAATTCTTTAAAATGTTCGTGAGTTTTCTTTAGGGTCATAGGGTCAACAAGCTTTGATGCTCAGCAACAGTCGAGTCGCTCCTTCATTATCGTAGTTGTATAGAAAAAAGTTAACATGACAAAAAAAATATTTTCTGTGTTATGCATAGTATTAAGTAATTTCTTGTTTCACTTTTTAGAAATCTTTGTTTATGTCCGATTTTTTTTTATAATTTTGATACTATTAACATAATAATGTGGTACATAGACTCACACGGAACTAAATGTTTATATAATTCCACGCGTTGGCAACCTTGCCTTAAATTGTATTAAATTTAATTTATTTAAATAACCTTAGGGGGTGTAATGGGTCCAGCATAACAACTCACAGGACCCAAGCCAACCTCACCTGCTCGTGGTGCACCCTGCTAATCAACTAATGAGGCTCTGGCTTCCGCCAATCCGCATTGGACCAGCATGGTGGGAAAAGGCCCTAATCCCTCCAACGAACCTCTGCATACGAAAGCCTCTAGTGCCCAGCGGTACCATAGGCCGTGCTGACTGTATGTGGAGATCTTTGGGGGAGGCCCATGTCCCACAGTGGACGTCTATCGGCTGATGATGATGATGAAATAACTTTAGTAAACTTACATATAATGTGTATTATTCTAAATTATTGAAGTACTAACATCATTGCATTGATGGTAGATCTCTCCTGCCGGAGACTGTATAGGTACCACCGTGGCGCCTATTGCAGCCGACAAACAGTACTGTGCTAACATCACTGTGGTCCGGTTTGAAGGGAGCTGTAGCGAGTGAAATTGCTGCGATAACGAGATTTATCTTCTTATCTTTCAAGTCGATGAGTGCAATGTGGTGCAGCGTATGTCATCTTGATTAGCGCCACGTTGTTATAGGCAAATGTATCACTTACCATCAGGTGAAGTTCTTGCTCGTTTCCTTGCTTCGTCGAAAAAAAATTGTTATAATAAATGTTGAGTATAGAAGCGGCTGCGTTAAGCGAGGACCGGCAGTAGTGCAACGGACAGGGAGCCGTTACTGTTGGTTTGTGATTACTTGGACGACTTGATGATGAACTTCTCAAGTGAAGTTCGATCCTTATTATATGAATCGCTTTATTCAAAAATATAATCACTACCCACTCTGCTATACAAACAGTTTACTACGTTTACTATGAAAAGTTTTTCCCTATACTCTAAAAATCATTAATTTTAGCATGGCGACTCATCCCGGAGTTATTTTCAGTTTAAACTATTGAGTATCACCTGTAGATCAAGGTCACTACCAGGTGATTTTTCATATCCTAAGAATGAAGCAATAAAATATAATTAAAAATAGAGAAGCGTGCGTTTGTCTGAATTAAGGTTAGTTAATACACCTTGTATCTGAATCACCAAATACCACTTGGAGTTAGTTGCTACGTGAATAGGAACTGGGAGAGCGGTTGGTCGCGTGCGCGGAGTAGAGGCTGCCGGCCGTCCATTCATTAGGGCCGCTTCCGGGCGCGGCCGCCGCTACCCCGGCCTTGCTATTGACCTTGCGCTGCCGGCCGCTGCGCCACTACATGACTACACTTACAGCATCGTTTAATTGTTGATTTTATATCGCAACACATAAAAGAACCCAGTTAATCAAACGTCTGTAGCAGACGTCGCCAACATTTTTGACTTCACACACCAGTCAATTCATACTGTACATACCGCAGCTACGGTATACTTACCACAAACAATTGTGATCTTAAGACACGGCAAATATACTAAGTCAGTGAAATGAAACTATTAATTATAACCAAATTATGAAAGCTTTATTTAATAAACTGTAATAAAACGTATCGTTATGTTTCAATGCATCTTAAGATGTAACGTGATACGGAAGTATATTTCACATTTCTGTGCAGAGCATAACACTGCAGCCGTCTGTAACAGCAAAGCTTCCGGAACGGTTGAAGCGATTTCGTTTAATTTGCTTATTTAAAAGGAAACTATTGAAGATATCGTTATGCATAAATAATAAGTCGAGTTCCTAGTAGGGAGGTCTTAGGAATTTTTCATTTATTGTTGTTTCATAATTTTTAGCAATTTTATTCTAATTAATAGCAATTTTGCGATGTGAATCGCTTGGTTGATGGCTTTGCTTCAACGTTAAGAAAAAAATATCTATGAAACGATAACGGTGTAGTTAAATAAACGTAGCTAGTGTTAAAAGTATTTATTTTTAATGGTACTAGTAGTTATATGTTTACAATTGTCTGTTAGGATATCAATCGTTAAATTCTTTGCGAATTATCTAATTAGATCGTTATTTTTAACTTTTGTTATTATCTAGTGATTTAACCAAATAAATCTCATCATCATCGTTACAGCCTATTCATTGCTAAACGTGGACCTCTCAATTGGGTATAATTGCTGTACTTGTGCTTGGTATGCGGGTTGGTGAACGCATTTTATTGATAGAGGACGTATACGTATATACGAGTAAGTCGTTATGGTAGATAATGAAACGAAACATCTTAAATACTACATTAAAATCACCATAAACAAAAACCTGTATGACGTCCGGTGTATTTTTTGTTTCTTCGTTCGTTATTGTTTTTATAAGAAAGGTGTAAAAATTTTAAAATTCTTTTGCGGGGACGCTCGAACAAAACCTTTCATTAGCAAACGTTCCGCTCTTTGTTATCGAAACAAATACCACTTCGTCATGTATTGACGTAATTTATAAAAAAAATAATGATTACCCAAATGACACGCTGATGTCATTGTATAGAACACTTGTTATTCAATTACCTCTGAAAGATAACCGGAGGAAACTTTCAGACTATAACAAACTACCTTGTGTACCCCTTCAAAGCCTGCCGATTGATGTTTGGTGCGTAACAATCGGTGTGAACTAAAGCAGGGGGTACGTGTAGACTACTGAGGGAATAATATTTTTACATTCTTCATTAACAAATACAACATTTTTTAAATTTCTTTTTAACGCTTTCAGAAATAAACATTTTAAAGCAAAACAAAACAAAAAAAAAACTTTTTATATTGTCTGTAAAAAATATTCCGTTTTACGTGTTAGGACATGCACTGTATGCTATTGAAAGTCTTATTCAATTAAATTCATCCGTTTTGAAGATAACAGCAAACAGAGAATTATATTTTAGTATAGGTGAAGTAGAATTTAGTACATGTATTAGGAAAAAAAAATTGATATTAAAAACATACATCATTATACTTTCTTTCTTCTACAATCTGTAGGTATTGTTAACCCCCAAAGCCCATTATCCGATTCAACAAAACCTAGAAGTAAGGAATATTACAATCAGTCAGACACGAGATAGATAACGAGATCAGTCGCGAAGCTGCGTTCTTGGATCCGCAAATCTTAAAACCATTAAGCTCGTTGACCGTTTCTCTTCTTATTTTGTTGTATATATATATTTGACGAGATGTTGCAGGAGGCAAGTGTGGCCTGCCAGCTTGACACACAAGCTGGAATGATGTCAGTGTCGAGGCATGCCTCACTTGTGCTAACAGGGCCGCTCACACAGCGACGCCTCGCGCCGACCAATTACAAATGTTGCTTAACCAGATATTTATATTAATTATTGTTGAACTAGCTTGCGCTTGTGACTTTGGCCGCATAACACCTTGCAGTACACTCGATTACCCCCACGGCCGTGGTAATCCGACGCAGCATAGAAGCTGCTGCTAAGAAATCATGTTTTTATTTACCACGTGAAATACATTCGCATGGTGTTTAGTAACTATGAGCCCGTAGCAGCACAATCTGGAACTCCAAGCGCCAAATGCCAGCTCCGACTGGTCTACTATGGATTACATTACGGAGACTATGCGCTGGAATTAAACGATAAAACCTCCTTATCCCCCTTTTACCATCGGGCGAAAAGGCGGACGATGAGTCATCATTTATATATTGTAAACATCCCCAGTTTGCGAACAAACAGGTTTAGTTCCTCGTTCTTGAGAGAATAGCGAAGGAGTAAAAGAACATCTTCGAAAATAGAGTCATTAAACTGTTGCTAGCCTAATGCGCTTTATCACCACAGACCACAACACTAATTAACACCAGGCGGGATCTTGGTTAAGCACTAACTTATTTAATTAAATAAAAATTTTAGTGAAACGTACGTACCATACGAATACCTAGGACTTACAGTTGACCTGAATTTCAAGGGATGTTAAGGGACAATGAGGTCGAAAATGATGATTGATTGATGTTACATTCAAACATGTATCATCATTATCATCAGCCGACAGACATCCACTGCTGGACATAGGCCTCCCCCAAAGATCTCCACATCGATCGGTCCCCCGTTGTTCCGTATCCAGTGGGTTCCCGCGATTCTCACCAGATCGTTTGTCCACCTTGTGAGAGGCCTCCCAACACTAATAACCAAGTATATGCATCCATTAAAATATAGCACTTAATCTTGTAGATTAGAGTCTTTAGACTCTTAATGAGCTAATATGCTTTATCATAGCATACCGCGTCACATCTTAACATCAGATGGGATTGTAATCAATTTCATTGTGTACTTAAGGGTACTATGGGTTTCAGATAATGGCGAGGCTGTGACACTCCTCGGAGAGTACCGTATGAGTAATGCGACCTTTTGTGCGATTGTCAATCGTTGTATCGGACGTTTGTTATTGAAACGTAAATAGACGGAGATCATTCAACCAGTTAGACGGACGGCCTTGCGTTATCAGCGGCCGGGCCCGGCGCGCGGCTCACTCGTGCGCGTGCGGCTGCGTGTGCGAGTCGCGCCCGTGCGCAGGCGCGACGCCGCCGCACACAGGCGCGCGCGCGCACACATGAGCTAAACCTTCAGTACCTTGCACTAATGATTCAACAATACGGGTAATGGCGAATAGGTCGTACGTCTAACGCGTTCAATGCGGGATAATGATGTGACGGGTGGAATATAAATTGTAATACGTAATTAACTCCCATTGTCGGAATATTTAGTTACAATCGCTGATTAGCTTCTTAAAACTTACTAGATATTTTTTATCGAGTTAAAGTTATCTAGCCAATATCACTAAAACCGTCATAAAAACGAACCCGAACACCAGATCCCAGTTCACTACACTTATTTTAAAATAAAGATATATGTAAAAAAAAAAACAAGATTATGATTATACACTTTATCGGTTCCGATTATGATAGTGGTGATTAGTTTTTAATTATGACTTATAACAGTCATTAACAAGTCTTGTGTTCGTTCATAGTTGTAATGAAATCGGCTTATTTGCAAGATTTTCAGCTTTTGATTTTAATTTTATTGTATACAAATTGAATTTATTAAAGTTTTTTGTAATACGTAGTTATGGTTTATTTTGTTCGGCGTATGCGATTTAAAAGCACAAAGGTCGTAACGGAATGTTCATTTCCGCCATTTCCGAGAATGTGACAGTCGAAAAGAAACACTGCCGCACGGGTGAGGGGCGCCTAGGAGCTGTCAAATTTGAATAATATACAGTGGGTGATATTACCCCAGTCACTTTATTCAGATACGAGTTCTTAGTGGAAGGGTTATGAAAGCAAAAGTCGAACAATCCATTTTTAATCTAACTATTGTTATCTATGTAAACACCGGGCATCACGAAAGTTTCTACGCAAACGGTCTTTAATGCACTATTATTAGCCTTTGGTTAGTACTAAATACAACATTGATGAGGGACTGTTCAGGAAATTTCATTAATATTGGTAAAATAACTGCATTATAAAAAATAAGGTACTGTACATAACTGTGGCCGTCCATAGCCGGAGACAATCTAGGTAGGGTACCGCCGCAAGTCCCATTTCTGCCGCCAAACAGTTATGTGCGAACATTACTCTGTTCCGGTTTGAAAAATTACTGTGGTAACGAGACTCGATATAGCATGTCTCAAGGCGACGATCACATTGTGGAGCTGTGTATATCATCCTAATTAGCGTTACGTTGTTATGGTCAGGCGTATCGCTTCACACTGAATGTTTGGTACATCTTGTCGCTTGTAAGAATGAAAAAAAATAAGGAAGTTAATTAATCGACAATGATTAAGTAGTACAAAATGTTCATGGAGATAGTATAAGTAACCGGTTAAGGTATACATCGGGTGTTGCCACGCTTTGCAGCGCTCCCGGAGACATCCTGCCACGCCGGTTAATTAATTAGTCGTCTGAATGAAAATAAAGCCGTCCGACTCGATTCCCCGGCCGTTAATTGAACCCGTCGCGGACGGCCAGGATCTGTTCGGCAAGTGAGCCAAGTGATTTCATGCCGCCGATGGGAAGTTGTCTTGTTAATCATAATGGAGATGATAACATCGATGACGGTTAATAATAAATTTATTCGCTAATCGGGCACAACCACTTATCTATTAAAGGTAACTGGTGGTAGGTCTCTGTCGCCGGAGACCGTCTAGGTAGGTGCCAGCGCAGCAACTATTGCAGCTGACAAACAGTATATTACTAACATTACTGTCTTCCGGTTTAAAGGGCGCCATACCATACTAATTAGCGCCACCTTGTTATGGACAGGCGTATCAATTACCATCAGATGAACGTCCCGTTCCTCTCGTTTCTTCGGAGTATAAAAAAATATAGGATACTATTGCATATGAGAAGTGCATCCTACTAGTATGCACTTCGTTGTATATAAAATGAGACAAAAAAAAATTCTATCAGTACATCAATCAGCGAAAACGGCTGCGGCTCATCATGAGGATCTATCAGAGATGTACAGTTTCGCTTGTATGTCACACGTCCGATAAGGACGCGGATTAGTTGCATTTGTTTGACAGCCCCGTCAACAGTCAACTGTGCAGATTGTTTGACAGTTGATGACAGCTGACCTGATACGGAAGAACGATGCGTTACACCGAAATGAGCCTCGCTATTATTATCTCTTTGTCTCTTTAAGTGACCCTCAAATGATGTCTATTTAGGTTTAGGTACCACAGCAGCTCCGATTGCAACTGCCGAATAATAGTGTGCAAACTTTACTGTGTTCCAATTTGAAAGGTCCTGTCGCTAGTAAATTTACTGCGGTAACGAGATTTAACATCTTATGTTTCAAGACAACGGGCACAATGTAGTGCTGTGTTATCATCCTAACTTGCTGCACTCCACATTGTTGTGGAGTGTTCACTTACTATCAATTGAAGATTTTGCTCATCTTGTTGGTTCGTAGAATAGAGAAAATTGGCTTCAAGGTTTTTGGAGATAATCGTAATGATCGATTTCTTAATAAATTTTAAAAATGATTTCAAGGCTCCATCGTTTCATATTTAATCGTTTAAAAGCCTGTCGGAAGTACTCGCCAGAGGGCGGTTTTTGCTCCCTTGAGCGCCCCCCAGCCATCGGCGAGACTGGATTATGTAGGAGCGGTTAAAGCAATTATTAACCGTCTCTATGTAAATGTCGCTTAAATGTCTTTGATAAAACACCGAGTCAAGTTTAGATAGGTATTACGCCTTTGCCTTTTATCATTCTTTTACAACTCTTTATTAACCTTAAGGTGACTCCGATGTTATACTTTTTATGTACAAAAGGATTATATAATTTGCACAGTTTATCTAACCTTGGTTCTGCCGAGTATTGCACTTCCTAAGTTTGTTGGTTCATCTGTATATATAGGAGACATCCACATTCATAGACACATCACGAAATCTCCGAAACTATTCGACGTAAACACCCAAAATTAGGTAGAGATGCTTCTTCTATTTTTTTTTAATCGTTCCCCCCCTGCTGGTCAGGGCCTTTTATTTGCCATTCATTTACCATCTCTTTATATTATATATCTAAATTCCTAATTATCATCTTTCATTCTATTCGTCTTTTGTTCTCTACTTATCTTTCATACTTTCTCTTCTCTATTATTCTACATTCCATTTCCTTCTTTCATTGATCCTCTCTGCCTGAAGAGGAAACCGCCTATTTGTTGTATTTCTGGAGAGAGAGGGGGGAGGAAAGCCTGAAAAGTATCATCAGCTGTAGCATTGTTTGTTTCCTTCGTCTTCTCCTTTCCTTTTTATTTGTTCACATTTTATTTACATTTTTATTTTTATTATACACGCTTCTATTTAGAGGCCACCAAAAAATCGATTTTCCAAATTCCACCCCCAAAGGGAGTTGCGGAGGTATAATAGCCATCGGAGCGGGTGGGGGAGCAATCAGTATCTGATGGCTCATTTATACTAGTGAGATTTATTTGTCAAGGCGACAAGTATAAACTCGTGCTGAGTAAACATCCTAATTAGTGCCACATTGTTGACTGGCTGCTGAATTAGGCTTATTCTTTGTCACTAATAACATATCCTTGCTACTGCGTCTTAAAATAAAAAGGTTAATAGTTTAACTATTTCATAGTGTACTTCGTCAAGTATTTCTCGTACGTTAGTATTGAATATAATGAGTCCATCTAAGGAAACTGTAGATTCATCGTCTACAGGTCTCACCTTCACCGCAAGGTTCGGAAGTTGCTCGCTTGTCGCTTAATTGCATACCACGTGTACTAACGACCGTATGTTCGCGGTTATACTTGCCGGGGGCTAAGTTACTACTCCTGCTTACTTTGTGACCTGATTATCTACTGACTGATATATAACTTATGTGTATATGTTCGATAATACCCAAAGTAGTATTCAGTTCAGAGTATCTTAATGAAGAGGTAACGTATGTTGCCAATAAAAGAGTGGTGAGTCTAAAGAAGAGTAGTTGTTAAAAAAATTTTAACCTTTTCTATTATTATTCTATGACCAGACAAGTGAGACGTTCACCTGATGGTAAGTGATACACTTGACATAATAACATGCCCTTGTTAGGAGGATATATACTACACTACATGGTGCTTGCCACTCTGAAACTATAAGTTGGTAAATCTCTTTAACTCAGTATTTTTACTAACTACAACGGCCTTCAAACCTGCTGCAATACCTACGTAGACGGTCTCGTGCATCAATGTAACATATTACATACACAGGAGTACACTAAATAGTAATGTACTAATTTATAGTAGTGATTTAACCTCGGAACTGACTTATTCCTCACGGCATTAAGCGATGTCGTCTTGTAGTGAATAAGCACATCACATCAATCTTAGCCAAAAGGCCGGTAGCGATGTGGAATATCACATCGATCAAAACTAATTTATTCATATAGTTAACTTTATCAATTTTATAATACAATTACCTACAGGACATACATATACTACATATCTAAAGCATTTTTAACTACCAAATAATTAACTACATGTTGCCATGTTCGTTTGATAACTTTCTCCTTATGTTTTGATTAGCGGCACCTGAAAGGTCTATCTACGATACGATCAGAATCTTGCCATTTTGTTTTACAAACCACAGTTCAGTATTCTGTTTCAATTTTTCTACAAGTTTTCACTTAATATTAGTTGTTCACGTGTAAGAATTTAAACTTTAAACACTCTCCAACAGTTACTAAGTACACGGAGTGCCGCAGCTCGCAGCTGTGCAAATTTATCCACTAAGCCATGCAAATGCCATGCTAATAGCTACTGGAATTCATACCACATCATTACACATAGGTATATATCGCAGCAAGCCTTGGGAGTTCAGCTACATCTAAATACACCATCAAGAAGACTACGGGAGTAGTAGACCATTGGTACTTAGCGAGTGTAGTATAAATTCTGTACAACTAAAACAAAAAAACTAGTTTACGTAAACACTTTGTGATCGTTTCTTAATATAGTATAAACAGTATATGTTTACACAAACCAAAATCTGCCGTCGGACAGTTAAATGTAAACAATCGGCTATTTAAAGAGGCGCTTATCGGAGGTCACAGCGGTGGCCTCCGTCAGCGCGAGAGGAGCGAGAGTACTGAGAGATATTGAATTTAGCAAAAACTTTAATGGAAAATAATTATACCAATTATGATTTACCAAATATTACGTGTTCTGTATAAGAAAACCAACACAATATAATGCTAAGATATTTATGACTTTTAGATAATTACTGGTTTCCGTGACTACATAAGTAGGTATAGAAATGTGAAGTGAAATGAAAACTATGGGATATCTATCGGCTGATGATCGTGATGGTAGATTTATGGAAATAGATATTAAAAACACTTAAACTGTCATATGTTTATTATAAAATTAGTAATATATGCTCTGAATTTGTTTTACAGTAAAGATGGTTAACATGTTAAATAACATCGGCATGAACAGCACGCTTGAGATATATAAAGTTAATAGAATAATTAATTTTCAGCTATTCTTTTTAACTGATGGTATTTAGATCAGATGCACTCCTTTACGAGTATATCATCTAGCTATTTCTTCCACTGTCTACCATGTTTTCTGGGGATTTTACTGTTTAGGATCAACCTCAGGATTCTCAATCTGACCGCCAGACTTCGTAATGTTAATCTTTACTTACGGTGCAGAGATATGGCACCTGCCCCTCTGGCACCGACTGGTCCACCGATTCAAAGTAGCACAGCGAGCGATGGAGAGAGCTATGCTTGACATTTCTCTAAAGAACAAGATTCGGAACAAAAGAAATTCGACGGAGAACTAAAGTTGTCAACTTAGCTCTCAAAATCTGTAAGCTGAAGTAGCAGTGGCCCGGCCATGTCTGTCGTGTGTGTAACCGCCGATGGGGAGTAGTCTTGGAGTGGAGGCCGCGTACAGGTCGCAGAAGTGCACGCCCTTTCTCCAGATGGACCGACGACATCATCAGACCGGTCGGAAGTGGATCGATGCGAGAAACTGAAGATCGCATTTGGTGGAAGACAAACTGACAATGATGATGATGAGTGTAATGTTGGCATGCAATATGTGGAGATGTTTACTTTAACATTACATTAGAAAGCACCCACGCGAACGTTAAACGATTCGCAAGTGTACGCTCGCCGAGGTGCAGTGAACACTTTCAATTAAGTACAACGGACTCCGGTTCAGTAGACTGAGTAGTGTAGAGGATCACCTTCGCGAAGGCCGCGCCGACTGGTTCTAAATGAGATATGAGCATTAATAAATGTTTTGAGGTCGAAAATAACTACGTGCACGACGTTGTGCACTCGACGCAACCTGTTGAAGAGCTGGATTGCAGTTCTGCTTTAGGATTTTTATCCATTATTCATCTTTTATACAAATCGTAATTTGTACAAGTTTTTTTAAAAGACAACATTAACTTCTTTCTCTAAGACAGATGAGGGTAATTAATGCTTAACAATTATACTTCAGTTGATTTGCTCCTACTGTTTCCATAATAATGGTTCATGGATTCTTACATTTATTAATTCAGATTGGAGTCCCAAATCATTAAACAACTTTTTTTTAAATGAAGCGACGAGACCATCGAAACGTTCACCTAATGGTAAGTGATACGCCTGCCCATAACAACGTGGCGCTAGTTAATACGATACATGCAACACCAAATGCTCGTCGTCTTGAGATATTATTAAGTCTCGTTACCTCAATAATATTAGCTACAACATCTTTAAAATCAGAACACAGTAACGTTTGCATATTACTGAATTAAGAGCTGTGTTGGTATCTGTCTAGGCGATTTTCAGTAACGGAGACCTATCATCAAAAAAAGTAGTACCGTTATCGATGTGGTCTAAGGATGCCTTACCTCCACTGCTTATTTAAGCGACTGCACCCCTCGCGACATTTTCGCTCTTGTTTTCTTTTGTAGGTTAATGGTTTGCGCAAAGATACCGCCGCCGGAACCTTGTGCCGAAGGTCGCTGGTTATCGCCTATTGCCTGCACTATGACGTGCCATCATCAAGCGCCCGCATATTGACATTAATCTGGAAATGTTTCTCTAATAATACTTTTGTTTAACAATTCACACTTTGAAACCAAATTTCGTGTGTTAAGGACCTTTGTCGTAACTATAAAAATGACTGATAATAACTAAACATTTTTCAAATCTCTCTCTTTCTTCCTAGCTATTATACCATATGGAGGTGGGGTCAGCTTTCTTTATTTTCCTTCTCCACTTCATTCATACAGTTCGCAGAAGTGTAGCACTCCTTCTCTCCAGATGGACCCACGACATCATCAGAGCGGTTGAAAGTGGGTGGGTGCGAAAACTGAGGATCGCATTTGGTGGAAAATATTGGGGAAGGCCTATATCCAGCAATGGATAAGCAAAGGCTGATAATGATGATGACTTCAGGCGATACCAAATATTCACATACATTTTTTTTTACATCTCTCTATCATAAGTTGATATAGGCTTTAAATACATTATTTAAAAGCTTTCCTAAATTTATTCAGTTTTGATTTTTAATTACACTTCTCATTGAATCTACATTTGACCGTAAGTGCCGTAAGATGTGACGCCTGCTGGTGACCAGACGCGAACGCTCTAAGCACCGGCTGCGAACTGTACCGCAATAATAGCATTGGCGCCAATCCACTTGGCATTAGCTTAACTTAAGGTCGTCTCATACCTTCATTATATATCACACTTGTTTATTGTGTACACAATAGTATATGTGGCCACGTATAACAGGTGCCTTGTCGTTGTATAGCCAAGCACATATAAGTTCTTTTGATAAGTAGATACTGATTTAGTCTAATCGCATGAAATTTAATGAATACTGCTGACAGCAAAATAAACTGAAATGTCTGAACTTAGTATTTTAATGTAAATCAAGAACATGTGGTAGTAGTAAGATTTGGTAAAATGTTTTAACGGTAAACTTACATCAGAAACGTCGTATCTGCAAAACTTATTACTACAGGGTTGTACGACAACCTCGTATTTACATTCCGTTGTGTTGCTACAGAATGTAAATACAAGGTATTGAGTGTAAGGGTTCTCGCACAACAACTCACGAGATCTAAGCCAACCTCACTTGCTCGTGGTGCACTCTGCTAATCAACTAACGAAGCTCTGGCTCCTACCAATCCACATTGGGCCAGAGTGGTGGGAAATGGCTCATATCCTCCCATATGAATCCCGACCAGATCGTGTGGCAATCTTTGGGGTAGGCCTATATCCCGCAATGGACATCTATCGATTGATGATGTGATGATGTATTTCCATTTTATTCTTATCGTTAATGAAAACAATGCTAACTATTATTTTGTGTTTACCTATAGCGCATCCGTTCGTTGTCGGTTCTTCAATGTTCCACCGGTGCATGTTGCATTTCCTGTTTTTTAATGCAAATCACGAATTACAAGGAAACATGAGCGATGTATCTAATTTCCTATAATTTCGCATCTGCTTTAATTATTTATTCGTTAATGAGAATGTTACGAGGCACATCATGCGCGTCGGCGCGTCTGATCGCTGCATCCGTATCCAGCTCCAAACACACCGTATTCTTATTTGCATTCAGTACATTAAGTATACCATCTGTTTACTAACGTCCACATTAATTCATTTGGAATTCCTCTCTTTTTCCTTCAACCCCTTCTCAACTTGTATGTAACTTACGTATGCCGAAGATAATTACGATTGTATTGGGAATTGACTGATTTTTTTGCTTTCAATAAAATTAAAGCAATATCCCCATGGGCTTCGATTTGTCGAAACACGGATATAGAAAAACTAAATAAGAATAACAATTACAATGACGAAATGATTATTCAATAAGAAACAGGACAATGTCAGCGAAATAAAAAGAGTACGATCGCGGAAGATAATAAGAGGAACGAAACAATGCAACCGAACGAGTTGCGCTTAACATAACAATGTTTTCCTTCAAAGATGAGATGAGCGAGGCGACAGACTGGTTCGGAGATCATGACAGTCGCATGACGTCGCATAGAGCTCGCGGAGTACTAGCGGCGGAGTGATTATCATCCTCCGTCGTGGCATCCGCATTGGAAAGTTGTCAGTGCAATGATGGAAATCTCGTTGCGAGTGAAAGTGCACGATGCTCACAACTGCGGAATAAATGTAAATCGAAGCCACTTAAAAACAATTTTCCGTATCGAGTTTTTCCTCACGCGGAAATCGGTGCTCAGCATCGCTCAGATGCACTAATCGGCGAACGTCGGTAATCAGTTGGCGTGTGGTGTGGTCGGTTTAATTATTGCAGCAGCCCGCGGCTTTAAACACTTGTTATTTGTTACTATGAAACGTAACTGTGTTTTGATTACGTTATCAAAAGATCTCCGATTTAGTAGCACACGTATGTTCAAAGACATTGACATCGTCGCTGTATCAATCCCATCCTTCAAGACTATTGCGATTAAGCTCTTGTCCAATTTTTTTTAATTTCTATTACGGACTCATTCATGATAATAAAACTTTCTTAACTTGGACCTTACTTGTATCAAATTAGACCCTTATTGATACTGCTTTCAGTTTTGTTTCGAATAATTTAAAACGTTTTTCAAATATTAATATTTGATTAATTTCACCTTAATGATGGATGTATGGTGTGACGAGGATGGATAAAATTAAGAATGAGTATATTAGAAGGAGTCTGAAAGTTGCTCCAGTGATATACCAATTGAGGAGTAAAAGGTTAGCGTGGTACGGACATTTTATGCGGAGGGATGAAGGTCATGTCACAAAGAAAGTAATGAGAATGAACGTGGATGGTTATAAGGGTAGAGGAAGACCGAAGAAAATGTGGATCGATTGTGTAAAATATGACATGTGTAAGAGTGTGAATTCAGATATGACGGCTAATAGAGGGATATGGAAGAAAAGTACATACTGTACCGACTCCACGGAGCTGGAAAAAGGGCAGGAGGAAAAAAGAAAGATTACTTTCACTTTAAAAATTCAGCCCAAACAAATGAATCAACGGAAGTTTCGTTACTACCAAAGACATATTTGTCTGTAGCGTCATCCACAGCGGCGGCAGCGTGGCCAATTACATAAATTGATGTGAGTACTGCACATAGATCCTGACAAGCGGTCCCGAGGGGCCTTTGCCGGTAATTCAATCAACTCAGCGCTCTTTTGACGTTGCTCCACGTTTGCGCCCGCACCTCTTTCTATTCATATGAAATAGATCAGTGATCCTAATTTACGTTGGAATTCAACCTCGACACTTGTTTTTTTTTATTGTGATTTGTATACAAATCAAAATCATTAAAATATTGGCGATATAGCAGTTACAATAGCATGCGAAGTTTTTATCATTCTCATCTAATATAATGGTGGGGTCAGCTTTCTTGGTTCTCCTCCACTTAGAATAAAACGTATAAATAACAATATACGAGTAAACATAATACATAGAAGTAGTATACGCGAACAATAGACATATTTATTTTATTGTCTATTATGTTCATAATGGTTTATATCGGCATTCGTACGGCTGCCACTCCAATTAAATGTGACTATAAAAAGATATCGTCCAATTTCTATGGAATTTTCTTGCATTAAGCCGTGAGAATATTCCAAGAGGCTTTGTTATATCGTCAATTGAATTGACACATCAATTACTGATGTCACTATTAGTTTTTTATGGACATTTAGTTGTCACGCCGCGGGAACACGCTCTCGGTGCAGTCGACCCTCCGCCGATAATGATACTTCATAATAATAATATTTGTACGTCGTTCATTTACTGGTTTCGCTATGATAAAATGATTGACTATTTAGATTTTTTTTTTAATCAATCGTTTTCTTAAACTATTATTAAATACTCAAAGATGTTTCAATGTAATACGAATAAATCTTCTTATTACATTACATCATCATCATAATTTCAACAGACGGATGTCCACAGCTTGGACATAAGTGTAAAGTGTTCCACAAAGCGCGGTCTTGCGCTGTTTGAATCCAGTGGCTCCCAGTGATTTTTTTTACGTCCTCTGTCCACCTAGTGAGAGATCTGCCAACGTATTACTTTATATATATACTAACCATTACGGCTGAGATACGTGAAAAAATGTACGAATTTATACCTGTATAAAAATGTATTTTCTTACATAATAATAATACATTCACTTAAGATAACAATTTTTTGCCGTATTTTTCCTCATACGTTATCAGTTATGTATACATGTGGCAATGCCCAACCTACTCGTATTCGCATAGGATAATTAGTGGCAATAAATATTCCTCTAGAGTTGTTTATAACGTTCCTGTAGCCATTAAATATCAAGTTTAAGTTTTATATTAAAAATTCGCCAAATTTGTTTCCGTATGTACCGTAACAGATCATAATCGCGATACTTCATACCAAGTGCACTTCTACACCTCAATATATATATATATATATATATATATATATATATATATATAATATTTTAGTAATCGCAGGAAGTGATGTCCATTACGTTTAATTCAGTGCTACTTCAAGGTAACTGTTTATCGTTTAGTTGTTTTATCTTGGTTCAAGATGGAATTTATTAATCTGATTGATAGTCGCGAATGATTCTTATCGAATATTCCTTAAGCTACTTTCGCGCTTGTGTCATGGACAGTGAGCATATAATCGGATGTGATTATGTATGTGAAGTGTGAGATTTGGCACAATTGATGTTCATGTAAAGTAGAAGCTCAGTAAGCTTTATATTATATGTTAGTAATATACTAAACATAATGACAACTGTTTTCTCCGATTACTTCAGTAAGTGCCGTTAGATCATATCGACATGTGAAAATTTATAATTTAGTTCCATCATTAAAGATAATTATTAGTCATGAGTAAAATTGGTCCTTGATTTGTAGTCTTGGTCTTGCGAAAAGCAAGACTAAGACCGAATAAACAAAACTAAGGTATGTCTTAATATTCAAGATGAAAACCAAATGTGCAAGATAAAACAAAAAAATAAAAAATCCTTTGAAATTATGAGTTATAATATTTATCATAACTTGAACATATTAAAATAAAGTAGTGTATTAGTTAAATATTGATTATGTATAATTTCCAGTTTATGCCAATAAACATTGGTTATTATGTCATCATCATCAGTCGATATACGTCCACTGCTGGAGATAGGGCTCCCCCAAAGTTGTCCACATCTATCAGTCACGCGTTGCTCTCAATCAGTGGGTTTCCGCGATTCTCACCAGTTAATTATTATGTCCAGTTTGTTATGTATTTAGAGAAAATATTTAAATTAAAAAGTATCAGATCAAATGAATGAATACGCAAGACTAAGACCAAGATCGAACAGACGAGACCCAGAGCAATACCAAGATTATCCAAGTCTTGGTCTTGTTCTTACTTTGCTGATCACTAATATTTATGTTTAGGCATAAATGAAACCAATAAAATGTTCTCTTTATCATCGATTGTCCTATTGTGTTCAGATAATGGTAGGATATAAATCCGATTACTATCAAAGTTAGTATTGAAATTTTCAGTTATCGATTCATAGCCATGAAAAAAAAATCATTTACATGGCATTGTGCCTGTACATACGTTGTCCTCGATTTCGTCACGTGCAGGGAGTTGATATAAGGAATCGTGATATACGGAACGCATCATCAAACGCAACTCATACGCATCTGCAAAGTTCAAACGCTAATTTACAGGAACATTGACCATGGATGTTAATCGATCTCAGTACTGGTTACTGTGCACAATTAATTTTCAACGTTGATAACTACCTCTGTTACGTAGTTATGTTTAACGTAATAGGCATCGTGGATGTTTTGAATTCCAAGAAGAATGCGGCGTTAAGATAATATGATATCGAGGTCCCTGGCAGGTTGGCGCGGCGTGGCGGGAAGCACGGTGGTTGTGCAGGCCGGTGGGAGACTTTCGCGCTGCTCTCGTTAAACTTTCGCCGCTAATTAAAGCTGCGCCGATGGAACAATGGCCGCAAGAAGCCGATCTCGAGCGACGCCGATGCCGGCATTAATTGCCGATCAGATCGCCCACGCTTTCTAACACTCCACTACGCATGTTTTCACCTGTTTTGTTGTCTGCGAAATTGTGTAACTCGCACATGACAATTGCATTGAATATCTAACACACTCGTCTCGTAACAATGAATATTTATTGCCCGATAAAAAAACACACCGGGGCCGTAGTTGGGTTCCATCCTTTATACATTAAAACGTTAATTAAAGGTTAATAATTGGTAACGGTCACAGGAGAATAACTTTGAGGGTCGGGGTATGATACTAAACTGCACTCGGCCAGCGGTGTAGATAAATGTCCTCGGCTTTCTCTCCATGTGAGAGAAGGCTCCGAGTCCAATTGTTGGGAACAACAAGACCGGATAACTGTGTAATAATTTCTACTTGTATAATAATCATTTACTTAATAGAATTTCATAAATCCAATCCGAGAATGTTACACTCCCTTTTCCTCTAAGGTTGCTCGTGCTTTCAGCGGTTTCAAAGTAACATAGCAAGTTGTAGACATTATTGAGGAACGGGTTGTTGCGAGTGGTTGATAAAAATTATGTTAAATTCCACGCAATTAATTAAACTTATCAGAGCGGCGTGCGCTGCTTGAGGCCATTGACATTTAAAATATTATATTGCATTTGTTTACTTTCACTGTGACAACGCAATATTAAATACGAATTTAAAAAAATTTGGCACCGCTGTAACAGAGAAAGCGGCAGAAACACCTAACGTTTCTTTTTCCTGCTCCGCAATCTAATTTATTAATTTAATTTTTCTAAAAGACAACGCGAAGAGTCTAAGTCTAATCTATGACTAGATTTCCTTTATATACAATACGCTTTCAACTTTATATAGTATTTAAATTGTGATCAGTGAAAGGATTTTGTAATCGGCAGCCCTTAATAATGAGGTGCTAGTTACGTTACGTCGCTTACACGCACGCACCACATTACACTTATCATCCTGAGACTGGTCACATGTCTCATTACTACAGTTTGAATTGCCACAACAACATTCTCGCAGCATTGCTTTCACACATCCGCCTCTAGAAACTCTTACCATCAGTAAAAATGTTTTCTACATTTGTGTGGATGACTTAACATGCTATAAGGTCGAGTCAAGAAACTATTCATGTGCTGTACTCTGTTAGAAGAGTAACGACGAGTATTACTGAACACCATAGAACACCAAATCGTATAAACCTTCTGAAGAGGATATGTCATTTGAAGATAAACTAATATTTATTGTGAACAATATTGACGGAACTACTTTAGATCTTCATCAAGTGAACTGTAAGTTACAATTTAACCAGTCACTAAAAAACGAGTGATATATTTTTATATTAGTTATCTTTGTCTTTCAGTGGCATCACAGGACCTACGTTCTAAATCAATTACATTCTAGAGTTCAAATAGATATGTTCAGTTTTTTTTTATGATATGTATAATGTTGATATTAGCATTAATAATATACAATTTATTTGCATCAAGGAATACTTTCCACTTATTAAGTTATAAGAAGTATAGTTAAAATGAAGCTCTCGCCGAGTGTGCTCCGTTTGGAACCAGTTTGCTGCTCGCGGCGGGCCGCAGGTGCCGTCGCACAGGCAAGTGTACGAGCTGCGCATGCACATGTCATGTTGCTATTGTGATATCTGATTACCCACTTTTTGCTGTAACCACGCGGTGAGGAGACTGTCCAACAAATTTCTACTTTAACGTCACGTATATCTATTATATATTTTTTCATATTGATATTAATCGATTTTTCTGGAAAATATTTACAATTTAAACAATATATTAACATCGTAGAAACAGAAAATAAGGCACCACACGAAACCATATTCCGTTCATCATTTTGAGAGGTACAGTATTATTTTAGTTTGAGACGTTCAGTGTCGTTGCGTTAGTAATTTAACTAGGTACCCTTCAAAAAGGAACACACGCACTTCTCACTTCTCACAGCAAGGTTTGCATACTACTACTACTTGTCGAAGGAAGTAGGTGCTGTGGGTTTAACATTTTTTTTGTATCGTAGACAAGCCAGTCTTGTATGGAGATTTTTACTCACTGAAAACCACTCCATTATTATCTTCAATATTTGGGAAGCTCGCGAGCTGTACGTTCGGATCACAACCGCATAGTCTAATCGCTATCCTAACTTAGATGTTTTACTTTAAAACAGACTTAACAGCAATAAATAGAAATAAAAATCACATATCGAAATTAAATCGATATAAATATTTACAAAATGAAATATAGAAATAATATTTATTTTTTATAAATTAAATGACGCGATTTTAACAACAGTTCTAGCTTAGTGAATAGCAGCGAATGAATTCATTGCTGCTACACTTAGCTGCTCAGCACAGATTTACTTACAGAGTGTATCAGAGCATAGTCCCAGCACAAGTCAGACGGCACAATGATTTCTCTTATGCAGAAATATTTAAAATTTTCAAGTTTTTCAGAATTTCACAATAGACATTAATTAAACACGGTCGGACAGATGGAAGATTCACATTCTTTATTAAGTATTTCACTTAGTACAATAGTATCATTTGAAAATGCGTATAAACAGTACGGTCCGTTGCAGACATTAAAATTTTTCTTATATGTACTAGTTATACAGAATCGGACACATATATTTCGCTATGCGATAAAATCATAAATAACTTATATTCTATGCAAATGGATCTAATTGTGAATGGTTATAGGGGTCAAACTTACGAATATCTTTAGGTTGCTAAATTTTATCATCTTCACCAATCTTAGACGTATCCTGTCAGAATTAACATCGTATCTCAAAGTTTATAGTCCAACGAATACTTGGCTCAGTCATTTCTCCTCATATATAGCTGATGCAGTAGTACTTATTTATAAAATTAAACTTTCCTAACAATTTCATGCGAAACGAGATACCAAGCTTCTTATCTCCCACCGTGTTACAACATTTTCCCATCGCGTTAATTAAATTTTTTGCATTTAATTAAGGAGCTAGTTTTACAAAATTATATAAAAAGCTTATATAAGAACTTGTTGTATTGGAAAAGTTACTCAAAAAAATTACATAATTTCAGTTCATGAGTAGTGATGAAAGGTTCGAATGAAAGGAGATTACATGTGGCCGAGATGCGAATGTTAAGACGGATGTGTTGTGTTATGAGGATGGATAAAATTAAGAATGAGTATATTAGAGGAAGTCTGAAAGTTGCTCCAGTGACAGAGAAGTTGAGGAGTAGGAGATTAGGGTAGTACGGGCATGTTGTGCGGAGAGATGAATGTCATATAACAACGAAAATAATGAGAATGAACATGGATGGTTACAAGGGTAGAGGAAGACGGAAGAAAGTGTGGATGGATTGTGTGAAAGATGACATGTGTGAATTCAGATGACGGCTGATAGAGGGATATGGAAGACAAGTACATACCGTGCCGACCCCACATAGCTGGGGAAAGGGCAAGAAAAAGAACTAGTGATGAAATAAAAATAATTTATTATACATACAGAGCTTTCACCTAAAGGGAAATAATATGATTTTTTAGTGAAGCGAAGTTTTACAACTCTCATATTTTTTTTTATAAATAAATACTACGATCTGACCTAATAGTAAGCGACGATTTAGTCTTTGGTTGTAAGGTGCATTAATAGAAGTAGCTCATTCTCTCTTTTCTTGAAGATTCCCACATAATACCTGGATAGAAACACTGATACCGGTAAGCTATTCCAGTTCATAGCTGTTCGCATGAGATGCTTGCTTATCAACGATATTTTTTTATAATAATACGCCTATAGCAGGCTTGTATTAATTATCTAAACGAGAGCTCCGTTGACGGGTTCCGTCTGCTCCCGACGTCTTCATTTACGAGGAGACATCATTCGCACGTCGGTGTGTACGTGAGTCCGTCGACGTAACCACTAACGCGTTCGGGTATCTGTGAAAATGCTGATATGATAATATGCCGATACATACATACATATATATATATATAGAAAACAAAAAATGAGCAATCACTTTCTTAGGACATATAATCATAGACGTGCTCTTCATATAGGTATATTGGTACATAAACACGGCATACTCTAGCTCCTTAACCTGTCTAAATAATATACTCTCAACTCGCCCAAAATGTACGCGATTATTTTGAATTGAAATAGATAAGTTTATTTATAAGTGCACTTATTACAAACCTCGTAGAACCGATGGAGGTTGAGGTCTTAAAATGTTGGAATGGCGACCACGCACCGGAAAGCGCAGCGTTGGCATACTCCCCACTAGGTAGACGGAAGACATAAAAAAAATCGCTGGGAGCCACTGAATTCAAATAGCGCAAAGCCGCGCTTTGTGGAACACATTACAAGAGACCTATATCCAGCAGTAGACGTCCATCGGTTAAAATGATGATTATAATTTATAAGTATAGATAAGTACAGGGAGTTCGTATGCGGTATACATACCCCAGCCGAAATCTCCGCGTATGCCCCTTCCTGCATACAATATCCACTAAGGTAAACTTTTAAATTTTCCTTATTCATTCATTCTAGATAAATTGATTCAATTGTGTTATAGTTAAATAAATATGGATTAGTGGTACATTGCTGCTCATTATATCTGGCCTTGAAATGAAATCAGGTAGAGTAAATAGGCGTGACTGAACCACGCCGTGGACAACAATACGTAGTGCGCGTGCGCAGTGTCCGGTGCGCGGGTCGCTGAACCTGGAGCGGGTTCAGCCACGGGATTTCTTAAAGTGATCAGCCTATTAGGCATTCCGTGCAGCAGCAGCCCCGCTCGCAGTGCAACCGGCTCGCTACGAGAGCGTAAGTCTATTTTAGGTATGTGAAAATGTTTATTTTTAACCATCGCTATAGACGTGTATCGGTTTGATCGAGACGCGCCACTTTATCGTGTGATTGATCACTGAGCGTGATTTAAGAATCGCAACTCGCATTTCTCATATGCTACTTCTCTTATCATCTCGATTTCTGTTGTGTGTAACGATAAATAAATCTTAAACAGCATACATTTATTATTACTATTTTATGTATTTAATAAAAAACGTACGGCGTTTCTGTTTGACTATAGTTACATACATTTCAACTGATGGAAGTCCACTGCAGGACATAAGTTTCTTGTAATGTTTTCCACAAACCACGGTCTTGCGCTGTTTTTAATTTTTTGTTCATATAAAACAAATTACTTTAGATGTTTATGATAGTGAGATAGATTATATTAACAGGAAACTGCAAGAAATGGTTGTCTATAGAACAGAACAATGTTTTCTAAAACATTTTGAAGATTACGAACTTTCGTTGAAGATCGAAGAGGATAAAGACAATGATAATAAAGAGGAGGCGTGGGGTAACATTCAATATTTTACACTCTCGCTTCTATTACTTTTAGGTTTCTTTTCTTCTTCTTAGCATTTGTCTCGTCTTATGACAGGATCTGCTTTCATACTTCTCTCACTAAACTTTGACGGTTTTGGTTTTATTAGTCTAGTGCCGAATGTCATCTGACGCACTAAGACCTGCTCTTTTATGATGCAGGAAAACTGCTAATGTTTGGTGTTCATTCGTCGATATAAGGTATTTAGTTTTACATAACACGGAGTCTGGTAATACCGCCTGATATTCGGTCGTCAGAGCCTCGTCTGTTGTCTATCAGGGGACACCACGGTGGTTGCAAGAACCACCGTCGTCGGCATTTCATATGAATTGCCTGCGCGAGCAGGTGAGGAAAACAATTAGGTCGAATTAGGTCTTCGTTCCGTTCTCCCCTTACCCCCTTTTATGGAATTTAAAACGAGTAATAGTTTGTCATTAGACATAAAATATGTTGCTGCAAGATAAAAGAGAAGACAATTGTACAGTTTTTTGAAACGTATCTGTTTAAAGAAGCATTGCTTCAAATGAATGTTACGCCCGTACGTGTACCTCTCGTCTGCACTCCCATTCAAAGTCCCCCCTTGGCTATTACCCTTCGAATCCAGATGCCAAGTTCAATGATCTCCCAACAACCGGGAAGATTCTTAACTTCAGTTAATAATTTATTACTACGAGTAAAGCCTAGTTTGCACTTAGGCATTATAATACCAATACCCGGCTTTGTGGAGGTACCACCACCACCACCGCATCAATATTTATTGCTTTCGTAATGTTTGTTGGAGTTTGCTCATGGCTTTATTATATGGTGTTATTAACAGGGCATCAATATTTATCGCTTGCACCGCAAACTTCTACGTTATCTTCACCGCTGGCTATTGTCACTGTCGTTTTGGTGTTACTTGTTTTATTTACTTATGATTCTATTTATGCTTGGGAAATATTTCAATGTTTTAATTAATCGTTAACAACTTATAAATTTCCTATTTAATTTGCTGTTTTTTTCAACTGTCTGATTAAAATAATTACTACGTCGATAGCAAAGCAATTTTGTGAGCGCTTAAACTATGATTATATATTCAGAATATATTCAGATATACGTTTCATTAGTTTTTAGTTAAGCGGGACCGATCGATGCGGAGATCTTTAGGGGAGGTCTATGTCTAGCAGTGGACGTCTATCGAGTGATGATGATGATAGTTTAGAATAAATAAACATACAAATTACATGGAAAAAATTTATAAAACTGACAGAAGAAATATAACTGAAACGAGGTTTAAAGTTATTATATAACCGTAAGCGTATCTTACACGCAACCCTATATTTAACTAGTTCCGTAGTAACGGTAAATTTCTAGATTGGTATAGTGATACAAAGGCCGTTAAAGGTTAGCGATACTCGTCCTTCCAACTATCAGTACAAATTTAGCAATGAGAATTTCACTTGTGTGATTGTGTAACGCACACACCTCTTCAGGTACATTACCTGTTTTTTTTTTAGTTGTAAGCGATTGCAAGTGAACAAGCGTTCCTGCTCAAGCAAGGCCATAAACAGTAACGACCAATTCACATTACGTAAGCCCGATGTTGTCCAACTGACTGTCACTTGTTACATCGCTTTTGCTACTAGGGAGGGAAATTTAAGAATCCGGCTCGAGGTGGTCCGGAATCGGATGTTTTCCTTTAATGTAGCAGCGAGAGTGACGCGACATCATTTTATTGGCGAACAGTACTTACGAAACAGATAAAGTACTATGGGAATTTTAACTTTATCTATTTTATAACATTTTTGATTTATATTTATAAACAAGCGTTACCTTTTAGGTAAAGTTATGTTATTTACTAAAAAAAATCAATATTATCGTATACTCGTTTATTTGCTGTTAATAACCAAACTGAACTACAGCCATTGAATACGTCTAGAGGGCGTACTCTCAAGTAAGTGAATACACATTGATGTTAACTTCAAAGTAAGGGTTCAACTTAAAATTACGGGTATGTGGAGTTAAGACACCGAGCTATACACGCAATGGGAAAGTAAACACCAACAGGAGCAAGTGAACACACGGCAAAGGGAACGAAAGTAGTAAGAGCTTTCATCCTCTCAGCAAAACAAAAGTTAGACGTAGACGTACCCTCGTGTAGAAAAGTTTTTAACTCTTACACTCAACCAGAGCAGGAACAGCGGGTTTATGTTGAACCAGCACTGCTATGTGTGCGCCGAGGGCATGCTCTTATTGTATGTGTATGTTGCTGATTAGTTTCTTGGTATGAAGCGAAATCAGTGTGTTTTGTTTCGTATATAGGAAAATGATCTTGATGTTAGACTTTTCAATTTTCTTATCAATATGTTGTCTATCGGTTGGAAATGATGATATCTCAACAATAACTAAATTTTATGTAATGTATCTCTTACCGATTACTAAGGACTGCAAATGATTAAATTATATGCAGTATGCATGCAGTAAAAAACTTTTTGGTATTATTTTTATCCTTAATCAGTTGTCGTAATATTGTGCACTTAATTTAATACGTCAATGTGTGCGAATTTGTATACATGGAAATATTTCATTTTTATCATCTAAATTAAACTATGTAGTTAGTAGACGCTCTTAAAAATATAGTTTAATATTAAAAATTACGTTTAGTCAGTCTGAGCTTCAACGGAATCGTTCAACAACTTCTATTGAGACAAAATCTTCTTAGACAGTATGTTGTACCTGTCAGGAGACTATGTAAATAATTCGAAATAACACTAACAGTGACGGTCACCTCCACCCGAACCTCATTATTGGTAATTAATGTGTCCAATAAGAGAATGATTGCAATAATCCAAAAATTTTTTTTTTATACCGACAACTTAGCGTTTTTAATTTTCACGCCGCCCTCATTAAAGCATGTAAGGTGGTTTATCGGCCCGCAGTCGACCTGAAGGGACACCATGAAACACAAATTTCAATGGAAAAGTCTCCGTTTTATTTTTTTAATAATTTATTATCTATGTGCAAAATGGTAAACGGTACCCAGTTACTGTAAAAGATCGATCTCATTTTATAAACACCATTTGTTTCATTGATTGTAACTTTGGCTTATTCCTTCCTGATATGTTCGGTACATATAATGAGAAATCTTCAGCTTAATGCGGAACTGCCCCATTTTTTTCATCAATCCTGTTCCTCATATACGGTAATTTTAAGAGAATAGGTGTTGGCCTTTTTTGTAAAGGCATAATAAGTATGATAATTGAGTTCATGATTTATTTATTGCTATAGGATTAAGTTGTTTCTCTGCGCAATAGATTACGCCACTGATCGATTAACACACTTTTATTTGTAAGTTTTCTCGTTCGATGCTGGTGGCTCAGTGTAGTTTTATTATAAAATATTTCATCATCATCGTCAGCTGATAAACGTCCACTGCTGGACATAAATCCCCACGTTTGTAGGGTTTTATAATGGGGATTCGGGCCATTTCCCACCACGCTGGCCCAATGCGAGTTGGTGGGAACCAAAGCCGCGTTTGTTGAATAGGAGGGTGCACCACGAATAGGTGAGGTTGGCTTGGGCTCCTTGAGTTGTTGTGCGGAACCCGTTACACCCCTATAATATATAAAATACTTAGTTGTCCTTAAATTTATCTTAAAACGCTGATCATCCGACATTGACAACATCTCAGCGGTATTTATACGTATGGGGGCCGGGAGCGCAAGTTCGCTTACCAACAAGATGTTGATCGGAGGCAGGCTGTGTTCGTTTCGGAATTACCATCAGCGCGTCCGTTATGCAATGTCGTTAACAACCCGCGCCGCAATTATCGGACGGTTTTTTTTTTTCATTTCATTACCTCGCAACAGGTTCGGCCCTTAAAACTGCACCGTGAAGTTGGTACTCGCGCCGAATGCATTATACCGGTTTAATAATGTTCATGGTTTTTACTGGTGTTAATTCCCTATTGCCGGAGATCATCTAGGAAGATACCGTATCGGCTTTTTGGTCTGCCACCAAACAGTAGTGTTCATTAGCAAGTTTTAATTTGAAAGAAAATGCGACTAGTGAAATTACTAAGATAATGAGATTGAAAGTGTTAAGTCTCAAGGCGACTAGCACAATCCGGTGTTATGTTTACAATCGTAACTAGCCTCACGTTGTCATAGCCACTGTGCCACTTACTATCACGTGAATATTTCGCTTGTTGCTTCGAGTAAAAAAAGTCATTAGCACATCATAAGAGTAAATAATTTTAATAATGATAACAAACTCCACTTTTCTATTAGTCAATCCTACATAGATTGTTTGCTTATATAAGGAAATGATATATGTATGAGGTTGGGTAATCAGTTGGAGAAAACGTTTTCCATCCTATACCAATATTTGGTGTTGTGATAATATAATACCGCTTGTCGATACCCAGGGATGTGCGTTGAGATTTCTAGTAGGGTATGTAAAGCACACCCAAAATCACTGTGATGATCTATACTTGAAAATAAAGTTTCCAATTTAGTCAATTTAGCACCACTTTAGCAATAGGAAAAGCATAGTTGTACACCATTTGAATAACTTGAGAGATTATTATTTAGATACGTTTAGGAAGTCTAGGTATGCACTACTTATTTGCATGTATGGAGCGCACGCCCCTGTCGATAGTATTTTATAAACCTCACCGCACTTGAAACTACTCTTAAGCGGTATAGATATATAGAGCAATATAATTATATATAATAATAGGTGCTAAAGATATTAAACCAAAACCAAGAATTTCTCCGGCATGAATGAAAAACAGAATGATGGTTTTCCAATCCTCCAGCATCTGGGTCACGCGGTCATTTATTGAGATGACATTAGTATAATCATAGAAATTTCCATTTTCAATTAGTTTTCAGTCCATAAAGCGGAGGTAATGGATGAGTAAGTGGAGTTTTTGCAGCCGCTGTCACTTAACGGCACTATAATGAACGCGTGCCCGTCTTCAGACGGCCGCCCGGCAATCAATTATAGTGCGGTGAGCCGGCGAGGCAGTTGGCACAGTTGTTGGGTGTATCAATATGATTTCGAATTTTTAATTGGTCCGAATAAGATATAAAATCATTTTTTAAACTGTTGTTAATTTTTCAGTGGATGTTAATTGATATAAAGTTCCACTAGAATTAACTTGATTATTTAAATGGCTGTAAATCCCACACCTGTGGTGGCGTAACCATGCAAAACCTTAATTCCAGCTTGCCGTACTAATACAATATGATTATAATATACACATAAAAATAAGTACAATTTAACACGACGACGAAAATAAAAAAAAAACACTGATTAACAGTTTATGTACTAAGTTTTTTTTGGTCTTGGATCGGAGGTGGCGACATAGTTCCCGTTTCCTCGTTTACTTGAAGTTAAATGTGCCATAATAAATATAACGTAATTATAGCTATAACAATAGACAATAAAATAAAAAGATCAATTAATAATAGCCTTTTCTTTATGATTTAAGGCAGTAATTTTTTCTAGTCTCGTCAAGCCTGTTATTAAAGCGCTATAGATTATAACCAGATACTCGGAGATAGTTTGTTTCCTATGCCGTTTCTGATTTTCCGTATTTTGGAAATTATAAATCGTCAGTTGCATCACTAACGTTTTTAAATTGGTATGATGATTACCATACTTGTGTAACAACTATTTTTTTTCTCTACATCGTGATGAAACTAGCAAGTTTTTCACCCAATGCCTTTATCTAGTGGCACTAGTTAAGATGATTTACACAGTGCGAAATTGTGCTCGTCGCCTACACACATAAAATGTCTAGTCTGGCTACCTCAGTTACCTCACTACCTTCTACCTCTTTAAAACTGGAACCGGAGTAGATATCGCCTGCAGTACTTCTGCTATTATTTTTCAGTTCGTCAAGATATTTCTAAGCTAACCATCACATTGGTGAGCAATTTAAATTTTTAGAATTTCCCTGTCTATTCCGATGGTACGACGAGGTTCACCATCAGATTTACTTATTGCATATTAAAGACGTGATGAACGCTGAAAAATCTTTTAGTTCTGAAATAGACCGGTATTACAGTGTAAAGCCGTTCCTTATGTTTGAAGATAGATAAATTCGCAAGTCTGATCGCCACCGTCCAGTAATAGAGAGGTATTTTAAATAAAAGATGAGGACTAACTTACTATTATCATACAACTGTAAAGACACAGGAAAACAGATTATTGTATTATAACATTAGTAAATAAACAATTGTGTCCGATGAAGTAACAGACGGTAAATCACGCAAGCGTGATCTAAACGCATTGCTAACAGTGCTATCACTCGATACATGTGCGTCTCTGTGCATTAGTCACACGCGTTGCAGTGCATTGCCTCCGGTGCACACCCGTACGCGAATATTGTTATACAATCGCCGCGAATTCATTGTAAACATTCGGTACAATGACTGCCGCATTCACTACACATTCCACTTATATAAACAAAAGTAATGTTAACAGGATTGTGTTTGTACATTTGCCAGACTCTGCGTAACTCTACTGGCCGCTGCTCTTACAGACCATATGAGTTAATAATTGCCGGAAGTCGGTAACATGCAAACATTGCTATATTCCGCCTCGAAATATGTTGTAGCTACGGAATATAATGATATATAGCATCACCATCATCAACCGATAGATGTCCACTGCTGGACATAGGCCTCCCTCAATGATCTCCACATCGAACGGTCCTGCGTTGCCCGCATCCAGTGGCTTCCCGCAATTCTCACCAGATCGTCGGTCCACCTTGTGGGAGGCCTCCCAACACTACACCTCCGTCTATATAGCATAGCTAGATAAAATGTTAATTCTCGTGGCCTAAATAATTTTAGTAGGCACAATATTTAGGCCACATATTCAAACCGGAACACAGTACTGTTTGGCAGGTGCAATAGGCGCTGCGGTAGTACCGATCTAGTCTTCAGCAACAGAGACCTACCACCAGTGGTATGCTTCATAACGTATAACAAATTATAAATTTATTTATACCTTTTGCAATGGGCTACAAGTACTTACTGAAATTTTCCTTATTCAAAGAAAAGATTTCGATAATGTAGAAAATAGGTTAAGGCAATATTTGAACGGTTTAATTAAAAAGGTAAAGCATAACCTTTATTTACGGTGTAAGGGTTCCAACCAACATCTTATGGAGGACAAATCAACCTCAACTACACGCGTTACGCTCTGCTGAATTACAGACGAGGGTCTGACCATCCACCAACCCGCACTGGGCCAGCGTGGTAGGTTAAGGCCCAATTCCCCTTAAAGAACTGGATGTGGAGATCGTTGAGGAAGGGTTGTGTCCAGTAGTGGACGTCTATCGGTTGATGGTGAACATTTATTACGATATTATGTGTTCATTACATTTTATCATACTTGAACTATATTCTAGTAACGCATGCCAAATTACACAATTTTGCTTAGTTACATGGAACATTGTACTCATTGAAAACTACACGTAGAAGATCACTAAATAAAATAAAACTTATCAGCACTTTAAAGTCAGTCGGTTAATAGTCACGAGTCTTAAAGACGAATGAAACAATGATACTACTATATCCTACACGATTATATAAAATTACGCAAACATTAGTCACCGCTGCTCCGGCGCCCTATGACTAACTGCGTGTCTCCCCAACTGGGCCAATGGGTCATATAAATATACCATTTCGTTCCTTGAAGCTGTCGAGATGGCGAGTCCTTTAATATTTGAACACGCGGAGTCGCTTTCAGCTTGTTGTCCTATTCTAGAACATTTCAGTTTACATTTCAGAAGAACCTTCTCCTATCGATATAGTTTATGTCGGAATTATAAGAATATAATAATGTTAAAGATATTCAATTTATACATGCCTGGTAGCCTCGTAGTACACTATATCGCCGTCAAACTGCAGGAAAGCCCGTGCGATGGTACGAGCATGTCCAAAGGCAACCGCCTGATTACATAGGCAATAAAACACTCAGCCTCAACATACCCGGCAAATCTCGGAGAGGAAGACCGAAGTTGCGAGGGTCGAGTGTATTGATAGAAGATATGTTATGATCTCAAAGAAAGCGATTTCCTAAATAGAAGGAAGTGGAGTGAAAAATTAAGAAAGTAGACCCTGTCAATGATGCGACAAATGCTAAGAAGAAGAAGAAAAAGGTTAAAGATATTAAGTAGTCCTCTTTAAATCGTAGAATCATGTAGCCGCCATTCATTGTTGGGGATAAACTGAATGACAAGGCGATTTATTAGTTGTTCATTAATCGGTATATATGTATGAAGTACTTCTCTTAGATAGAACCCTCTATCACATAAAATTTTTTTGTTTAACCGTAGTTAAATTTTTTCGAACCAATGAGACGCGGCGGATTAGACAGCGTCGCGGCGTTCATCTAACCACTGCGCCAACACTGACTTATAAAGATATAAAAAGAAGACGATACTAGAGTGAAGTGAAACCGTGTATTAAAAGAAAGCGACCTTGTGCTCGTGCGGAAACAAAGAGACGGACAAAAAGTACCCTCGGAGCGATCAAATCGTTACGCATAACAAACGTTGTCGAATCGGAAAACCATCGAGCGTTGATCCGTCTGTAGGGTAGCGCGCGTGAGGGTCCAGCCGTGAACGTATTGACACTGAGTCCGAAATATCCGGTACGGAGTTAACTGTTGAAAAGTAAACGAAGAATCAACATTAGGGTACAGTCACCAAGAACTATTTGTAATAATTATTATTAATTAAATTGTTCGAATGAAATCAAATTATTGCAACTAATGCCTGTATATTTCCCAAATATGCTAAGATTCTACGTATATACATATTTAAAAAAATCTACTTAAGCTTAACCGCTGCAGACTCCTGGTACATTCGAAACCTTAGATAGACATCGGTGAGCTCAGTATATATCGTTGTATGTTTATCATTTCCTTCGATAGTAATATATATATATATATATCTGCCATATGATGCGAGTGCGTAGATTTTTGTGAACGTGTATCTATTGAGCTAATCTAATTTCTCGACCGGCGGATGGTCGAAGGGAATCCTGTTAAGCGGCATGCGGCTGCTCGCACGCGACCAGCACCCGCGTCACGACTAACAATAGCCCCAACCGCAATGTTATTAACAAACATCCCTCCCAAATACCAATCAGGGAGAAATAACTGTATTCTTATTACCAATTATTCTACTCTTCTATGTTTACTTCCGAAACAACGAAAGGAGTAGGACGTTCTCCCCGTGGTCAACTATGGTCCAGTTTACAAAAACATATCACCACTAATGTTTGCATCCATTGCTTTAAGATGATATCTCATTGCTCTTATCGCTGTAATGAAGGCAGACTGTAATTTCCGGCAAGAGCCACCCGGTATAAGAAGAAGTTTCTGTGCTTGCAAAGAACTGTATCGATCGCGTCGTTTAAAAAAAAATATCTGCCGTGCGTTGATGACCACAGTCGAAGAGCTGTTTAGGAGTTTTATCAAAACGCTGTGAAGCATTTATTCAGTCAATACAGAATCGGCCTATCGAAGCAAATGGATTAATCGTCAATTAATCGGCCGCACCGGAGGATTTCGTCGCTAATTGAAAATTTACGACTCCGTCCGATTACTCTCCGGTTTATCTAAATTAATTAGCTTCATTCCCTCTCAACGAATAGCTCCCTTAATGGATATTTAATACGTTTATCGCAGTCTCACTACCATCGCATCGGGGTCGCCTGATGTCTATTACATAGAGGTACGGCTACACCGGAGCCTTTTTTTTAATAATTCTGTGACTTTTTGATTGTTAATGGAAAATAGTTTAACGCATCTGGGTACTTGTATGTTTGCACACAATTTTTATAATATTGTTCCAAAACGACTGAACCAAATTTTAATCTAGTTTTTATGTTCAAACCCAGGATTCATCGCGATCTTGCTGTTGCATCCGCCCAGTTTTCTATCATTCAAAATGAATTAGCAGATACGTAGTTTGACCCATTGATCGGAGCAAGTCATCACTTTAGTCACACCGTTAAATTTGTGTTCCTACGTCGATGTTTTGTTCTTGGTATAATGCTCGAAAAAACATCCGAAAATTAATTGAGGGTATTTATAATTAGCATGCAAGTGTTTACACAGTCACGCGATGGTCTCTATAATATTCGGAGGTGAGTCACAGATGTTATTGGTTGTTTCACGGGTGACTCACGGTTTGTTATTGGTGTCATGCGAAAAGGACCACTGTTGCGCTCCAAGGTCGCGCAGAACCGCATCAGAATTGCAAATCAAGCGGCGGCACCGGAAACTGCCCTCCGCCTTGTAGAAAGTGCGAGTTGTAGAATTTGTGCTTTCGCGCATGCTTTTTTTCAATTGATGTCTTCTTATAGAGTGAATAGGCTTGTTTAATTAAGTTAATTTCCAAGAAAGAGCCTTAAAATTTTTTTTAATAACGTTCCAATAAGAAAATAGGCAAACGAAGTGGTGAAACCCTTAACCGCAAAGAGCCTTCATTCGTATCATACATTTTCATATTTCATAAACGTGTTAATATTACATCAGTCAGTTGTTATATCTTCACGCAACTAGGAAACAACTCCACTTATTTCTAAGTAATATCAAATATTTTAGTTTCGCGCTTGAGGTGCCTTCAACTGCCGGCACTTGACGTTATCGAGGTGTAACAGCGTAGCGTTCCTGTTACCGACTTTGTTACAATAAAAAATTGATACACGAACTATGTATATGTACATTAAAGAAGATACTTTTTTATTACACAGGTTAATAAAATAACGCACGATATACAAGTACATTGCTATTCGAGTGTATGCTTACTCTCACACGTCCACTGCTGGACAAAGGTCTCTTCCATAGAGTTTGTAGGGGTTCATAAGGGAGTATTTGAGCTATTTCCCACCACACTGGCTCAGTGCGGATTGGTGGAAGCCAGAGCATGGTTTTTTGATTAGCAGGGTGCACCACGAGCAGGTGAAGTTGGTTTGAGTCCTGTAAGTTGTTGTGCGGTAATCTGTGCTTGCTCTACTTAATAATAAATATCTTAATTTCTTTCAAACAAAATCATCAATTCTATCCATCTAACTATTAATAATGTTGCTTTGAACCACTCTAAATAAACTTGTTAAATTCATTTCTTTGTTATATTTGTTACAAAATCTAATTTTCCTTAACAACTCTGCATTATACATAGTTTCTTTAATTTCATTACACATGCGAGCGTGGAGCTAATATTAGACTCCTCATAAACTGGGTTTTTTCATTGCGATACAATTTTCTTTTATACTAAATGCTTTTTAGTACAAAATGTTTTATTTAATAGATTAACAGATTAATAACTGGTTAATCCAGTTGAAAGACGAGCGAGCAACAAGAAATCACAAATATTAAAGTAACAAAGTCAGGTGAAATAATAATATGTTTACATGTGGCGCAAGTGTAAATATGTAACGAGTTCCGGTCGGCCGGCGGCGGCGCTCCACTTTTTGTGTAGGAAAAAAGAAAGAGCAAAGGACGCTACGAACGAGAAATGAGGAAATCTCCGACTGCCGCACGAACCGCACGCTTCTTTAGGTGCTACGTTTTTATTCCAGTCTATAAATCCTCGAAGGAGGCTAAATAAAGGTCGATAAAGATGATTATTTTGGTTATTTTTAGGCCTTAATATTTTGACCTGACGGTAATACGCCGGCCCATAACAACACTACTCATCGCCTTGAGACATAAGATTGTAAGAAAGGGAAGAATGTAAGTTTATACTGGGTAAAAGCGCACGCGGGGATGAAGGGCAGACCGACTGGTCAAGGAAACGGCCCTGAAGAGTAAAAGAAACCGGTGTACGAGGATTGCCCCGTCTCATTCGTCAAGCGACCACTCAGGCTGCAAACACTTGTCGAATGGAACAGGAGGTACGTGGAAAGTACGACGACTTCAACAACGCGAATCTTTTTCCCAAACGTGGCATCGGCCTATCGAACACTGCGCCGGCTGGAGCTTGACACGATCTTGGCCCAAATGTACACGGTGCACGGGGGATTCTCCGAGTACCTGCACAGGTTCAAACGCAAGGAGAGTCCCTCGTGCCTTTGTGACCCCGCGGTGGACCAGACCGTAGTGCATATTGTGACGTCCTGTCCCTTGTAGGGGACAGAAAAAGCGAACTGTGAGATGGAAATGGAAAAGAGAATAAATAGGGAAGTCATCGCCTCTCTGACGAGTGAAGACGGAAGACGCAAAACATTTTTGTAATTCCGTATGACAGTCATAGAAAAAAAATTAAAAATGAACAAAACTTGACAAAAATAAAATATCTAAATTTAATAAAATAAAGAAAATAAAACTGTGATAAATAATAAAATTAGTAACTGTAAAATAAAGTAATAGTTGAAACAAAAATTGGAATAAGAAACTCAAGAATGAACTCTGATGCTGCAAAAGATACTTGCATGTTAACAGGTTTTTTTTCCAGAAAAATGCAAAAGAAGAAGACGGTTTCACTTAAGACGAAGGAAATGGAATGCAGAACGATAGAGAAGGGAAGTTTGAAAGAAGAGCAGCAGAGTATGAAAGATGAAAAGAATGAATGATGAGAATTTGGAAAATAGATATAAAATTAAGTATTTATGGTAACTGAAATGTACCTAAAGGCTCTAACCCACAACACGCAGAGGAAATTATTTTTTTTAAATAAAATGACAAGTTTTTAAGTCTCGTTACCCCTGTAACTTCACTGACCCACCCTTAAAATGTTTGCACACTACTGTTAGGCAGTGGATATAGGTGCTGCGGTAGTAACTACTTAGACGATCTCCACCAACAGAGCTAAAGAGATAAATAAAACAAAAAAGATTACAGTTCATCTTTTAGAAACATATACTGCTGTAATAGCCTATAACTCCACGGATTCGCGAATGTTCGTACCCTTTTTTGTTATATTCCGAATTATTTTAAGTTCTCTTGTTTTCTCATAAAATAAAGCGATGATATGAACAGGAAGTGATAATTAGTATAACCTTCTCGAGAACGTGGCGCTAAATTAGATAAGGACCTAAAACTCTTTTGGTGTGTAATACCTTTTGGTTATTATGTGTATGTCTCTGTGGCCGGAGATCGTCTAGGTACTTAGACGATCTCCGGCATAGGAGCTGCGTCGGTAAGTACCGTGCGGTGGTAGTATTTCTACCACTGAACTGCGTTGTGCAAAAATTACGTTGTTCATGTTTATAAGGCCTCGTCACTAGTAAAATTACAGGGGTAACGAGAATTAACATCTTCCGTTTTATATATAATTTAGTGTATATGCCACGATTTTATGGGCAGACGTATCACTTAACATCAGGTGAACGAACATATCGATCGTCTCGTCACTTTGTTGAAGAAAACAAACTTAAGTATTGTTTTTTGCCGACAAAAGTTTATAAACGAATTTATTGTTCCTTTGGTTGTGATTTTCCTAAATTTAAATGTTACAATATACACGTTGGTTATTTTCTGGTAAAGTTTCACTACGTGGAATGATTGTCTATAATTATCGAATCATATAGTGGACAGCACCGAGCCCGTTAAGCGTCGTGTGTGTAAAAAATCGATTCGGAAATTGAGCGATCGTAACTGTCCGACGTACAATAAAACCGAACAAATTGTTCAGCCCTAATTAGTAAGGCGCACGCGCAGCGCTCGGTGGTGGGCGGCGTCACGACCACCGCGCGCACACCCATTCACGAGGACACGACGCACAACAAGAACTTGTAAACTCACCAATTTAAAAAGAAAACAACTCTCAAATTTAACGAGCGCGGAGTACACAGCACTTCCGGTGCAACGACACACGCGTTGAGTTGTCAACTAACGGGAATATACCATCCGGTCCAAAACAAAAGCTTACTAACATTTAGGCACCATTTTACTTTGGACCTCTGTGATAATTTTTTTCACGGAAGGTTCCTCTTCTGCTATGTATATTTTAATTTAGTATTACATAGGTAATTACTGTAACCAAATGTTGTTTAGATTGGAAGTGTTGGAGTATTCTGCCGCCGGTGTTTCCGTATAGGTATGACATGGGAATCTTTAAAACAGCAAGAGTATTTCTTATCCACGAAGTGACTAATTGAGCTAGATGTTCACTTTATAGTGTAGTTACGGCTGCCTATAAAAATGTAGCGCTAGTTAAGATGATATACACAGCACCACATTGTGATTGTCTACTTTAGACATGTAATATTAAGTCTCGTTATCCCAGTAACTACATTTGCTACAACTCACTTTGAACCACTACTGTTTAGCGATGGAAATATGAGCTACGGTTAATACCTAAGTACGTAGACGATCTCCGGAAAGAAGGACATACCAACAGCTCTAGACTGCTAGACTAGTGCGCTTGATTAAAGACTCTCGCGTCTCGCCAATTAAGTCGGATCGCAGAAGCACTAGTCTATATATATATATATCATCAGTCGATACACGTCCACTGCTGAACATAGGCCTCCCCCAGAGGTCCCCATATCGATCGAGCCAGACCTGCCCGCATCCAGCGTCTTCCCGCGACCTGCCGAGCACTAAGGACGGTTACTTGTAAGGGTTCATGAAGGAGAATTTGGGCCATTTCCCTCCACGCTTGCCTAATGCGGGTTGGTGGGAGCCAGAGCCTCTTCTGTTGATTAGCTTGGTGCACCACGAGCAGATGAGGTTGGCTTAAGTTCCCTGAATTGTTGCACGGGAAATTATGATGTGTTAAATTAAACGTTTACGCTTTATTTTTAATAATTGAATTAACCAATTCAACTGGTGTGTGGATCACTTCATTCTTTTCCGAAACGTGTTTACTTATCGTCGAATTACTTTCATTTCTTCTTTTCGATTCGATAACATAATATCATCGAATTACTCGAAATCCGGGTGCCCATAATGTTGTATGTCAGTTTTGCTCCTTCGAACCGGATTTTATGTAATTGCTGAACTAAATGTGGCCGGCGTTGAATCCGGAGCGCCGGAGTACGCATGTGAAACCGACCGTTCAGTTTTCCCGCATTATTATTTAATTGATTATACAGGTAACCGAGTATTAAGTGGAGTTATGTAACTTAAGTTACTGTAGCCAAGGATATGTATACCAATAAATTGTTATTATTTTTATTACAGACAAAGTCCTATAACTACAAGTAAAGAGAATGGAACTAAAGTTCTGGACTTCGTTGTTACTTTTAATGTAATATCTTTATTCGCGAAATTTAAAAGAAGTTACTCTATCTATTGAATCAGTGTAAATCATCATCACGGTGCTGTACAAATTATTTAAGATACGCATTCCGATCTTTTGATTTATGCGTCCAGATAATGCTTATCAACATGATCGGATAATCACTTCGTCTGTCCTAGACGCGTGATACGGTGTCACCTGGTCGTTGTTGTATATGGTCATACCATTGTTGGATCTATCTTCGACGTTGATCGCCGATATTAGTGGCGAGTTTGTTTATCGACGTCCATCGTCCCATCAGTGGGGCGATGTTAGCCAAATTGTCGCAACCAGCGCGCGTGGTATGTGGGTTGGCGCGCCGGAAATAGACTACACATGAACCACTACCAAAATAGAATGCAGCGATAGTCTTGTTTGTTAAAAGGCACAGTGCGTTCTAAGTACTCATGTCATATTTAATTAAAGCTCTATAGACCACTATATTATATACTGTAAATAACCTTACTTATGTTACAATTTTATAATACAAGAAACTTGAAATTAAGTTAATTAAATTTACCAGTAAAAGAGTATTTTACACGAAGGTCTTGCGCTCACATGACACAGACCTACGTTAATTTCATAATCGGCATTGTAAAAGAACAAACGCATCGCTTTCCACTGGGTCAGGGATCAGCAACCTTTTGAGTAGGAAGAGTTAAAATTTACGATTTACAAAATTTCATATTTTAATGTTTTGATAGGGTCCCAAAAACTTTTCTTACCTTCAATGAATAGACCCTGTATAAAGTTTTTTGATAATATATATATGGTGTAATTAGATAATCACTCTTTATTTAAATAAAAAATTTAAATAATTGAACATTTACTAATAACACTAACTTGTACTTCGATGACAAACAATCGAGCGAACAAATTGAACATGAGTAAGCGGGGGCGGGAGCGGCGCAAGAGAGTCCTAGTGGCTGAGAGAAATGTTGCACAGTTCTCGTTAATCGATTCTGGCTAAAGAGCCGCAGCTTCACATCCAAAGAGCCACTGGTTGCCGACCCCTGCATTAGTTGAGCGTATTGCTCGGGCGAACCTGAAGAACTGGGAAACAGTCTAGAATCTTTGTTAATTACATCTCACGAAATACAAACAAATCTGTATAAAATGACCTTGCATTTATAATTCGTTTACAGTGAATATGGTAAAGAGTTTTTTTTATTCCACTACGCATACAAATTGAGTATCAGCAAGCTGAACATGCGCTCGTCTCACGACGTCGGGCGGAAGCCGACGCGCAAGCTGAATAACAATGAACCTGGCGCGCCGAAATAATTAATTATCCACGCTTGAGATTTTCATTATTCAAATCCGGCTGCTGGGTCCTCGTGCGCGAAATCACCGCTCAAATGTTGGTACACGTGTTGGTTACAGTACTCCTATGGCGCAGCGAAAGCCTTAGTCTCGAGGGAGCGCCAACGCCGAATGCTCTGAGCTTGCGGTAATGAAGTTCTTGCTCGTCTTAGAGCCCATTTAGATCTGAATGTAGATCGGACTAATTAAAAAGCTGTAGGTATAGGTATTGCAAGAGACCTATGTTCAGCTGTTGAGATTTTTTTTTTATTCCAATTAGGCGACGAGACGAGCGGCACGTTCACCTGATGATAAGCGATACGCCTGCTCATAATAACATCGCGCTAATTAGAATGGTATACACTGCACCAAGTTGCGCTCGTCGCTTTGAGACACAAGACTTAAAACCGGAACACAGTAATGTTTGTATACTGCTGTTTGGCGGCAGAAATAGCCACTACGGTGGTACCTACCTAGACGGTCTCCGGCAACAGAGACCTACCACCAGCAAAGAGATTATGATGGTAATGATAAGGTACTCCGTGATGACGTCTGTACAGCTTACAGTTCAATCCTGTAACCATGGGTGCTGCAAAACACTGGAAGCGTACGGGCAAAAAATTAAGAAACTCTTTAAGATCTGTAAAATTTTGTTTCTCTTAAATGTGTAATGTTCGCGTAAAGAACACAGGAAATCATTACAACTGTGTACATTGTTACTTCAAAAGTTACATTGTAAATTTAATATTGTTTTTTGTCCTCATACATGATGCACCAGGAAACGCAGATCGTGAACTTCAATGATAATTACATTAATAAAAAAAAAACAGTTGCTTATAAAGGTGTTTAACGCGGCAGACGTTGCAGTGTATATATTTATTGGAAACGAATATTCAGGAGTTTCTAACATATTCAAACATTTACAAGTGGTAACCACAGCTATCTTCCAGGGTGTCCCAATCAGTGGATTAAATTGATCATTCGTAGCTTATCATCTAAAGAGTAGTAAAGTGCAAATTCTATTGAGACATTGTAAACAGACACTGGATTTTATTTATTCGTATGTAGACGTTACTTCAAAGAATCTTTTGGCAGCAACGATTTCGCCGGTCCAAAACGGCTGGGCGTTACGAAACTCCACCAAGTGAACTCGTGTACGAATTCTATTGCAAATGTTTATAGCTTTTAATTACTCAGTAATTTGCGTTTTTTATACGTTACGTGAATTAACTAATTTGGGAAATATAAATCGGTCGCATGTTGTCCAGCAATCAATATATGTATAAGCCACAAGCAAATCGCTGAATGAGATCATTTGCAAATCTCTTATTTTTTCTCCGGTATTCCATCAATATTTCATCATCAGCCGATAAATGTCCACTGCTGGACAAGGTCTCCCCCAAAGATCTACACATCGATCGATTCTGCGCTGTCCTGGTTGCAGCGCCATGCCAATGACTGTTAAAGTCAGCATGGCTTCCGGTATCGCCGGACACTAGGAACCGTCGTATGAAAGGATTTGGGCTCTTTCCCACCACGTTGGCCCATTCCGGATTCGTATCAATATTTGAAGATATAAAATTATCTATACAGTTTTATTCATAGGAATGACGAAAATCGAATAATCTTACAAAAACTCTACGGGAGAAAATTTTAAAAAAAAATGAGCATTTGCCAACACTTGCGTAAAGCAGAGCCAATAAAGCAAACACTCAGGCTTAAAGACCTTAGTTCTTAAGTGTACAAAGAAATGCTAGAACAATTAACGACGAAGTCATATTTAAGGAAAGGGTAAGGAAAAGTGTAAACTGATTGTTAATTTTGTTACAAATTGTCATTTTCGTTGTCAACGCTTTATCAAGTGATCAAGGATTATTTTTGTTACAAATTTGGTTTAATCATATTGAATATTTTATAGAAAATGACACGAAGCACAATCGACCTTAAAGTGCAGGGAATAGATGCTGTATTGCGAAACATCTAGTGATGCAATTAGACGTTCCAGTTCGCCCTGAACTCCACCACTCTTAACGGACTGAATTTGCTAACATCGTATTTGGTATTATATCATCCAACAGCGTGATGGTATGCGTCCCACTCGCCCACTTCGACCGTTGTGCAATGCGTTATATATTTTGTTTAAGTAATTAAACGACGAGACGAGCGGGGCGGTCACGTGATGGTAAGTGATACGCCTGTCCATAACAATGTGGCGTTAGTTCAGATGGTATGCATTGCGCCGTACTGCGCTCGTCGCCTGGGACGTAAGATGTTAAGTCTCATTACCCCAGTAATTTCACTAGCTACAACGCCCTTCAAACCGGAACACAGTAATGATTGCACAGTACTGTTTGACGGCAGAAATAGGCACGGTAGTGGTACCCACCTAAACGATCTCCGGCAACAGAGACCTACCAGTAGCTGCATCCCATCCGCTGCTAGGCAACGCTCGAAACTGCTGATCAAACAGAGGAAACTGGTTTTTACTGTGTATATGTTTAGGATATATTGATTTCAATAATTACAGCATTTTATTCATTGTGGCTAATGAACTTTTAATCGACAATGGAAGTATAATAGTTTTCGATTTTTTTTTAAATTCTTTGAGACGTCAGCCCCATAGGCTCAAACAAAAGGCACAACACAAAAATATCTCTTAGGGTGCTAATACTGTAGTTACAATGTATCAAAAGTAGCTCGTGTTGCGCCAGACCTTGTGAATTTTTTTTGAAAAAGTATACGAAGTAAGTTTATGTCAAATAAATCTCAAAAAAAAATACAACTTAAGAGGAGAGAAGATAAATAGAATTATTTTTACTTATGTTTTTATTTAAAGTCGTAAATTTAAGTGATTTTTTTTTTAATATTGTTTACTAGATACTTAGATAAACACGAGTAAGAGAAACCCTATTAGTAGAAAACAGTTTACTCCTACAGGCTTAGTATTTGCCGCAATACTTTACTGTGACCTATTCATTGCCATTATGAAAACATATATATGTATATCTATGGACTCCGATCGCACAAAATGGCGAACTCTTCATAATCTCTTTGTATACATCAGTCTTGACGAAACACCAGATTTTACAAACGTTTCTGAACTTCTAAGCTTTTTACTTCTTGATTATTATCAGCCGACAGACGTCCACTGCTGGCATAGGCCTCCCCCACAGATCTCCACATCGATCGATCCTACGCTGCTCGCATCCTTCACTATATGGTCGGACCACCCGGTGGGAGGCTGCCAACACTACGTCGTGCGGTACGCGATCACCATTCGAGGATGTTGGTACGCCATCGGCTGTCAATCCTTTAAGCAATGTATCCTACCCATTGCCACTTGAGTTCAGCAATGTTTTAGGGTATATCAGTGACCTTAGTTCTTATGCGGATCTTCTCATTTCTTATTCGTTCTTCTTAGGGCATATAATTTGAAAATATATGCTTTTTAACTATGGTGATCATCAAAGTTAGATGCGTAAGTGCATACATATACAAATAACTTTCCTTTTAAACATAAAAAAACCATTATCCTTCAAATTCTGTTATGGAAAACTTGAAATAGAAAACCTCTTTTAACCCCCTAAGAAAAGTCACTGAAAGCAAAATACATAATTACACCGTGCCCACGTCTGGAGTGTTGGGGAACAATTCCCCTCTCTTAACGAGAAGGCTCGAGATAAAGCGCACTCCAACTTACACCATGCCATAAACAACCCTCCACCTCGGCCGCAAACAATAACACTGTGACACGACCCGTCTGAATAAACGCATATACTCACGAGAAAAATGCAGTTTCCGGAGGTCTAGATGTATTTATTGCGTGTATGTTGTTAGTTCAGCGCTGTGTTTCGTCAACAACTTTCATCTGGAGATGTGGGTAGCGGGGTGGCGTTGCGCAACGCACGCGCCGCTACAGCGAGCGAGGTGCTTAATCCGAGCTGGTGATTTGCATTAGACAACGCAGCAGGTACGTAGCGTAGAAAGCGTGTGCGATGTCTGCCATACATCGCCGGCCTGGCTCCGGCGACCTTTTTTTTTTTTTTTTGTTTTCGATGGGGAATGCATTGAATTGCATACACACGGGGCGTGGGGGAAGATAAGCTTCCCCCTGTGGTATGTGGGGCTCCCGGCGCCTGAAGGGCATCCGGATACCCACTAAACCCCACCGGTGTTACTTCTCTCCGCTATTGGCAGGGCCACGGGAACGCGCGAGCATACTTCCACGACCCTGCCGCGGATGCTTGCCTCGTAGGCAGGCTCTACTCGAGGGAGGGACGGCTCCCCCAGTCCACGTCGTGATGAGCCGGAACACACGGCTCACCATCCAACCGACTCAAGGGTTTCATGTCATGGACGACGGCGCCCCGAGCCGCCGCCCTGATAACCCTTGCTAAGGCGGCAGAGTGTGATGTTCGGCGATCGCTCGCCTTCTGCGCCTTAGCCTTCTCGCGGGATCTAGCGCTTCCGTTTCCCTTCTCCGCTCCGATTCCTCCTTGCACGACATGACTTCGTGCGCGAAGGTTTCTGCGGCTTGCCACTTCTCTTCACTCTCAGTCATGGCCAAGATCAACGCTGCTAGAGTGAGGTCTCTTCCAATGACGATGGTGAGTGTCGCTCTTTGTGTGTCCCAAGCGGGACAGACAAGCAATGTGTGCTGCGCCGTATCCACGCTTTCATCGCAGTGGTGACAAGCCGTCGTTGGTTCCTTTCTAGCCAACTCACACAGGTATCGGCCGAAGCAGCCGTGTCCGGTCACTAGCTGTGTGAGGTGGAAGGAAAGCGCGCCGTGTGTGCGGTCAACCCATCTTCTGAGAACTGGGCAAACAGCAGCGATCAGATCCACGCTGACCTGCGTCTCTGCCAGTCGCTCAGTCCACGTCGTCAGTGCTCTGTCGCGTTCTGAGACCCTCCATCGCTTTATTCTCGCCGGTGAGACGTCTTCTTCATTTGTACGTGCTTCAGCGTGGCGCCAATATATGTTGGCAAGCGACTCCACTTCCAGGTCCCAGGGTATACTGCCGGCCAGGACGCATGCTGCGTTTCCGGAGATAGTTCGATATCCCCGGATGGCTTTTATGGCCATGACTCTTTGCAGCCTGTTAAGTATCCGCCTGTTTTCTGGGGATAAGTTTTTCGCCCAGATTGGCGCTCCGTACGTTGACATTGACCGGACTATGCCAAGATACAGGCGCCGACATCCTAGACTCGGACCTCCTAAGTTGGGCAGGAGTTGAGCTAGGCCTGCAGCAGACTTGGACACCCTTTCATACAACCGTCGGAAATGCTCCTTGAAGCACCAACGGCTGTCAAGGGTGAGGCCCAGGTACGTTAGGGTTCTGCCGACTTCTATCCTTGTCCCTCCGACTGTTATTGCCAGATTCGGTGGCGGTGCGTTTCTGGGTCCGTGAAAGGTGAGGGCCTCTGTTTTTTCGAGGGCTGCCTCAAGTCCCAGGGCGCGTATCCTTCGCACTATGTGTGCGACCGATGCTGTCGCAAGAACCGCTGCTTCACGATGCGTTTTACCCCGATTTATCACTAGCGTGTCGTCCGCATAGCATAACACTGTGGTGCCAGGTAGCGTTGCAGCTCGCAGGACCCAGTCATAACCGATGTTCCACAGGAGTGGCCCTAGAGCTGACCCCTGTGGAACACCGCAAACAACTTCTCGCTCAGACCATCCTTGTTGGGTGGGAAAACGCACCAAGCGTGCCGATAAGTAATTGGCGATTGTCCTCTGCAAATAAGTGGGTACTCCGTGATAGCGAAGACCCTGCTTTATGGTTTCCCAGGGCAGGGAGTTAAAGGCGTTGGAGATATCCAATGATACCGCCAGCACTACCCCACCCCGTGTCACCTGTTCCTCTACTATCGCTTGTAGACACGCTATCGCCCCAATGGTTGCCCGACCCCTGCGAAAGCCATGCTGGTTGTCGTTGAGGTTAGGGCCAACGACCTCCAGATGCTTCGATATGCGCGCCACGAGCACCCGTTCTAATATTTTGCACACTTCGTCGAGCAACACAATTGGGCGATACGCCGAGGGTTGGTCTGCCGGGCGTCCGTGTTTGCGAAGTAGAACCAGCTTGCCTGTTTTCCATCGGCATGGAACGCGGCCCTGAACTACGCAAGCCGTTAGAACAGCAAGCACATGCGCCTCCATCTCTCTTGTAGCTAGAAACAACGCGCGTCCCGGAACTCCGTCCAGTCCAGGCGCGGTGTTCCTAGCTGCCATCTTCCGAACTGCGACTTCCATCTCCGCTGGTGTTACGGGAGGAGCTTCGCCGTCGTCAATCTCGGCCTGTCGTGGTCCTGGTACCATGGCTGGAGGGTACCACTCGACTCTATTTGGAAATAGCGCCGAGAGTACGTTCTCCCGAAGTACGGGTTCGAGACTTTGGGTCACCGGTGGAGCGGCAGGACGAAGTTTTTGTCTCACCCATTTATATGGCCTACCCCACGGGTCCCTATCGAGCGTTTCGAGCCACTCATTCCAGGCGTCCGCTTTGGCCCTCCGTATAGCGCCACTGAGATTGCGACGAGCAGAGCGGTAGTTTTCGTACAAACTAGCCTCCTCTTCCGGCCCTCTCGTTCTTCTCCTTCGGTACCTCGTGTAGTGACGCCTGGCTGCGACACATTCCTGGCGGAGGTGCTGCAGCTCCGGGCGCCACCAGTAGGTTTGCCGCCGGGGGTTGTGAGCCTTAATCCGGGGCATGGCCGCATCGCAGACGTTTTGGATAGCCTCGTTTAAACGCTCCGCGGCGTCATCAACGTCTGTCCGGACCGGGAGAGGTAGCCACGATTGTACGATGGCAGCTTCGCGCAGGACTTCTTTATTTAGCCGCTTCAGCGCCCACCTCGGACCGCTCTCTGCATAGAGAGCCCTTGCCGCACTGCTAGGGTTTCGGGCGGAGACGTCAAAACGGATGTATCGATGATCCGATAACGTCTCTACCCGATCCAGCACTCGCCATTGTATTATCCGCTGGGCGATGTTGGCGCTCGACAGCGTTATGTCAACAATTGACTCTCCATTTTGTCGGACGCATGTGCTTACAGTTCCTCTGTTCGCGGCGACAAGGCCTATCGCTGTCATCCATTCGACAACCGTCCGACCCTTCGTATCCGTCGCTGGCGATCCCCATAGCGTTGATTTCGCATTGAAGTCTCCAGCGACAATTACAGGGCAAGAGGCGTTGCCGATTAGCGGCGTGAGTTGGTCGAGGAAGGACTCGAACTCTGCTAGCGTTTTGTTGGGGGAGAAGTATGTCCCGACAACTGTGAACATTCCGAGATTGGCGGCGACAAATCCGTGGCCCCTAATCACGTTCCCTGGTGAGGGATCTGTGATTTTGGGACCGAAGACAAGTGCGACCAGAGAGTCTTTGTCCCCGACCCAGTCGTTTCGGGGTAAAACCCGATAGGGTTCAGCCACAACCGCGATATCTATAAGCCACTGCGCCATCGAATGGACCATCAGGTCCTGTGCTCGGGCGCAGTGGTTAAGGTTGGCCTGCAGTATCTTTATGTTGGCCATCAATTACAGGTCCATTTGCGCGTCCTTCTCTGCTCCAGAGGTGCTCGCCGGTGGATCGGGGAGTTTCTGGGACGCTTGAGCCTGAGCGGATTTCCCCTTCTTATTTCTAGCGGGTTTGCCGCAAGCACTGCTACCAACGCGGTGATCCGCCGGTTTGCCTTGGCTTTCACATACGGCGCAGTGCGGAGGAGCCTCACATTTTGCCGAAGTGTGGCCTGGCTGCCCACAGCGGAAGCAGAGCCCGCTACGGTCTGTCTCGCAGGTACATTTCGCCATTGCGTGACCGGCCTCCTGGCAACGGTAGCACCGCATACCCCGATTGGGCAGCAGTGTCAGTCGTGCTACAGTCCACCCGACTTGGATCGTAACGTCGGGTGCCATCGCCCTCTTGGCAGCCTCCACTGGGCAGCTGATCCAGGCGGTGCCTCTACCGCTACGATCGTGGCGGATGACGCCGACCTTGATTGATTCGGCAGAACATTGTCCAAAGCGAGCGATCGCTTCTGCGACGTCTTGTGTTGTCGCCGAGTCGTCGAGACAGGAAATTCTCATCTCCACACACTTCTGTGGCCTATAGACTCTGTGGCTCCGGCGACCTGATGCGACCCGACGCAACCCCACGCAACCCGACGCGACCCGACGCGACCTGCTGCGAGACCACCAACAATGACATTAGTTAACATTGTGTGTTATCTTACGTACAAATCATTTTGTTTATGGACGTTAATAGTTGCCCGATCCTCGTCGGCAACTGGTTGAGATCTTCTAGATATGTCAAAAATTCTTTCTTCTTTCTTTCTTTCGCTCAAAAATCTTATCCGTTGTTTTTATAGTTTCATCATACCAAAGACTTCAGTATACCTAACTCGTTCACTATTCTCTGATGATGTTTAATGCTGCTGCATTTAACAGGCATACACTGCTCCTCTGATACTAGGCTCCTTCACGCAGCTCAAGACGAAATGTAATGTGTTTAAATAAATAAATAAACAACCCTGTTAATGATCCCACTACTGGGAATCGTGGTCTGATCTCACAAGGTGTTTAGACTGACGGTAGGTCATTATAGCCGGAAATCGCAAGTACCACCGCAGGTCCTATTTCTGCCACGAGAAACAGTGCTGTAACATTACTGTGATCCGGTTTAAAGGGAGTCGTTGCTAATAAAATTACTTGGGTATCGAGGCTTAATATGTAATGTCTGAAGGCGATGACAACCATGTGGTGTAATGTATATCACGGTAACCGGTTGCCCGTTGTTGTGTGAACGTTCGCGTATCATCAGTGCGTCAAATAAAAATCTAAAGGTTGTAGAATTTTTGATATATCTAATACTAAAAATTATTAAGTCTTATATTAATGGAAAGGAATATTATTATCAAACTATAAACATACCATCTTGATGCTTTTACCATGACTAGTCATAAAAAGCGTTAATTTTTTTAAATGTTGGCACCAATTTTTTTTAAATATGAAAACATAAATACTTATACTTTATTGAACGAAGCGACGAGACGAGTGAGACGTTCACCTAATGGTAAGTGATACGATATAGTGCGACGGACAGAAAAGTTAATGGTATGAATGTTTTGGTTGCGTAAGGTCCCGTATAGTCTCCACGCCGGCGGCCGAAGATACGGTGCTTGCTCAGCCATCGGCATGGAAATCGTTTCCGAGCTGTTTTAATTGCGTGCGATTTGATATCATCAGCGAGTGCGTTTTGTTGACTTTCACCGGGCGATACGATCGCAGGGGGTTCGCTGTACGCACTCGGTTTTTTTTTAATTCCTATGTTTCAACACTCACCGCACTTCTTTGACGCTAATAGGCATTATACAAAACCTAGTGCATTACGAAGATAGCGAACTCACTACTTGTAGGCGAACAATAAACAAATTAAGAAAATTGCATGTGATAGTATTGAAGAAAATAAATGAGACTTGTTAGCTTTATGAATATAAACCCAACCTCACTGATCTTTTATGTAACCCTCGAGCTGAATATTAACTAAGTAAGCTTGCATTTTCGCCAGATTTATGATTGAACATTTCTCTACGTTTGTGTTAACTTTTACATTACAGTACTTACAACCAAAGAGCAGATTTATTATTATATCATCATCACCCAATAGACGTCTGCTGCTGAACATAGGCCTCACCCAAAATACCTCCACATCGATCGGTCACGCGTTGCTCGCGACCAGTCAGTTCCCGCGATTCTCACCAGATCGTCGGTCCACCTTGTGGCAGGCCTCCCAACACTACGTGTACCGGTACGCGGGCGCCACTCGAGGACCTTACTGCCCATCGGCCGTCAGTCCTTCGAGCAATGTGTCCTGAACAGGGATGTATTATAATACGCGAGAAATTCAATAGTAAGAATGCCGTGGTAGTTAGTCAGGCGGTCAAACGCGCTGTACGTCTCGAAGAGATGCGAGTTTGATCTCCATTGAGCTTGTTCTGCATGGACATGCACATAACCCGCAGTTAGCTAGCATACTCGTAAATGGCCTGAATTTGGTTTTGTGTGAGAGCGCCCGGAGTCCCAGTAGTGGGAACATAAGTTAGTCTAATTTTTTATACTACATAAGTAATACATTTAATACATTGTCCAAGTGGATACATTGTTGTGGTGGGTGTGAGGAGCACGATGGTTTGGAGTTGCGGGTGTGACGGCGGACGGAGCGCGACGACTGTTTGGGGCAGGTGGCGAGGGGTGACCCCATCAGCACCGTGCCGTGTTAGGCTGCATACCCACCGGTCCGATAATAGTATTTGACCGGGTATAGACCTGGGATAAATATATTTATATATTTACTGCCAATTAAATGGTACTCTCATATGTATATATTATTTTATGCTATTAATATTTGCTTCTAACTTTTGATTATTTTCTCTATAATTTGTTTTTTTATGTTAAATAATGCATTCTCACTACCAGTGTTGGCCTCATGACTATAGTCAAAATAATTCATACCTAAAAGTCTAAGTACATCGTAAAAAGTATATCGGCTTAAAACATTTGTCTATCCGAATCTAAATCATCATCATCATCGTAACAGATAGACGTCCACTGCTGAACATAAGCCCTCCCCAAAAATCCCCACATCGATCGGTACTATGCTGCCCGCATCCAGCGGCTTTCCTGTGACCTGGGACCATCAGGCGTCGTCGTTTGTAAGGGTTCATATGGCGGGTTTGGGTCATTTCCCACCACGCTAGCCCAATGCGGGTTGGTGGGGGCCAAAGCCTCGTTTCTTGATTAGCAGGATGCACCACAAGCAGGTGAGGTTGGCTGGGGTCTCGTGAGTTGTTATGCGAGCCACCTTACACCCCCGATTCTAAATAACTTAAAATAATCATAATATACCTACCAATAAGTCATACTTATAAGTAAACAAATACAGTTCAAGGTTACTTAACCCAATGTAGACGCAGCCTAAACCCGCTTCTCGCATGGGGGCCCGCCGTAACATCTTCACGACCGCTTTATTCCAGTATAATGATTGGAAACTTACCCACCTTCATTCCTTTGTCTTCTTCTGATATAAAGTTAGAATAACATGTTATTATTATTATTATTATTTTTCTATTTATAATATGCTAGCACTTAACCTCTATTTCACATGATGTGACAATGAGGCTGCGGATAGCGAAGTGTGCTCCAGTATACCCTAGCTCTTTATATGTGGACAGACAATGTGAAGGTGGTAACGAGCTAGGCTGGCTAGAATAAACCCCACTAGTATATTACAGACACTTCTCATAAGTTATCAGTGTTTACTGCTGCACCTATATATACAAATATATTACTGTACACCGGTTAAAATGACCCCGCAGTTTAGTATTAATATTGAATTAACAGGACGTACGAACTTAACTATCAAATACGATATTTTTTTTTTGTTTTATAACTCACTTAATATTTTTTTTCTCTTATTTTATTAACAATTACCATTGTCTGGATTATTATTTTTAAAAGATATTTACAGTGGGCCTTGTAAAAAAGCTTCAAGTCGCACAGAGAGCAATGGAAAGGGCTATGCTCGGAGTTTCCCTGCGTGATCGAATCAGAAATGACGAGATCCGCAGGAGAACTAAAGTCAACAACATAGTCCAAAAGATTAGTAGCCTCAAGTGGCACCGGGCAGGACACATCGCTCGAAGGACTGACAGCCGATGGGCTACTAAGGTCCGCGAATGGCGACCGCGTACCGGACGACGTAATGTTGACAAGCCTCCCACCAGGTGGTCCGATGATCTGTTGAAGGTTGCGAAAACCAACTAGATGCGTGCAGCGCAGGATCGATCGATGTGGAGAGAGAGGAGAGATCTATATCCAGCAGTTGACGTCTGTCGGCTGATAATGACAAATGATAATGATGATAAAATATATTTAGCGTTGTGTACGTATATGATTTCTTTACACATACATAAAAGTGGCGTCACTTATTTCGTATCAGCGCTGACGTGTCAAATAAATAAATATATACTTATGACATGTAGTTCAACATTTGTTGCAAAAAACATATTTCCTACAAAATTGAACCTGTGGCCAGTTGACCATACCCTGCGTCCAATGCCGCTGTTCACGTGACAATGGGCAGTACCTTGCGGCAGTTGGGCGTGCTCCGGGCACCATGACCTTGACATGCTTGCCCAAATGACGTGATCGGCAGCGTGTAGCATGCGGGCACTGCCAATATACTCGCCCGGCGACCGCATCCGGATGATATATTAAAACGTGGTTAAATAAATAACTCTCATACTTAAAGAACTGAATGCATCACAGCCGAAAATCGTCTCGTGTTCGCATTCATTGCTAAATGATGAGAATACTTTAATAAGCTTTTATACATATATTTTTTTAATTTCAATGTTTAAAAAAATATCCTGCTCGTTGTCTAAAGTCTTGACTATCGTCAATACTAGGTTTAAATTAATTACTGCGTTACTTATCCTGATCTGGAGACTGTCAAACATTTTACTGCAGCTCGCTGCCGTCGGAGTTGCGAAAATGTTACAAATTCCATACATAGGCTTGTTTAAATTATTTTTTAACACTGGCTACAAAAAGCAAAGACTATCTTTTTTTTATAATGAAGATTGCGCCGCAAATTTTAGTGACAACTATTGTAGCTTCATCGGACCCAGGGCTCGCGGGTCTAGTATCCGCAAGCTAAATGACTAACTAGTATGATCATTAATGAATATGTTACTTACATGATACTACGATTTTTTTTATTTTAATCGAACTCTGACATACAGATATTATAATGATACCTATCATGATGATAGTCTTATTAGAATCTCGGAGATGGATCTTCATGCGATAATTTCATGAAACATAATAAAACTTCACTTAGTACTTTAACACGTGCCTACTTTGTGATCCGTAACCTTGAGAAAAATATTAGACAATTTGTGTAACAGCAGACTTTACCCTCTAAATATATCTACCGTCTGCGCAAATCACACTTGATTCAATAAGACACCCCTCAAATTAGAAACTAGACGTCTCACTGAACCACAGTATTATATTACTATTCAGTAGATATGTATTATTTAGTGAAGTTTTTTCTGTGTGCAATATTATATTTTACATTATTTATTTCACAAAGCAAACAAATGTATCGTAAGTTAGAAATATACAAAAAGATGTAAGGCGCCTCTCCGAATAGCGAAGGTTGGCGATCAGTTCATCACATTTAGCCCGATCTCTTGCGATGCAGAAGGGTTGAGTGGCACTCGCGATCTCGGTCCACTCCTAGGCGTTACACAGCCACGATTCCCGACGACCAACACTCCTTTTACCCGCTACTTTGTCCATCATGACTTGTTGAAGCAGTTCATGCCTATCGTGCCTAAGCACATGGCCTAGACATGATAATTTTCTCGTCATAACGGTCTGCGAAAGTTCGCATTTTTAATTTAACCGTCGCATAACTTCCTCGTTCGATACTTTCGGATTCCAGTAATGAAGTATGATTTAGTAAAAAAAATACCCTAGGTGAACTAAATATTAAACTCGCCACCGCGTGATCAGTTAAAGTATTTTGGATAATGTAACTTAATACGAAGTATTAAATCGGTTCGTACCAATCCATAGTGTACTAACTATTGAACAGCCATAATTACATCTGGTTTTACATGCGGCAGGTTGTACCTGTGCCTCTAATGAGCTTAAATTGTCTTAGTTTGACTTACACATATTTATATAACACGTGGCCTGCACGAAACCCGTCTGCGTGTCCGTCCACATGCCTGTGTAATGTGAAATACGTCGAAACAATCGTCCAATGTATGAGCCCCTGGAGGAAATGTTAAATAATACTCGTATAGTGAGCAATAATGCGAGTTATGCTATTGTATATCGAGCATGGAAATCTTATAACAGTTATTGCTGGTGTTAACTCTTGATACGATGGAAACTTAATAAAAGACTAAAGAAGTACGGACGTATTAATTTGTTGTATCTTTTAATTCATGTATATATAAAGTACTACATGTACACACTTTACTGGTTAACGTAGTACGTAGCTGACTTTGAGAATAATGAATGGTTCATCTCCGGAAATGGTGGTAGTTCGCGAGAGGGTGCTCGGGTCTTGTAAAAGGAGACCTCGGACTATCCTAAACAAGAAGAAGCTGTAGTTTTTTTCCGAACGTATATCCAGGCGTCTACAAATACTAAGGACAATAATCAACGACAATAAGTTTTCACATAACCTTGACTTATCTCTAGAAGACAATATATCTTTTGAAGCTTCTCCGTCTGATCCAAAACAAAAGTGCAAGGCAGTTAAGATTTTGCTAATACTGTTTGTATCTCATATAAATTTATGACGGAATATTTGATCCAAACCGCCGCTTGCAGTGTATGCAACAGATGCTCCAGTAGTAACGTTGTGTAGATGTACTAGCTGAGGTGGGCACTAGTGCACAGCGACAGATAACAAGCTCACACGACCGCCCGCCCGCCTACACTCCCACTCGCCCACTCTTACCTCGCAACTTGCCTTGGCGCCGGCGGCAATAGCGGAGTTCGTTTGTCAGCGTGTTTGCTACAAATTAAATGATTATAATTAAATGTTTGCATTTAATGTCTTTAGAAAACGAATTACAAGATCTATAAATTGGATTGTGTTATGAACAAAAGTAACAGAAGCTATATTCAGGTTACTTGTAAAATCAAATCGCTTTATAAAAAATTAACTCAATTATAACCTCGTTAACTGATTATAGTTGTGTTGTAAATGTTATATTTTTGACACATTTAATATCTGATATTATAGATCAATACAGTTCACATTAAACTACTGCCTTTGTAACATAGTTAACTTACATGAAAAACGTATAGTTAAAGGGAACTTCACCTGTGTTTGATGTTATACCAAATAGCGTGCCGTGCAATGTATCCTCCAATAAATACGATGTTTACTGTCGGTCAGTAAAGCGAAACAATATAAAAAAGTGCACCATTCTCAACGCATATACAACTTTTTACATTCTAACGTCACATTGTTATGAGCAGGCATATCTCCTATCACCAGGTGAACATCTAGGCAGTTTCGTTTGCGCGTTATTTTGAGGTGACCATCGAACAGAAACTAGTTTTTCTTTTATATAATAATTGTTAGCTCCTGCCGCTGTAACTCTAGCCGCACATCAACAGAGGCCTTTGTGATACTATGCTGCGGTTTTTGTTAAGAAGTAGTTTTCATGCGCGTGGGCAGCTCGTGTTCGCGAGCTGGAGGTTTAGCGCCTGCGCCATCCAGCGACACTCTGGATTTAACTTTGAGGTTACCAGGTAAGAGTTTGTTAATTGATTTGAAATATTACTATTTATCACCGTAATGTCTTTTCTGACGTCTAACAATTGTATTTACTGTATTCATCCGAGGAGCCGCAACTAGCGAAAACATTGACATTGATATTTTCCTTGTGAAACAGCAGTGGCAACAAAATAGGATGTTTACTCATAACTGATTTTATTTTAAAAAGATACACGCTAAAGTTAGTGAAATACCTAGGCTTGCAATTAACGACTATTAATGGTCTTTCTCATAACGAAGCCCCATTGAAGATATTAATGGGCAGATGTGTCACTTATCACATGAACCTCGTGCAAGTGCACGCTTCGCTTTTTTGTAAACAATTAAAGTGAAGGCACCATAAGTATTCGCGTTATCATTCCGCAACACGCGGACAGACGGACGGACGGCGACGCGATAAGGATAAATATAGCGCGCCCTGACGTACGCGCACAAGGAGAAGGTTCCGCACAAAGAGACTATCAATGTCAGATAATGACAACTGCGCAGAAAGTGGATTCGCAATGTTAACGTTAAAATATATATATATTTTTATACACTATGGGCTGACAATTGACCACATTTTTACTCGGTGTTAAGTGACAATGAAGCTCAAAGGCTTTGGATGAAAGGGAGCGTACACTTTGCTGTAACAGCTCACGGGACCCAAACCAACCTCACCTGCTCGTAGTACGCTCTCCTAATCCACAAACAAGGTTCTAGCACCCACCAGCTCGCATTGGGCCAGTGTGGTGGGAAAATGCGCAAATCACTCAAATATAAACCCCATCAAACGCGGCGATCTTTGGGGGAGGTCTATCTCCAGCAGTGGACATATAACGGCTGATGATGATTATTATGAATCAGATTTATAATTTATCCTAGTTTTTTTATCTTATTATCAACACCTCCGGGGCAAAGAATGTAAGTGCCACTGTGCCGGAAACGACTGAACTGATGCAGTGTTACTTAGTTTTCCGAGCTCTACCGATTGGTATATTTAAAGTTGTGAAATTCTCGAAATACGGGTGAGGACGACTACTACTTTGTGTCGTTTAACATCAGTTTTTTTGCAGTTTTTGGGACGTATAAAACAGAAAAATATTTTACTTTTTTACTAAGTCAAATTCTACCCTATGTTATTTTTAATATGTTAAATTAAAATAATTTCTACATCTATCGTCATTTAAAGAAGGGAACCATTTTTGGCATGTCACATTTTAAAACAACGACACAAAATCCGTCGGTAGACCGGGAAGTGATAGGACATATAGACAATGTGACGATGCGTTGGATGTCTGTCTGTCTGCTATAGCAATACGCAGCGCCAGTTGCCTCGACACTTTGAACTTACCATGTCGTGCAAACCGAAAACGGTAGCAAAAATAAACTTATGTTAGTATCACATTAGATCACAAGTATCTTTCCCCTACTTTTTGTTGGCGGTCAGGATGGGGGTTCTCGTCGCCTTCTCAGTAATCCTGAGAAGGACAACGGCTGGATGTTGTCTCAGGTCATTGAAGTAGTACTGCCGAGGCTGGTAGGGTCTGCAGAAAGCAGACCGCGGGACGGGCTATCCCATCGTAGCGTTAGAGACGCTATGGTTGTTGACCCCGCGACCTCTCTAAACGCTGAAGGTGACCACTGAGGGTGTTTTAGTGGGTAAAAATCTAGACATAACCCTGAAATCCCTTCAGAACGTATCTTTTCAAAAATTTCCTCTCCGAAACAAAAAAAAAAATCAAATTATCTGTTTATAGGATGGTGTTATTAATAACGTTGTTGAGAATTATGTGCTTACAAAATAATTTAGCACATCCTCTGTTCTATAGATTGTATCATTCAAACTTTACACAACGTAATGCAGCGTATCGCTCTTTCAACATATTTACTCAACATCCGACGTTATCTCACATTCGCATAACAAGTTGAAGTCGTCTCGATCCTTTTCACTTAGTTCAAGTGCGTCCAAGTGAAAATATTGCAAGCGCCGGTAACGTGCATGTCAATATGAGAAACGACGCATTGCGAAAGAGTTACAAGGAACTGAACCCCGCACCGCGTTACACGCATACCTCATTGCACCACCTGATGCTAACGTTCGCGGCACATCGCGATGTTTCTCAAGTTCAGTAATTCTTCACAGTATTACTGTATCGTATACTACAAAGGAGGTTATTCAATTTTATTTTCTCTGTCGTCCACTCTGAGTATTGACACGTTGAATGCCACGGGTGGTGGGTGTAAGGGGTCCCGAACAACCTCACCTGTTCATGGTACACCCTGCTAACCACCAAACGAGGCTCTGGCTCTCACCAACCGACATTTGGTCAGCGTGGTGGGAAAAGGATCAAATCATCCATTCATGTGAATCCTTACCCAATCGATGTGGGAATGTTTAGGAGAGGCGTATGTCCAGCAGAGGACGTTTATCGGCATATAATAATGATTAAATATGTTTGAGGTAATATTCTTATTCGACAAAATGACAAGAAGACGAAGAGAGCGAATCAGCTGATGGTAAGTAATACGTCTGTCCATAACAACGTGGCGCTAGTTAAGATGATAAAAGAACCGCATCGTGCTGTAATCAAAAATCCATACCAAGTCAACATCCAAATAAGGTAGAACTTACATAAAATAGTTAAAAAATGTATATAGATATGGTGTAACTTGATGATATAAGTAAAGGATCCTTTGTTCTAGTAGAATAGTGACGGGTCTCTGCAAAGGTAAAGTATTAATAGACATGGTCCAGCGAAAGTTGGACAATACCGCCGGTTGTACCTTATGCGGTGCGACCACCTCCCCTTCACCTCGCTCCGTTCCTCGCCCCGATTTAGACCCGTCGCGCAAGTTTTTCAGTCAAGAATGTGGAATCATTAGCTGGAATATTCTGTCAGTCGCTAAGTCGAAACGATGCGCCATTCTAACGCACATCGAAAATATCGACTTGAGTCAATACAATGTACCCGATACGCCGTCTTTCTGATATTTCGGTTGTATCATGTGTCTGTGTGTTTCGTCTAGAGCATAAAGCAAATCAAAGTCAATAAAATGATGACAAGACAACTGATGATGCAACAAACATAGTTTCTATTGATGATGTTTTCAAGGATTTACAATAATGTACCGTTTCTCTGACTTCGTTAATTTACATGAATGAACAGAATAAGTAAAAGGGCCCGTTAGTTACTCTATTACAATAATTGTTAGGTTTTTAGACTAGACTGTGAATCTATTAAATCAAAATGATATTCCTCTTCATACGGTTTTTCTGCGTTTATGTAAATCGCTGGGCTCATTACTCGTCCATAATTAAAGTTTCAGTGTAATTGCATCAAGAATTTGTCAGAAGAATTAGGTAATTCGGCAGTTGGGTATCTAACTTAAATGTTTTAGGAAGTGCTACGAATGTTTTAACTAATGGACGGGTACAAAAACAGTAAACTCCATTAACCTGACGCACCTCCAAAATTAATCGACCTTGTACTCTTTGTTCATTTTCTTCGTGCCGTTCTTGATCGTCCTTGATGTTTATATAATGACGATTCTCTATACAATTTATAGTATATTTAATAAGAAAGAGTCGAAGAAGATCATTTTAGTGGAATGGTTATTAAGAAAATAATAACCATTCCACTAAAATGTGTATGAATAATTATTTACTTACTCCTCCGGCGCAGATACCCAAAGTGAGTCTTGGCCTCCGATAAAAGAGAGCACTAGCATTGTCTGTCTCAAGAATAATTACTTATGATTTACAAAAGTTCATTTAATTATTATTAGTTTGAAATGAAAATCTCCATTATCAGAATGGATTCGGATTATTTGCAAAAGTTGATCTAAACGATATAAACACAGTAATACATGGTAAAGCACAATTCATTATTACTGCGAAATCACCACAGCACTATAAATTCGCTAGTTCCAAATCGGGATGGACAATGGCTGCGATTACAAAACGCTCGGTAGCTTTGCTGTACTCCGCCCGAAGTCGAATCGCGTGAGACCATCAATTGAACAGTCGCAGCTCGTGATCGCAACTACTTACAATATAAATCCGTGTCTAATAAGGCGCCTAAGAGAATCGTCCACCAAATCCGACAGGGGAGTGACGTTTGAGTAATTCACTCCGCTCGTTATCGTTGCAGCGGTGACGAGACGCTCGAAGGCTTGAGAACAATGGTCGCGGCGCTGCGGGACAATTATATCGATTATAATACGAGTCTATAATAATCGTTTCAGTTGAAACTAACGCCCTTCGAATCAGTGGGTGCGTTTAAAGTAACTACTGGACTCAATCAAAACTCCCGAAATAATTCATTACACTCGGTAGTTATTTAATAGAATTCTATTATGTACTTAATGATGGAAATCTTCAGTACCTCCTTGAGATATGAAACTTAAGTTTCAAGCACGAATGTTAGTAGTTGTGTCGATGCTTTGTAACGTTGTATTGATTAATGGTTCTATTCATCCAGTGTTTTATTGTTTGTAACTCGCCGTGTGATTTATACCTGCAACGTCCATAACCCTTACTATATTGTTGCGTGTTTTGACCGCTCCACCATTGTTCGCGGGCTGGTTACAGATTTAACTTATGATATTGCTTCGTAGTATTAAATTTTAGCTTGACCTTCAATGTAATGCAATAATTGTTTCAACACGCGTTGACTTTATTACATTAAATGTTATGAAATCTGATTACATGTAGGTTTAAATTGAATAAACCACTATCTAAACTTCGGATCATTCTCCTGTTTTTATCAATACGTACGCCTATACACTTATAGGACGTCTCTCCATATCCAATAAATTGTAATCCAATTGGGTAAGAAGATTTACTTTAACAAAAACGTGGTTTTTATCGAACGCAGAATTTTTGGGTTCAGTGTATCGTTACACTGCAAAGTAGACCACCTTTTGAAATTAAATCCTTGCAATCGGCTTAGTTAGGGCCAAAACTAACATCGCAACACAGTATGCGATAGAAATGGTACGGTTGTTATCGTGTTGTATGGACGCGCGTGACCGGCTCGTCGTAGAACCTTTAAATGTCTTGAATAGGTCCATTTAAGACCGAACATGGCCCTCCGCTATCCACTATGTTAGCTCTATAATCAAGGTTCAGAACAACATCAGGGATAATGCATTTTCCTTTATTTTAATCACGATTGCATCGTGAGGAAGTGTTTTCGACCTTTCCAATGTTTTGGTAACATTCAAGTCGTTTTATGGTATGGCTGAAGGTTTGAGGAGGTTGTTTGCTAATATTCTAACGTTGGAGGTCCTAGAGTCGAGGTTAGTACAGCTGTGAGGCACGTCAATAGCAAACTCGCCTTATTTTAGTAAACATTTACTCAACACAATTGTTCCACACGCTTTCTAACATTGCAACTATTGTGTAGGTGTCATACTTATAATACTAATACACTTTATTTTACTATCTGTTTACAACTTACATACACAACCGGAAGATTATATTTCTTCCTATTCAAATAGGAACATATCATTTGTTTGTAGTGACTCCATTCTGATTTGTGTTAGGTGTTTTAAGCAGAAGTTCATAGCTGTAAAAGTGTAATGGAATTTTTCTTCTAATTGAACATAATTCATTATTAGGTTTAACTTTATTCATAGATACAAGTGAGCAAGGTTTTTATCGTTCCGGTTTTGCCGCGGTAAACAATTCATCCCTTCTTTCAATATCATGTCTTATTCAGTAAATAGCAAAAAGTAGATAAGTTGAATCATGTGTAATGTAGTTGTGCAATGGTAAAAGAGAGCACAATGTTTTCAAATTGGGAAAGAACCGCAGGCACGGAAGTACCGTGTCACCAATCTCGGGGTCCGCACCATAACGACGCACGACGTCTGCATCTCACGATTATATTCCACGTTTAGATCGCAGTAAGCGTAACAGACGGACGGTTACATAAGCCGAGAAAGTGTAATCGCGTCCAATTGAAAAGTATCTCTTTGTGAGGGCAGGCTGAGCGCTGCCCGGACAACGCTCCTTTGTCGTACCCGGTTAAGCTCCGTGGAGCTACTGCGAGGCGTGCTTAATCCAAAACACCAAGAGTTATGGTTGTTTTCTCTTAGTCCTTGCTCTTTCCGGATTGTGTATTTAGCCTTTGACTGATGATACTTTTGTCATTTGCCACGATCAATGCTTTTTCATTTGAATCATATATAATTTTACATTGTTGCTTTGTTCAAACTCCGACACTAAGAAATGTATAATAGGAAATATATTTTTAGGTGCAGTCATAAGTGTTTACTTATGGAGGTATCATTCTTAAAGTTCCAAAAGAATTACATATTTCAGCAATCAAGTAGACCTTTTAAAATTTACTGTTTATTGTTAAAATAACGTTTGCCCTGTTCGCGCTTAACGCAAATTACCATGACGACGCCGTCCCACGTTTAAATTCAATTCGCGACTTTTGAATCAATCACGCGAACTATTACTTCCCCGATAGATTACAATGAAAATATTATTAGTATGCGGGGGATGAGAGCGCTGATCTGTCGCTATCATCACGTCGCTTCCTTGTCTTCACTGATGCATTGAAGAAATTTCCTTGTTTGCTTAGATAATTGCATCTATTGTTATTCCTCATTCGTTCGACGACAAACTAACGAACAATCTTTTTTGTGTAATACAGAGATTAATTCTTATATTTACAAAATTATTGAATCGAAATAAGCTTTTGGCTTGTGCTAAGAAATCGTTCACGATAATAGTCTAACGGTGGATTCCAATCTAGCGTGCTGTATCAATATTTAAACCGCTTTCCAAACCTTAGAGCTATTGAAGTCAAGAGGTGTAAGGGGTCCCGCACAACAACTTATGATACTCAAGCCAACCTCACCTGCCCGTGGTGCACCCCGCTAATCAACAAACGAGGCTCTGGTTCTCACCAACCCGCAATGGGGGCCAGCGTGTTGGGAAATGGCTTAAGTCCCCGCTCCTATATGAACCCCAACAAATGACGGTCCCTGGTTCCCGGAGGCCTACGTCCCGCAGTAGAGTCCATCGGGTGATCATGATAGAAATCTACAGCAATTATTTTTTGTCTTATCCCTTTGATAGAATTCTATGATATATAATAAGATTTTTACATAAAAACAATACATAGGCTCGATTGAAATTTGAAACAACATTGATAATCAAGGTTAACTAATATTACCAAAGATCTTCCCTGATCTAAATCGTTCAACGTACGTCTGACCTCTGCAATGTCATAATAATCTTTTATACGTTAACTGGCAAAATATTAAAATAAAACTTTTATCTAGTGTTCAAGGTGTCATTGAACACTTCTCTTTTAAGACGATTAAAGTTAAAAGGTTCAAATATTAATACAAACTGCATATCACCGAAGTCGAAATAAAATAAAACTCTAGTTTCGTTGAATCGGAAAGTTTGTTTTTCGTTGGCGAACCAATTGACACTAACAACGGTATGTCCGAAACGTGGGCAAAACGTATACGTGGCTCGGAGACCTTGTCCTATATCGTCTGGCATGCACAGCGCAGAGGCGAATGTTCTGCGATATTCTAGGAGCGACTCCCGCGGCTCGGCGCGCGCGCCGCCCGGTATGTGGGACGAGGTAGCCGTGTCCAATACTGCCGGTATTTATATGGGTTACGCAATAACTGTTTGCGAATCTGACTTTTGATTCAACATCATCATCAGCCTATAGAGGTTCACTGCTGGACATAGGCCTCTCTCAAAGATCTCCACATCGCTTCGTCATCGATTTTTAATTGGATGCTATTATTTATTGGGGTAATGAAGCTCAACATCTTACCGTCTCAGGCGACGAGCGCAATTTTATGCAGCGTATGAACATCCTAACTGACGCCACGTTGTTATAGGCGGATGTATCATCATGTGAACATCCCCTTTGTCTCGTCGCTTAATTAAATAAAAAAAAAATTTAAGTTAATTACTTATAATCAAACTGTAGAGATAAAGGAAAAAGCAAGAGATTTTATGTTTTTGAATACATACAGAATTTATTTTGAATTCATTACTGGAACTTAATCAAATAAACGTAACTCTTCACCTCAGCTTTTCACATTGCTGTGGCTTGTGAACCTTTTGTATCGATGAGATACTATCAATTTCATCGTCAGCCGATAGACGTCCACTGCAGGACATGAGCCACCCCCAAAGATCTCCACATATATCGGTCTCACGTTGCTCGCATCCAGTGGGTTCCCGCGATTATCACCAGATCGTCGGACCACCTTGTAGGAGGCCTCCCAATATTATGTCTACCGGCACGCGGGGCCACTCGAGGACCCTCAATTAATTTCAATCTAATTAGAAAGTAATACCTTATTTTCAGTGTCGAGTTTCTACAGCTTTAAATCCAGAGTGGTCTTAATTGCTCCCTAATTTTGGTTTAACTTAATAACTTCACTAGTACTAGAGCGTCGTTCAGACGTTTTACCTTACCCAATGACCTGGATCAAGGGTAAGGTCCAGGACTTTAACCTGGCGACATTTTGAGACACGTGTAACTTAGTTATTCATCATAATTTCTCAATTATGTGTTCTATTAAAAATTATAAAGTGTAAATAATCTAAAGTAAAAGAAATTCTAATTTATGATCGATTTTCGACTACCAAATGTCGTAAAGAAAAAAGTAAACGGAAATATTGTAAGACTTCCGCAACGGGATTGGTATTTTAAATTGTTTACTAAACACGGACTACAACAAGTGACGAATTTAATCAACATCGATCTACATTTTTTTAAATAACTGTGATGAGTAATAACAAGTAATAAACAATTGCTTAACGTAAGTTTAAAAGAATGAAAGTTGATAAGATGCAGAATCCATCAAAAACCTTTAGGTATATTCGCTGTTGACTTACTCTGTCAGTTAAACGTATGGCTCACCTTGAATGGAAAACGTGATGACCGGGTTAGTTGCAGTCATAAAAGCGTAACAAAATATCTACAGTGTAAAATTTTTACGTGGTGCACGCTGCTAATCAACAGACGAGGCTCTAGCTTCCACCAACCCGCATTAGCCCAGTGTGGTGGAAAAAGACCCAAATCCCCTCAATATGAACCTCTACAGACGACGACTCCTAGTGCCTGGCGGTTTTGTGAGCAGCGCAGGATAAGTCGAATTGGAGATTTTTTGGGGGAGGCCTATGCCCAGCAGTGGACGGTTAGGGATTGATGATGAAAATTGAAGCAAATCAGTTATTTGTATTTTAAATAATAATGTGTGTAAACTAGTATCGTTTGTTTTTTCCCATTAATTGTTATGTATTTGTATAAACGCATCCAGAAGGAGTGATGTATATAGATGAACTGTTAATTAATTATTGATGGATTAAACAACGTAATATCAGTTCAAGAATGAAACGGCATCGGTAATAGAGACGTTACGAAAACGAGTGCGGTAGCAGTGCGCAGAAAGCGTCTCCGCTGAGGATTCGGCGCAACTTCTATTTACACGCGGGCCAATGACACCCGAACAAAAAATATAAACAAACCGTCCGTTACACAATAGCGCGACGCCTAGCGCTGTGCGGCGGGTGACCTTGGCGCAAGTTGGCCCTGCACCGGGTGCCGATGACTCTTACGCCACTTTCTTTATCGCCACTTCGATAAATCAACGCACAACGCCCATCGCACATCGCGGTGAGGCAGCGGCCCGACCCGCCGTAACAAGTTATTATTGGACGGAATTTCAGCGCTGCGTCCAGCGTTTCCTACCTGTGCGACATTTTTTTTTATTCCCCAAAGCGACGACCCGAACAGCATATTCACCTGATGATAAGTGATACAAAACGAAGAGATTGCACTAAATATACTGATAGAGTGGCCGATTTATTCAAACGCAAAAATGGATCTAGCAATAGAGATAGAAACAAAATTAAGCTAAGGTACTAAATACTGAAATATTAGGAGATATAATTTGTTTTATTTTAAAAAGGTATCACATAAAGTTATTTAGAAGAATAAATACAATGGGTTAAGAAATCTTGTAAATAGTTAGTAAACGTAGTAACTTAAATTATATCTATGAGGTAATATAAAATGTTTGATAAGGAAGTGTTATTAAAGATTGTAAAAAGGGGAAGTATGTAGAAGATAAGAACTTTGATATAAAGAGTGGGAGATTATTATCCGTTAAAAAAATTATTCGGCTGCTTACAAGAAAGAAGAGCTCATTAGTTTGGAGGCAAAAATAGACGTTGGTAGAGGACGGTTTTCAGTAAGAGACCTGGCTGCATTAAATCTAAATAACTACACTTTGCTTTTATTATTATTCACGTTACGTATTTCCTGGTATCGTTTCCGCAACTTTCCCGTATTATCGATTTAAATGCATATATATATTTTTATGTAACCGTACGCAAAAGTTGCACCCGCTTTAGCACATCCACCTCAAACGTATTCCTCTGCACGTTGTATTAGCATAGTCCGGCAGTATGGACTCGTTACTTTCTTGCAGTTACCTAATCCGAAAACATTTGGATAATTATTTATAACTTGTAACGAGGTACTTGGAATTAATTTGCGCAACGGACGCCGGTGGTTTTCTAAATTTTTTTTGTCTTCAACGTTTCCCGGCTTAAACATCATCCGGCGGTTGGGAATTTCATAATACACTTTTTGCTTACAATCTCATCATTGATTTGATAATGTTTTCGAAATTCTTAAAAGCAATTTTATCTAATGCACACTTTTTTATTTATGGCCGACAGCAATTTATATGTTGATATATTACATTATATTTTTGAATTGATTCGTTTCTCTGCCTCTTCCTTATTGAACTCTTATGAAATGCATTAAATCAGGAAACGACGCATCTGCGTACTTAAATTTTTACGTACAACTCTAACATTTGGCCTCAATAGCATACGGTAAGTGACAATTAAAGCAAAGATGGGGAAATGTGGCTCGCCCGGAACACACAGGACATTACACGGATCGTGATAATTACGATGGCATCTAGGCTATTGATTTCATGTAAGTTACGTAAGAAATAAAGCTTAATAATATCTTTATATTAAAACACATTGCTAATGATAAGCGTTTTACCGAATATACAAACTTGTGTAAACAGTCACACTTCGTGTGTCCTTGATATCAGGCAGTGATTACATTTAATGGAAAGGGGATTATATAATTTTTTTACGAGTTTCCTGAGCCCGAACCTATATGAAGGCTGTCTCTGAAAAACCCTTTTTTATGGAGAAATTATATGAGAGTTTTACACACTTGAACGATTGTTGTCCTTTAGTGCAATAGGTGGGTACTAAACTAGGGTTTAGCATGTCTCAAGCAAGGGTCGGACCATCGCCGAGCTACCGCCTAAACGAGACCACATATTTACTGTCCTATGCGTGGAAATAAAAATCCCCATGGCACCAGTATGAATAGGTCCTGTATGCAGGCACGCGCACCTGTCCACGCACTGAGCTGCAACGCACGCGCACGCGCCCACACTCTTCTAAATGCGTCGCTAGTACCCCGCCCCCGCCACCCAAGAATGCAGTTGAAAGCCATTCAAACTCACCTACACACACCTATGTATTATGTATACATTCGTAAGTAATCAAAAACTCCGCAGTGTTTAATTTCACATGATTCACTCATTCGTAAGTACAGAAATGCCAAAATGAACAAAAAATTTTTCACGTACAGATGTGTCAACAAACACAGACTGCTCGGTAAAGTATGTCTACTTTAGGAACACTATTACTACTATTTAATATTCTGATAAGCTGGACCACATAACATACTACCATTTTATTAAATCAGCTCGTGATGAAACGACTTAGAAAGGTTAAGATTTTTAGGACCTACATATACTCGTGTGTATAAATAAGTATACAGGAGATATCTAAAGATTCATTGCTTCATCACGAGATCTCCTAAACTATTAGATGTAAACACTCAAAATTTGGTTGAGATGTTGCTTTTGCCACCTAGAAGTCGGTTAAGAATGAATTTTACAATTTTTTTTCCCCAAAGGTAATTGAGCAGGGGTGTTACGGGAAAGCAGGCGAGGGATAGGTCGTATATATATAAAAGGAATATTGACAGGATAGAGATAAAAATGTATACCAAACAATATATTGAGTATTACAAAGTCAATAAGTAGAACAATATTTCATTGAGCAAATGATTGAGGGTGTAAGAGGTTCCGCATAACAAACAACTAACTGAACTCAAGCTAACTTCACTTGCTCGTGGTGTACCCTGTTAATCAACAAACGAGGCTCTGGTTCCCATCAACCCGCATTGGGCCAGCGTGGTGGGAAATTGCCCAAATCTCCCCATATGAACCCCTATAGACGACGTGCCCGTACCCGGCGGTACCGGAGGCCATGCTGACTGCAGCGTAGGACCGATCGTTGTGGAGATTTTTGGCGGAGGCCTATGTCCAGCAGTAGCCGTCTATCGGTTGATGATGATAATGAGCAAATGATTTCAAGCTTCAGTAGATACTGATATTGATTAATTATACCTTTACACAAAGTTTAATTATCGCCGTCGTTAACAAAACCATCCGGTCAGCGATGTTGCTTCATGCAGACATATAGGAATTGATAACAAATGATGTCTTAACCCAAGTGTATGGTTCTGCGTTTATCCGCGGCGCTCGGCCCACGCGTGGGATCGGCGAGGCGCCAGCGCCGCCCGCGCAAGCTGCTTGCATTACATCGCAACCCGACGCGTGCCGCCGATTGTACCCGCCGCTGGCGACCCCTCATGGACATTATTGATTTTTAATGTTGAAGTAAAACCTTATTTTATATAGCAAATAATTTACTTAAAATATGATTTACTAATTATTAAAATAATAGGAGTGTAAGGGTTCCCGCACAAGGTATAAAAAAAAAAACACACAACATTCAACATTATCAGCAGAATATTACGTTCGTTAATTTGCATTGCATTCAGCTTACATCGCGCGAAATGTTTTGATATCTAAATTATGCAGGATGTGCTCCAATTACTTATCGGCGGACGGAAACAGTTCGTTGCCATCTGCAACCAACTTATGTAATTCACTTTCGAAAACAATCGACCGAACATTAAGAAAGATTCAATAATGAGTGGCGCTCGCCGCATCATCCGCGCGGTGGCCGGTGTGAGGGGCCGCAGGCGTCCAGTGGTGCTTAACTACAATACAGTTTAACACAAAAATTTTCACATGATGTTAAACTGAAACTGGTGAACTTGCTTCCTTCAAAATACTCGATCTAACAAATCTACTATAAAAAAACTATGATAAATGTGATGATGATGATGATGATTTATTATTCGTTTCACTTGCTAATCATATCACCAACAATTATGCTGTAGTATCCCTTCTAAAAGTGCATCAAGCTATATATAAACAATCACTTGCTTCACAATATGATTTAATAACCCCATCGATCTCGCATCCCACGAATGGCAATTGCCACAATATTGCCAATCGCATTTTGTCGTAATAACCCCCTAAAAATTGGTGAAGCATCTCGTCATCAGCTCACAGTTTAACCGATAGAGAGAGGTTTTATATTTATAGCATTAAGTGTGTAGAAGTAATAAAGCACATAAACATTAGACACTCATCAGTTCGACCAATCACTAAAATGACTCCGATTGTTTATTAATGGCTACTAATTGATTAAAATCGCTAATTAAAATGTATGATGATAATTTTACATTTATGATTTATCGACTCCATATCCATGAACATGAATATTTATGATCTGAAATCGTAATATTAGAAATGGTTATGCATTTACGTAACCGAAACCATGCTATGGCGATCAGAAATTTAAGTATTTAAGAAGTCATCAAATGTTTTATTACTTAGATTCATCATCATCAGCCGATAGATGTCTACTGCTGGACATAGGCCTCCTTCAAAGATCTCCACATAGGCCGGTCCCGCGTTGCTCGCATCCAGTGGGTTCCCACGATTCTCACCAGCTCGTCGCTCTATCTTGTGGGCCTTAGACTATTTAAATATAAGTTATGGTGGTAACTAGTGCTAGGTCTCGTTGCCGGAAACCGTAGGGTTCGGACCGTCGGTAGGTATCACCGTACCTCCTGTTTCTGCCGACAAACAGTATTGTGCTATGTAAGTATTACAGTGTTTCGGTTTGAACGGCGCTGTAGCTAGTGAAGTTACTGCGCTAACAAGACTTAATACGTTAAGTTTATAGGACGAGCACAACGTGGTGCGGGGCGGTGCGGGGCGGGGCACTGTGTATCAACCTAACTAGCGCCGCGTTGTTACGGGCGGAGTATCGCCAGATCTAAATGTATAAAGCTTGTTTCAAAATAAATTATATCTATATAAAATAATAATGTTTACTTATAACATAATTACAGGAAATTAAAAATTTGCTCACGTTGAAAGGCCTAATATTAGGTCCTTACATATAAAATTAGCGTTTTGTCGTACTGATCACTTTGATCTGAAATATCTCCTCTTTGGTTAACAATTCCAAATTCAAATTTATAAATTCATTTAGCTGCTACATTTGAGTTTTGGAAACGGTCATTCATTTGTTTTTTCCTCATTATTATTTTCTTTGACGTCGCTTATTACCGCACAATGTAAAACATGAAATATCGGTATATTTACGAGTACGAGTTCTACCGTGGCACCAGCACCAGTGCTGCAGGAACAGCTCGAAAGACTAATGATGTGTACGGCGCTGGTGTCGCAATAGAAAGCACGGTACGTTATTGGTTTCAACGTTTTTGTTCTGGAAATTTCGACCTTCAGAACCAACGCCGTGGATGGCCGGAGACCAAAGTGGAAAATGAAGAATAAAAGGCTATTGTGGAAGCGGATCCATCACAAAGCACTTCAGAGATAGCTGCTGGCTTCGAGGTAAGTAACAAAACTATATTGATCCACTTGAAACAAATCGGGAAAGTAAAAAAACTTGAACGATGAGTACCTCATGAATCGAGTGAATCGAACTTGCGAACACGCGTCGACTGCTGCTGCTGTGTTACTTGCTCAACCGACACAATGATGGGATTTTAAATCGAATCATTACTTATAATGAAAAGAAGATACTGTACGATAATCGGAAGCGCTTGTCGCAATGGCTGAACCCTGGAGACCCAGCCGAATCCTGCCCTAAACGAAAATTGACTCAGAAAAAGTTACTAGTGAGTGTTTGGTGGACTAGCGCCGGTGTCGTTCACTGCAGCTTTCTAAAATCTGGCCAAACAATTTCGGCAGATATCTATTGTCAGCAACTGCAAACCATGAAGAAAGAACTAGCAGCTAAACAACCGAGATTAGTCAACCACTCTAGGCCACTGCTTCACGTCAACGAAACACCACCACCACACACTGCACAACAAACAACCACTAAGTTAGATCAGCTACAATTGAAATGTCTGCGACATCCGCCGTACTTCCCGGACCTTGCCCCAACCGATTACAATTTTTTTCCAAAATTTGGACAACTTCTTACAAGGAAAAAAATTCAACTCTGATGCGGCAGTCCAAACCGCCTTCAAAGAGTTTATTAATTCTCACCTCTATGGTTTTTTTAGTAAATGCATCAATGAACTACCTATGAGATGGCAAAAGTGCATAGATAACAACGGTGCATACTTTGATTAATTAAATATATTTGACAAAAAAAATTACTTTATATTCCTCTCGTCCAAAACGACAATTTCATATGTTAAGATCTAATATAATAATGCCTGTTCATCCGTACAAGATTGGATAAAAGTTGTTGTGTATCTATGAGATCAAATTAGCAACATTCCACTTAATTCATGTGAATCTTTACAATCGTATTATTAAGTATACACATGTGTCAAAATATAAATTATATTGTTAAACATACTATATCATAGGGGTGTAAAGGGTCCCGCACAACAACTCATGGGACCCAAGCCAACCTCACCTGCCCGTGGTGCAGCCTGCTAATCAAGAAACGAGGCTCTGGCTCTTACCAACCCGCATTAAGCCAGCGTGGTGGAAAATAGCCCAAATCCCCCCATTTGAACCCCTACAAACGTGGCGATCTTTGGAGGAGGCCTATGCCCAGCACTGGATGTTTATCGGCTGATGTAGTAGTATTAGTGTAGTAACTTCACCCAAATACCGCTGCGTTACATGACTTTGTTACCGAACCGCGATGCTCACTGCTGTGACGTCAACGTTATTTAATAATAAAAGAAATAATTAATTTTTTTTAATGACTACTTGCGTCATGCAACAACTGTTATATTATGGTAATCTGTCGTGGAAATAAACTGTAGCTGCTAAAGCTGTCCCACTTGGATGTCATACGAATAAACTATTATTACGTTATAGATTATTTGTGATTAGTGTCCGATTCATTTACATAACGTATTATATCCATCCATCCACAGCATCGTGGAATCGAAAGCGTTTGTTGGTCTGTTCGAGTCCTGGAGCAATTTGGAGGAGTTCATTTAGTAGTACTAGCTGTTCCTCTTCAGCCTTACTGGTCGTGACCCGCAACCTCCTTTGAGGATAATACGTAAAATTTCTATAATATATAATTATTATATGATTTTCACCGTCGTGCGGCCACGCTGATAGAAAGTTGGAGAACGGAGACCAGAGACGTTATATCAAAAGTTTATTACTTGTTAGTGTAAACAGCCCATTGTTTATACATCGCGGCGGACCCGTGAGCTTCGATGTGGCGATTCGGAGGCGACCCGCGGCGGTCGTTCAGGCCCACGTAGTCTGCCTCTTACCCAACTGTTTGCGACACACGCCGATGCTGAAATAATAATGTAGTCTTAACGTTCATCCCAAGAAAGCGAAGGGGGCAACCATACACTACCATGTAATGCTATATATTAACAATGAAAACACCTACCTGTGTTGTATCTGATAAAGCTTGGGGAGACGACATGGCGAACGATACGTTCTCAAGATGTTAAGCAAATCGCCTGCCCATGGCAACGTGGCAGTAGTCAGCACGACATACCTAACCGTAACTGTACCGTAATGTATTAAGTCTATTTTATTTCTGCAGTGTAATAGTTACAACACTTTTTAAACCGGAACACAGTAATGTTTGCATTACTATTTAGGGGCGGAAATGGAAGCTGCGGTTGTACCAAGGCGGTGTCCGGCAATAGCGACCTACTGATAAACGTCCACTGCTGGATATAGGCCCCCAAAGATCTCCATAACAATCGGTCGTTGTTTTTAATAGTTAATTTGAGGAAATTTGGGCCATTGCCTATAACATTGGCTCAATACGGGTTGGGTACAACCTTGAGCAGGTGAGGTTGCCTCGAAACCTATGAATTGTTATGCGGAAGCCCTTACACCCCTTTTCATTAGCATTATCCAATCTAACTTCTCTGCTCCAATTTACGGTGGTACTCTTTACTGGTGGTAGAGTAGACCTTTGTTGCCAGAGACCGTCTAGATAGGTACCACCGCAGCGCCTATTTCTGCCGCAAAGCAGTAGTGTGCAAACATTACTGTGTTCCGGTTTGTAGGGCGCTGTAGCTAGTGTAATTACTGGGGTAACGAGACCCAACCTCTTATGTCTCAAGGCGACGACCTTATTGTGTTGCAGTATATACCATTCTACTTAGCGCTACGTTGTTATGGGCGGGCGTATCACTTACCATCAGGTGAACGTCCCGCTCGTTTCGTCGTTTAATAAAATAAAAAAAACGTTAATGCATAATAAAGCTTTAATACTTACATAGCGAAGTTCTTTTGCATTTACTAATGTATTCTCTTGAATTAATGTTATATAAAAGCCTTAGCGAGGTATTAAAAGCTGAAAAGGCTCTGAAATAAATGTCTTGCAATATTTAAGTGCTCCTCCACTTAATTCTTTGGACAATAAAAGCAATATGAGTGGCAAAAATGCGAACGTTTAAAACTCCAAATCATTTCAAAGGGAGTCGCGTATTTGATCCTAAATGTAGTCTAAGATCTATTCAATTTGAACAGCCATTTACAGGATAAATTCAATATTAAATTTGATGGGTACGGATGGTGTGTGTGTGTTGTGTGTGTGCGCGCGCGCTTCTAAAATCATTTATTAATTTAATATCTTCTGAGCGAGCGATCGTCGCGGCTGCCAGGAGATAATTTATCTCAATGATCAATAACGCGATAAATCGTACTCAAATGGTCCGAGTGCGAGCCGACGTCCGTGAAGCGATGCCTCGCCTCTATCGTGTTACATCTCCACGTCCCAGCTGCCCGCACACTTCGGCGCAGGAAGTGCGAGCTGACGGACATCAACACTCGTTTCACACCCGTCTACCTGATACGCTTCTGCACGATGACGTCACACCGCACTCCACCAGTTCGGAGTAGCCTGCGAATCCATCGCCATCTAAAATATATCGTTTGATGACTGTCGTAAATGTTTCTATTATTTTTTGTATGCACTTAATTTTTATACTATTTGTGTGACACAAACCCTGAATTAAACATTTGGTCTTTGATAAGGAGACTAAAGCTCACCTTTCAAACTTCTCTATCAACTTTTATTAATTTTTATTCTATTTGTATAAATCAAAATCCATAGATTAAATTTCAATGATGATAATATTACAGGTAGTATATTAGGTAATTAACGAATTGGCCAAAAGCGTAACGGCTTACGGTTAGGAAACGTAAAATCTACCTACCTCGATCATGTACTCCGTCATCAGCGATACTATCTTCAGCAGCTGATTATAATGGGTAAAGTTTCTAAAGACGGAAAAAGTCATGATTGAGGAATATCAGGAAATGGACTAGCATATTCAAGGCGTCCGAATTGTTCCGCCGAACCAGAGACAGAAAGGACTGTACCACTCTAATCGCCAACCTTCACTAGTTGGAGAGACACTTTAAGAAGAAGAATTAGGTAATTAAAATTAATATACTAATTAGTATGTGCCGAGCAAAATTTCAACTTGGGCGGTAACGACAATGGACGGTAGTAAATCAAAAGCATCAAAAGTATTTCATTTTGAACTTCAATTGAAATTAATTTACTTTGCTATTCCATTGACATGAAAGCTCCGCTGCTACAATTTGACAAGGGTAAGGGTAGATGATTGTTCCCTTATTGTGAGTTGTAGGCAAATTTTAAATAACCTTTATTAGTAACTAGCCGTTCTCTGTCTGCTTTGCCGGCCGTAACACCCCTGCAACTCCCATCGAGGGAGGAATTTTGTAAATTCCGTTCTTAGCTGATCAACACTTGGCAAAAGGAATATTCCTCCCCATTTTCAAGTCTGCGAGCTATATGGTTTCAGAGATATCGTGATGAGTCTCTACATATGTAGAAATCTTTTATTTCAAAAAGATTATTACCTGTAGGCTATATAACGCAGTGTAGTGCTGTCACAAATCTTATCAAATATCACAAATATATATGTTACAACACACACATTTATATGTACAAGTTATCCCCTTTTTTATATAATTAAGCGACGAGACGAGCGACATATTCACCCAATGTTAATTGATACGCCCGCCCATAAGAACGTGGCGCTAGTTATCATGGGATGCCCTGCACCACATTGCGCTCGTCGCGTGAGACATAAGATATTGTGTCTCATTATCCCCGTAATTACACTAACTACTGCGCCCTCTAAACCGGAATACAGTAATGTTTGCACACACCTTTTTGGCGGCGTAAATAGTCGCTGCGATGGATGGTAAGGATCTAGACGGCCTCAAGCAACAGAGACCTACCATTTAGAGTCTAGTCACGTATCTCTATAACCATAAAGTTTGGAGACTTGAAATTTTTTAGGAATATTCCTTTTGCCAGGTGTAGGTCAGCTAAGAATGGGATTTCACCACAGACCTACCAGCAATCGACTACGACCTTCTCTTTTTTTTAATATTTATAATGTTGATAAATTACTTCCCATCAACTCGCATTGGGAATATGAATCCCTACCCGATCGATGTGGGAATTTTTGGGGGAAGCCTGAACGTCTATCAGCTGATGACGATAACAAATGACTGCTGTTATGTAATGAATTCTATTGTACGCCGTATTTAACAACAGTTAAACAACGCTAAGTCAACAGTCGACGCGTTAATGCGCCTTTGTTGTGTCCGCGCTTGACAAATAATACTATTGACGTATGTCGAAACGATTGCACTGGCATACATTGCTGGTCAACTCCGTCGCTTGGCTGGCCTCTGTTGCCAAACGTCTTTCGCAACGCGCAATGGCTGTCACGCAAACAAAATCTCGTCTAGCCATCGAGGAAGTACGCAGGGCATGGCGTGCTAGGAAGCAGTCGGGGTGCTTCTTCAGGCGGCTGCAGTTCCTCCCGTGCCATTACATTGCGATTGTTGCGGGAAGTAGTTAATGCCGATTTAACGCCGCTATATAACTACGACTTTAAACAGCTAATTGGCAATGATTAATTAACAGTAATCGAACGGTTGGCTCACCTGACCGTGCTACCGGTGTTGCTGGGTCCACCGTGCAGACTAGTAGGTAGGGCTCTGTTTCCGGAGACCATCTTAATTCTGCTGCCAAATAGTAGTGTGCAAATATTATTGCGTTCCGGTTCTAAGGGCGCTGCAGCTAGTGACACATTACTGTGGTGATGAGACTTAACATGTTATCTAAAACTGTCGAGCACATTGTTGTCAATTTTATCCTAACTAGCGTTAAGAAGTTACGGGTAAAGGTAACACCATCAGGTGAACAACTCGCATGTTTTGTCGAAGAAAAAAGTGATATATTTGCGTGATTAATAAATCTGGTTGAGCTTTAGGTGCAATCAACACGTTTTACATAGAACACGGGGTTCGATTCTCAACTTACTATTTTCCCATAAGAGAACATTTTGTTTTATTATATATAGAATTTTAAAATGCAGCACCTACATTACAATTCAAGAATTAATCACATTGCTCTTAATCACCGGAGAACCTAATCACCAAGGCGATTACTCTGTGACGACTATGACATCATGATATCTACCACTTCAATCCTCTATCATGGATGCTGGAAAGCTCTTGAAAACCCGACGGGATCAGTAAAATTTAGTTTTGTTAAATATCGCTACATCAGCATAATTAACTAAACTTTATACCATATGTCATTACAAGAGGAAACGATTTATTATATTCTCCACCCGCTAATCTCCAATCTCCACCCTCCCTGTCATTAACACCCTCGCAATTTCTTTTGGTAGTAACATTTTGCAAAATCCGTTCTTAAATGAATAAACTCAGCAGAAGGAATATAATATAATATATCCCGGGCAAAGTTTCATGCCTATAGGCATTTTAGTTCCAGGGAGATATCATGATGAGTGTCTACATAGCTGGAAATCTCTTATTTTTATACATATACAGGATGGCGTAAAAGTAATCCTCCTATCAGAAAATGCTATAAATTTTGCCTTGATGTAAAAAAATTAAAAGACCAAATAAAAATAATCCACAAGAAGAATCAAAAATTTTCATTTTTTTTTAAATTATAGCCAAAAAACATCAGAAGGTTATTTTTGCGTCACCTTGTATACCTTGTATTTTAATTTTTTACATCAAGGCAAAATTTATAGCATTTTCTGATAAGAGGATTACTTTTGCACCACCCTATATATATAAAAATAAGAACGCAACTCCCTCTTCCGTCGACGCGGCACGCCGTGGGTAGAGGAAGTGACGACACCGCACCCACGCTCCTCTGAGGGTTCCTTGTGCCGGGCCCTCATGCCTGTAATCAAAACCGATTTGATGGAATTGTTTCAAGAGCATTCTTCAAGCATTGCTTTCATTCATTTTTATACCTCTAGCGTATTTAAATTATTTCTTTTGTTCTGTTTATGATATTTATAAGTAATAATTTATATATTACTTATAAATAACATAAACGGCTACATAATCCAAAATACTAATGGCCAGTCTTAATTGCTAGAGACCATTTAGGTATGTACCACCGCAGCTCCTATAGCGGCCAGCAAACAGTAGTGAGCAAACATTACTGTGTTCCGGATTGAAGGGAGTTGTAGCTAATGAAATTACTGGGCTATATAAACTCAACATCTTATGTCTCAGGCGACAAGCGCACTGTGGTGGAGGACATACCATCTTAACTAGCGCCACGTTGTTATGGACAGGCTTATCACTTACCATTAGGTGAATATTCCGCTAGTCTCGTCGCTTACTTGAATAAATAAAATAATCCATGAATTAACAATTACCTTAAGAAGTATAAAATCGAAACACCTGAAAAGTTTCCTAGAGTTTAGTCCTGAAAGCCAGCCTGACATATGTAGCTCCCTGAAATCATAAGTACCAGAAGGATTTCAAACTTATCGGCTAATATACCCTTTCATGAACTTGTAACAATATTACATTGGAAGTCATCATTATCATCATCAGCCGATAGACGTCCACTGCTGGACATAGGCCTTCCTCAAAGATCTCCACATACAGTCAGCATAGCCTCCTGTAACGCTGGGCTCTAGGGGCTGTCGTATGTTATGTAGGGTTTCGTATGTGGGGATTTAGGCCATATCCCGCCACGCTGGCCCAATACGAGTTTAGGGGAGCCAGAGCCTCGTTTGTTGATTAGCAGGGTCACCGCGATCAGATGAGGTTGGCTTGCTCGAGTTATTGCGCGGGCCCCTTACATCACACATTAGATGTAATAACTGACAACCTTTTCTCGATATAAGTCTTCTAAAGGGCGATGTAGCTTATTGAGTAATAGAGCTATAAGAAGGGCAATACATATATATTGAGATGCTTTACAGTGACGCAAAGTGACCTTATCGATCAAGTAAGACGTCGCCATTCAACTTAACTCTTCATATAATGATATAAACCTTAAGCTTAGACTATTTACGACTACACTCCACCATCTCTTTACAGTTTATAAAATTAACAAATTTTCTTTGGATATTTTTCAGGTAAGTGGAGTCTTCGGTGGTATGCTGATTGAAATAAAGTAACTAGCTACTATTAAATTATTACTATTATGGATAGTCTCGACTTTTTACTATTTTTTATTCAACAAAGCGTTATTATGGTAAGTGATGCGCCTGCTTATAAGTAACAATGCGGCGCTAGTTAAGATGATACACTACTCCATATAATTCTTGTCGCCTTGGGACATAAGAGGTTGAGTCTATTTACCCCAGTGATTTCACTAGTTAACTGCCTTCAAACCGGAACACAGTACTGTTTGTCGGCTGTAAACTTGGTCTTCGTACCCCAGAAATTTCACTAACTACGTTTTTCAAACCGGATCACATTTATCTTTGCACTATACTATTTGCCGGCAGAAATAGGGAGCTAGTGTGGTACTTGGCTACATATATGGTCTTGAGGGAATAGAGGCCTACCACAGGAATATAATAAACGATTACCTGTAATTCAGACGATCTTCATAAAAAAAGCGGAAACTGCTACATTGGCGAAGACGCTATTGACAATGGTCAGTAATAAGATCATCAATGGAGGACCTACTGGATTGAACTGAAATCGTTGTTCTACTGTGACGTAGCGTTTGTTACACTTTGTTACAAGGCAAAATAACAATTATAAAGGAATACTATAAACAATTAAAGTAATAGTTTTATTCGATTCATTTGATAACAGACAATCCACTGCATCAATCGCTTGCAATATTCATTTGGATTTCTCCTGTGTAATTCCTATCGGTTACATAAAGAACCACCAGAAGAATGATGAATATGAATCGATAGTTATATAAAATATTACTTTCAATACTTATTCAAATTATTTTTACTTTTCTTAATAAATCAATAAACTTTTATAACTTGCATGCTTTGAAAGACTTAATAGTAATAGACGTTAGTATCTATACTCGTTGTGAAACATTGTTTACTTCAGACGTTCATATCTCCATTTTTGACATACTGGTCCAACTGAAACTTGCCTAGATATATAATATATATGCAGTCCTAGGTATTAACGAGCGCACGGTGACTAGTCCATGATCCGATTACCTGCAAGTGGCACCAGTTCGTAAATTACGTTTCGCAAACGATGTGCAAATACTCTCTCGTTCCCTTCTTTCGCCCGAGGCGTTTTAATTATGAGATTTCGTGATTAGATTCGTCTGCAATGTCGTTATGGATTGCCACTTTAAGCTTCGCACATTCGTTTCTGATCGTAAAAAGGAAAAGAGTAACATATCTCCATTATCATCACGAGGTGCCTTCGGCAAACTGAAGTTTGGTAGAAAATTGAAAAAACTAAGACCTTCACCTATTTTTGTCAAGTGATGATTTCCGGTTCACTCTTTTATATCGTTGAATCGTTTCTTCTGCTTTCTACCAGAAGCACGTTTTTCAGCTACTTTCCTCTCCATGATAAACTTTGGAAACTCAATAAAGGCATTCTCTTTCCAGGTATCCAATAATCCAATTTTTTATGCCTTAGGCTGTCACCAGCCTTCGTTAGCATATAACAACTGTTAAGTTAAATTTGCTGGTTTATTATACTCCAGCAGACATTTATTTCCCCTGTATATTTATATTATCATAAATATTGGATGTTTGGACAAGGCCTATGTCCAGCAGTGGACGTCTATCGGCTGATGATAATGATGATGATGATTGTCAAAAGAAACTAGGTGTTTGTCATAAATTAAAACACTTGCCAGTGAAACCGTTCAAATTGTAATTTGTTCATAACTATATAAGTTCTAATCGTTTTATAATCACCAAATACTTTAAAGTCAATAAAGGTGTGCTTAATTCAAAACGTTGATAAGTTTTAGTACCATTTAATATCTATCTAATGTATTGATTTGGTAGATGTTCAATCTTCTACTTCTCTTTCATGCATTTCATAAACTGACTACCTTGTTAATCCTGCAACATCCTTATTGACTCTTATATGTATACACTTTTATAAGTTTTCATAATTTAAATACTTATTATATAAACATTAGTAAATTAGCTTAACGTTAGATTTGCGAAATGTGCACAACCTAATACTCAGAAGAGAGCCACCGTTGCGTCGTGTTGACCCAAGTTCCAACCCTACTATTTACTATTTACAAACCCGCGTTAGTTGCAGTTCGCGACGGTGGCCGTGTTTACAATTACGTATACATTTACAGGAGCGCGCGCGCAACGCCTCACGTTCCTCTGAATAGGTGCCGTTCCGCATTCCTCACGACCCTGGCATCGGTTACAGATCTAAAATTATAGGCAAATGATCAATCGAAACAATGCCTTATGACTAGACTAAAATTTATAACTTTAGGTTTTTCAGGACTAACACCACTCTAATTACTTCTTCATCAGCTATGTAGCTAAAAATACGTTAAAAATAGAGTTAGTGGCTATGACATGAAATTATAACTTAATTTTCAAATAAATCATCTGACGTAAGGGCTGTTACGTCAGACCAAATGTCCAATACTGGCATTCTGTATATTTTAGATCTTAATCCCTCATCTACATATAAATCGATTTCTCGTCGTATGGCTTAGGATTTCTGTATTGCAGTTTGGTTTGTTGAAATTTTTCTATAGTTAATTCTAATTTCTATTCAAGAGACTATATGTATCATCATCATCAGCCGATAGACAGCCACTGCTGGACATAGACCTGCCCCAAAAATCTGCACATCGATCGATCTCGTGTTGCTCGCATCCATCATGATCTTCGATATCAAGTTTATCTAAATGTAGATAAGTTTATTTTTTTATATTATCACGCGTTGTTTCACCAGTAGGAGTCGGCAGAGGAGCACTTTTAGCACTTTAGTACATTTCGCCAGATGTGGACAGATTAGGTCCCATGTAACAGGGGGCGAGCCTGTTGCCACTTTATTGAGGCCACACACACACACACAAAATAATTTCAGTGTGCAGGTTTCCTCACGATGTTTTCCTTCACCGTTTATATTTCGTGGTTGTTACTAAAGTTCACAAATGTATATAACTTAAATATTAAAGTCATCGGTACATACCCAGATTCGAACCCGCGACCTTTGGAATGAAGGCCGCACGCTCTAACCATTAGGCCAGCGAGCTACGTAGATAGATTTAAGAGCAAACAATTTAAGAAAATTTCCTATTAACTTGATCAATTAAAAATTTGTAATGAATACCGAAAATCGCAATATTTAAACTTGTGGTCACCGGTATAACAATTCTCAATTTGATAGCCGACTTTAGGTATTAGATGACATACGCTAATTGATGACCTTAAGTCCAAAGTGATCAAGTAACTCAATACGTATTGTGTATTGTGTATTGTGTGAAGACTCTGTCGCCGTCCGTACAGATGTGGTATGCGTGCAGAGCGAGCCAGTAATAACTCCGATTCCGATCAATGTCTCTAGACGAGCGGCCTTGCCGTTTCCGGGATGGTGTGCGGTGCGGTGCGCACGCGGCGGAGGCGCCGGTGTACCGTTCGCGTGCGTCCGCGCACGGTGGGACTAACGGGCGCGGATCAAGCGGCTAACGGGCGGATCTGCCGTTTCGATTATCGCCTCTCGTGTCCGCGGCGAGTTAGTCCAGCGATCACATGACCAACACAAAATATTGCCTATTCATCAAGCTCTAATACATGATTTTTGTCAATCAAGATACAATCGGGTAATACCGATTATTTCATGCTTGATAACTTTATTCCAGTACCTTCGATATATCAAAACGGCATTTGCAACCACTCACACGCTTTATTGTTACAGGCGAGCATTTTATTCTCCATTGTTATCATCTCATCTTTTTAGTATAGAAAATGCTTTTTGACTCACATCAGTTGTCGCAGTGGTGTGCTGATACTTCCGAATCCGTCTCGCCGGTGTAATGAGCGGTTAATTTAATGAAGTGATGTGACGTCATCGGGTGAAAGTAATCCGAAGCTCGCGTTGCATAGTAACAGATCTCGACGCAGTTGATTTATAATGAGGGCCATAAACATTCGTAACTTAACACTCATCCGAAATAAACTGACTAGATGACTGCGAGATGGACTGATGAAGTTTTAAAATTAATCGGACTTTTTGATTTAGCTCTTCAGTAGAAATTAGTTAGGTAGGTAGTGGGTGCACGGGATTCCGCCTAACGTCTTACGCGGTGCACCCTGCTGAATAACAGACGTGGCTCCGACCACCTTCCAATCCGCACTGGGCCAGAATGGTGGGCTAAAACCCATTTCCTCTCAATGAAATCTTTGACGAATGAATCTTTGAGCTTTGACGGAGCCCTATGTCCTGCAGTGGACGACTATTGCATGATGATGATGAGAAATGACTTTACAACATGCCCATATCTAACGAAAGCCAAAGTTATAATAGAAAATATTTGACTGTGCTGCTCAAGGGTACAAGAGGTATTACTCTAAGAAAAAATTAAACTAAGCAAAGCCGAAAAGAGTTGAAAATTTTCTTAACTTAATCTTTCGATTTAAAGAAATTTTTTTCGGATGAAGTTGAAGCAGTTAATTTTGTTGATGACTTTTACAGCTTTATCTACAGGTTTGTAGTTGCGGCATTCAGCTTTAATCAAACTAAACCGATGTTGATCTTGAATTTGATTTGATGATAACTATGCTGTTGTTGAATATTATAACTTGTCAGCTTTTTTTATAATTATTGTTTTGTTAAGTATTAGAGCGACAATGTTGATCGCTCTTCAATTTCAGCTATGGCTTTGTATCGCATAGTTATTAACAATAGGTACACTGCTGCCCAGTTACACGTTTAGACCTTAACTTAGAAATTCGAAACCTGAAACTTACGCTCGCTTTAATCAGCCGCGCTCCCACGATGCGCCCGGATCCAGCATCGGCACGACGAATCGAACCCAGCCGTGGAGAACGCGCCCACCCCTCCGCCAACCTCCCACCACTTTTATTGATACCTTCGCCCGACGTTACGATCGACCGTAACATCGTAACCGCGCGTCGAATTCGCGAACGGATTTGTTTAAAAACACAATCGTGAAGCGAGAACAGATTGATTAGTGTATGATATCTTTAGGTCGCATGTTCGAAACTGCCAACTCGGTCGCTGGCCAGGACAGTCGTATAACGTTAGTCGAAGCATCCATGCAGTAACTACCATGTTTAAAAGCAATAACTTAAAACAAAAAATTCAAACTATCGCGATAGAAGCAAAAACGGCTGAATTAATATCTTGTATTATCATCTCTATATATACGAGATTTCCACCTATGCAGAGACTTATCACCATATCTCTGGAACCATAAGACCTACAGACTTGAAATTAGATAGGAATATTCCTTTTGCCGAGTACAGATCAACTTAAAACGGAAGTTATGAAATGTTACCCCCAGAAGAGTTTGCGGGGGTGTTACGACCAACAAAGCGAGCGACGTACACCTAGTAATACAATGCATCAGCTCAACCGTCCTTATTCCAATAAGATTAACATTGCATACTTCTTGTGGTCGCTAGTCGGTGTGTCGAAAGAATGTTCGTCATATCGTTGCAAATGTACCGCTTGTATCACTTATGTATGAGCAGACGTTTTGAAACATTTAAAAACTCTTTGTAGACCATAGCAGGTAGCCTTTCATTATCATCATCGGCCGACAGACGTCCACTGTTGGACATAGGCCTCTCCCAAAGATCTCCACATCGATCGGTCCTGCGCTGCCTGCATCCGTCTGCTTCCTTCAACCGTCACCAGATCGTCGGGCTACACAATAGCCTTTAATTTTTTTTAATATATAGGACTATTTCACGCTTTCTTTGTATATATAAATATATATATATATATATATATATATCGGGAATGGTAGTCAATTGTTGAATAAGAATTCGTTGTACGTGCCGTCGCGTAAGCTCCTGCAATCGCATTCCGCGAGAGCGGCACTGGCCGTCCGTCCGTTCGTCCGCCGCTGGCGCTGCTGCAGCGATCGAATTCCCAGCTACACCAGTACGCGCGCCCGTCGCGACCGGAATGGCAAACGTCCAACGGTACCGCGGTGTAGGGTTCAATCCGTTTGATGGAGATAAGTTGCGGCTGTCACCGGCTGGGACGCGCCTCGTCTCCACGTAGACTCCACTTACACAGTTTCAATTTCCTATTTTCATCTCGACCCTGTCTCCCTGCCGCTTCGTAGAACGTCTGTGCCCTTTCTAAATTTAACGAACTGTCGTACGCTCTATTGACCGACAACAATAACGGAGTTCTCGTTTCGAATAGTACATTCCACTATCTACACATTGCTAACATGCCCAGTGTGCGAACAGAGTGGTTTAGCTCCTCGTTAATAAGAACACCAACGGATTGGAACAACTTGGTGACATAGGTGTTCCCGTCCGAACAGGCAGTTATTAGTTTAGTGATACTATTATATCGTCTTCTATCTATCCTGATTAGCGAATAAAATGTCACATGTTCGAATCTACAATCCTACTAGTATCGTTAATCAAATATTGGTAACATTGGGAACAATCTTTAAAAAATAACAGATATTTTTAAGTACTATATACAAACCTGATACTATTTTGAAAAGTAACCGAAACCGTATATTACATAATATTAATATGTTCTAAGAACTGAATGGTAGTGATGCCCTTAACGCCCTCCTTGTAACCTTGTCTGGGCAGCGATCACGAAACAATGGGCAACGTTATTCTAAATGAAAACCAGGATTTGATAACATGTCCAACTTAACCAGAGAAATTGTCAGTTTTACCTTCGCACCTATAATTTTCTTCACGATATAATTAAGTTAATAATTTTTAAAATGCGGATCACTTAAAAATTTTTACTTGTAATAATAATTGATTCTCAACTTTCCTTTCTCTCTTATTAAGTTATTACGTGAGGGGTCAACTAAGCCATTATTAGTTTACAAAATTTACAAAATTCCTCCTCCAAAGGCAGTTGTGAGGGTGGTAATAACGGTAGCTCCAAAAAGAATATTTTTGTAAAATTTCAATTCTAATTCTATATTATTTCCAGAAAAACCGCCGGGGAGTATCCAGCTGTGTATATATACTCTATTTCCTGATGATTTTGAGGGCTCGGAAGTCATTTTAACTCTTACAGCTCATCTGACACTGGGCTTGTGGACCGGGCTCCACGGCCTGTTATAGTATATACACAAACTTTACCACAGTTGTTTCCTTTACTCTATTCAAATTTTTATTATAAATCTAAGAAAATCGCTTTATCAGAATCATTAGCATTCTGATAAAGGATGGATACTGGAGACGATAAGAAATTTCATCTCCAATAACTCGGAGGAGTTTTAGTCTTAGAAATTTTTCCTTTCCATACAGATTGTTTAAATCGAAAGAAATATTGAATACGAATATAATTGTATATAAAAACATTACATGTCCGTTTGTATTTACGTTATAAACATCGTGAGCGTGTTGTGGTGCGGAGCAGTGTAGCGATGGAGTAAACTTGGCGAGCGCCCGCCGCGCTGAATGCTAGATTTCTGGGTCACACACTAACAGCATTGCAAATTTTTAACCGCTGATCTCCTTTTTTTTTCTACAAGAATGTTGTGTGCAATTGCGATTAAACGGTCGAGTGGCCTTCGTCCGACCGCTTCGTGACGCCCGATGAGAGAGAATCGATTATTTATAAGTTAAAAGTTAACGATTGGCAAGTCTGATCGTGGAATCCTCGCCGCCATTGCCGCCCGTTGCATTTTTTGTGTCGGTTATTTGCGATGTTGGCGATAATTAATAGGCTGCTTTTAATTGTTTACTCTAGTGATTTATTCGAATCCTTAAAACAGTTAAGTACATGAAGTAAGATTTTTTGTACTACGTCATATATGTATAGTATAAAAGATGACATAAAACTATAGACTTGATGGTAAGTGTTACTCATAACTATGAAATACTACCGAGGGTTACACAACACACGGAGCTCTTTATCTTCAAACAAAATCATATATCTTGTAATGTTTTACTATTGGTATGTCTCTTTACTGGTGGTAGGTTTCTCGGATACCTTCTAGGTAGGTACCATCGCAGCGCCTATTGCAGCCGACAAACGGTACTGTGTAAACATTACTTACTGTATACAGTTCGAAGGGCGCTGTAGCTAGTGTAATAAATAGAGTAACGATAATCTTTTAGCTTGCGGGATACCAGACCCGCGAACCGGAATCTCCGATGAAGTTGCTATGGTTGTCTAATTAACGGAACAAACTTCATCTTAAAAAAAAACTATAGTCGACATCTTATGTCTCAGGCGGCGAATGTAACGGAATGCAGTATATATCATTCTAACTAGCGCCACGTTATTAGGGGCTGTCATATTACTTACTATCAGGTGAAACTCATCTCGTCACTTAATTTAATAAAAGAAAAACAATTTAAAATGATTACATGTAAAACTATGGTTTCTGACAATAGCGGTCTATGAACAGTTTTTTTTCTTTTTTCCTCGAAGTGAAAATATATCAACACTGTAGATATTCGCTACGGTGTGGATAGATTGTTCGAGATTGGAGTTGCGGGTAATCGATTCGCGGCGAAAACGTCCGCGCGAGAGCGGACCGCGCCCCGTGCGCCGGCGCAGCCGAATTAACCAACGATCACTAAGTTTTTATGGTGTAAAGCCATGGCCATAAACAACAACACAAACTGGATTATTGATTAGAAACAAAAATCTTCATCGAATAAGTTATACGAGTATATATTATAAAATAAAGTATCAAAATAAGAAGTAAAAGATTTGTCGGTTCTAAATAATTTGCGGTCTTTTTTTTTATTTAATTATCGGCGATACGAGCGGGTCGGTTCCCATGATGGTCTGATACGCCTGTCTATATCGACGTGTTGCTAGTTAAGATATACACTGCACCACATTGCGCTCGTTGCCGTAGATTTTGAGTCTCGTTAACCCAGTGATTACACTAGCTGCAGCGATCTTCAAACCGGAACACGGTAATATTTGCACACTACTGTTTGGCGACTGCGGTGGTACCTACCTTGATCGACTCCGGCAACAAATACCTACCACCAGTACCAGTACCAGTATATACTACAAACGTGGGTAAAAAGACTGATTTTCATTTTACTATGAAGAAATACTCGTAGCTTCCAAATATTTGGTAAAAGATGACACTTGACACCATCCTGTGTCTAACATTAGTAAGTTAATGGAAGCTCAATTACAAAAAAACCTATATCAGGTGTTAAATTTAAACTTTAGATAGAATTAGATCAAATTAATGATCTAAATATAACTACCAGCTCCCTTGAATTAATCATCCATCAAGATGTTAGTGTTGATGGATTTCTGCTGTCAACATATAATTGGACTCTTCGGGCTCAGCGTCACTTCAACATCATATAAAATGGAGGTCGATTACTACCGCGTTATAGATATAAAGGTTGAACCGATTTCGATGCCGTTTCCTTTTTGTTCGAAGAAGGATTAGCTGACCAGGTGCGTTGAGTGGGACACCAGAAGGCCCGGGTTCGACGCGCGCGCTATTTCCGTCCGGCTAAAAATATTCGCGGCCGCCGTGGCGCCGCCGCCGCCGCGCTGCACTTTTTACGCGCCCCGCTAAATCTCGTGAAGCAGCAGTCACACCCGTCACGTCTGCCGCTCCCGCCATCAGACAACTCCTATATAGCAGTAGGATCTTTGGAGTCGTTCCTAGGTACACGTGGAACCGGCCCAAGTGTGGTATACTACTCTAGTAGCATTCATAACGCTAATATGTCCTATCTCTTTTTTTTTATTCTACTCTTCACGTTAGACGTTCACCTGATGGTAAGTGATACGTCCGCTCATAACAATGTGGCCGCTAATTAAAATAGCATACTCTGCACCACATTGTGCTCGGCGCCTTGAGACACAAGACGTTAAGTCTCGTTACCGCAGTAATCTTTGCACACCACTGTTTGTAGGTAGATATAGACGCTCAAGAAAATTTATTTCCCTCAGAGCGACAGCTATGAAAGCATGCGAGTAGGTCTCACGTGTCGGAGACCGTATAGGTAGATACCACCGCAGGGCATATCACAGCCGCTAAACAATAGTATGCAAACATTACTCTGTTGGTTTGAAGGGCGCTGTAGCTAGTGAAATTGCGGGGGTAACAACTTAATATCTCAACATCTCGAATTATGTCTCAAAACGACGAGCACAATGTAGTGCAATGTATGTCATCTGAACTAGCGCTACGTTATTATGGGTAAGCGTATCACTTACCACGAGGTGAACGTCCTAGTTGTCTCGTCGCTTCGTCGAAAAAAAATTTATAATTTAATTTTATTTAGTGTAGCATTTTTTTTATTTATTTTTAATCTGATATTTTTTGCACGTTAAGGTTATAATTATCCAATAATTACATACCACTCTTAACACCCCGCTATACTACGTTACATAGCATAGTATATCGTATTTAGCAAATATGATGTGTCGAAAGAATTATTCTACTATTTTCCACATCCATAAGTACAAACACAGATTCCGATGAAATCTAACCAGATTATTTGTGAACCGAATCCATTTGCCCAAAGCTATTATTTAAATTTGACGAAAGCATAAATAAGCCCGCCCGCTGGCTATTGGACTAAACCGACCTGATGTTTGCATGAAAAGCTCATTTCGGCGTTATGAGAGCTGAGGAGTAAAATAATGTTATTCATCGGGTGTTATTGCTTCGAACGCTGACGTTTCCAGGGAAGTTGCCAAACAATGAAGCTCCTTTCAGGGAACGCGCGAAACGCGGCGCGAAGCGGAGCTCTGTGTGTGACTAAAATATCAAGCAAAAGCTTCACACGACTAAGGGCCGGTGCACGGTGAGAGCGCAGGCGTGTCCTCGCCAAATTTCTTGCTATGTCGGAGTGTTTTGGGGGAGCATACTATCGAACAGTTCGCTTGGTAGAAAGTGAACACTGACCCCTATGGACAATCGCAACACCAGAAGAGTCGCAGCAGCGTCTCCGACCTTTAGGAAATTCAAAAGTACCGCCGGCGACTACTAATTCTATCAAGTAGTAGTGTGTTTTAAAAGGCTTGGAGAGGTAACAACTCCAAAGAGATATCATCAGCTGTCACTGTTATACTTTATCCAACGCACAAATCAGAATTCTAAAGCCTCCCGACGAATAAATCGCAAAAACGTACATTTAGGAAATTATTGAAAGGAAAAGAAACTAGACCAAAAACCTACTCTCTTACTTGATACCAAGCTCCTTTAAAAGTTACGTAACATATTTATGTGATGTTAATTTACTAACTACAATTCTTTTCAAATGTAAGTATAAACAATGCTACAAATTAATGGCAATAATATACTTACTGTCACTTAAAGTAGAACTCTCGGTAATACAGTACGTTAGTGAGTGGTGACTGGTGGTAGGTTCGAAGTCGGCGACCGTCTAGGTACCATCGCTGCCCCTATTTGAAGGACGCTGTAACTAGTATAAATATATATGTAAAGAGACTTAACATACCTCATGGCGGCAAGTATTATGTCATCGTCATCAGCCGATAAACGCCCACTGTTAGATATAAGTCTCCACTAAAGATCTTCATACCGATCGTTTCTTCGCTTCCGGCATCCAGTGGTTTCCCGCGACCTTCACCAGATCATCGGTTAACCTTGTGGTGGGCCTTACAGATCTACGTATATCGATACGCGGTCGCCACTCGAAGTCATATCCCTTACCAGGTCAGGTAAACGTCCGATAAGACTCATTTTTCTCATACTTAACCAAATCGGGTATCCTCTAGATCTCTAGCGCATTGTCTAACGGGGCGTGTATCAGCGAGAAGCCGATGGACCCCCGTTGTCCCCATGCACCCCTCGCGCAGTGAAGCCGTCCGTCGGCACACAATCACAGAACAAGGGAACCCGTTCTACCCACACATAGATTGCAAACATTTTTCACAAGAAAGTTTTTTTATAAATTTTCATATATTAATAAGAACATTATAAATATGCAAATTTTACTTGTATTGTTTGAAAGTATTACTATGATAATAATATACTTGGCAACGCGATAAATAATCATTAATGGCCAAAGCGTGCTTAAATTTACTTTACACTAATAACGTCGAAAGGTCTTAAAAAGTTTTTAAGTACCTCATAAAAGATTTTTTATAAAGGTAAATATTGACCTTACCGTTACTTATTAACAAAATTTTCTCACACAGCAAGAATACCACTAGAAAATATTAAGACATATTGAGCTCATTCTGCTTTCTACATTACACTGTTGCTACGTATGTGGTAGGTCTCTGTTACCTCAGATCATCTGCGGGACGTCTGATGGGCGGGCGTATCACTTACCATCGGGTGAACGTCCCATTAGTCTCACTTAATTACATAAAAAAAAGATCAGATTGTAAACGATATGTAAATAGCTACAGGCAGTAGAGAACCTGGTGGTAGGTATTTATTGCTGGAGATCTAACACGTATGTTGAAGAGAATATTTGGCTCGTCTCGTCGGTTCGACGAATAAAAGAAGGTACTACGTACGTACTAGACAACACCGGCATTACATCCGTCGAGGGACTTCAACAACAATATTCGGATTTGACAGCCAAGCTTCAGACGTGAAAAAACATACCAAGAAGAAGATACCGCGTGGTGAAAATGATTTCAGGATATCCGTCACTTCAGTCTATTTCCCGTGATTATGGCCGCTGTAAACCAGTCAATATGTTAGCATAATAAAATAGTTAATAAATCGTAATTTAAGTCTAAAATATACGTATACTCTTGCATAAAGAAGTTTTCAAAATGCACAACAGATGGCGCCACCACAAATAATAGACCGCGCTTTCATATATCACCATAACGCAAATAAATTTAACGTTTGTACATTTTTGTACACATTGCCTTCGGCCAACTAGTCCTTACGGAGTATGCAATTGTGTCAATTTACTGGATCTCTCTGGATCTCCGTGATGCCAGGACTTGCGTCACTAAGTCGTTACGGAGTATATAATTGTATCCATTAACAACTGGATCTCTCTGGATCTTTGTAATACTGCTGTACTTAGTAAGCTGGTCTGTACTTTAAACCGCTCGGTCATTATCAATATAGTGCTGATATTGCTGCGTGCGTGTTATGATTTACCAAAGACCCCGCACACCACTTTTAAATTTCTACAGTGGCGCCCAACGTGAGACTACGACTACAACTACCCACCTGATCGACTCCTACACTCTTTAATTAAATAATGTAATTAATTACTATAATTTTGTTTGACATACCATTGTTTTGTCACACCTGTCCTGATGTATGGTCAAATGTTCGCACGGCGAGCGGGACTCGTGCGCATGCCAGTTTCACGGAATGCGCCCAAAAAAAAAACCGCTTCAGATGTTTGTGTACGTAGTCAGCCGCCGCATTGTAAACAACCTATATTGATACGTGTGACATGGGCGCAAGGTGTATTATGCTTTAAACACCTTTATGTTTAATGGTAATTTGTTACTTCACGCCGGTCACAATGTTTCTTTCCTCCAGTCTTTTCTTTGCAACAATTTGCTTTGTTTTTTTCCTTTGAATCACAAATTTTTTTCATAATCTTATGACACAGTCTAGATATATTTTGAGCTACGTGGGTAACCTTAGCGTTTTCTACAGATCGTCTAGTTTCTAGACAATGGACAGGGTACTTTGCTCGAAGTACTGAGGACGTTGCAGCAGTAAGGTTTTCAAGTGGCGGCCGTGTACCGAGAGACGAATTCTGGTACATCCCTCACAGCTGTTGAAGAAAGAAATCATTGAATGTGGGAAAGCTGGTGACCGATTGATGTCGAGATCTTTGAGGAAAGTCTGTATCCAGCTGTGTCTATCGGCTGATGTGTATGTGTGTCCGTCCAGCCTCAACGACTGGATATAGTTATTATGCCTTTCACGAGCCTTAGTATGGCTGACGGAGCCAGTTTTATTCAAGAGCTTCTGCGCACACTGAGGACTCGTTCTGCTGTTAACAATGGGATGAACATTAATGTCCTGTATCCATCTAGTGGTGACTACTCATAAAATTGGTGTTCTCTTTGTAGCTGCACAACGTTTAGGTAGGTACCACCGCAGCGCTTATTTCTACCGCCAAACAGTAGTGTGCCAACATTACTATGTTGCAGATTGAAGGGTGCTGTAGCTAATGTAATTACTGTGGTAACGAGACTCAACATGTAATGCCTCAGGCGGCAAAGTGGTGCATATATATCATCCTAACTTGCGCTACGTTGTTATGGGCACTATCAGGTATACGTCCCGTACGTCTCGCCGCTTTATTGTATAAAAAAAAAGTATTTACATTGCCCCCTTAAGCCTAAAATATACTCGATTATCCTATCATTACTCACAAACCGTTAAATATTAAAGTTTTTAAACTACTGCAAGGGGCGTAAGGGGTTCCGCCCAACATCTAACGGAACCCAAGTCAACCTCACCTGCACGAGGTGCACCCTGATGAATAACAGATGAGGCTTTGACCACCCACTAACCCGGACCGTGCCAGCGTGGTGCGTTACAGCTCAATTCCCCTCGATGAACTCCTCTACGATGTGGATATCTTTCGAGGAGGCCTATATCCGGCAGTTGACATTTGTCGGATGGTAATGATGAAACGATGCATGCTGACACAACCGCTTCCTGACGGATATTGATGCGGCGCTGGTAACATCCTAGAACTCTGATAAGAGAATACAGTATAACCAATTATTGATTATTATGTAATAATTCTCTGTAATATCGGGTCTGTATATAGTTGGTACGGAGTCGGAGCATTGAATACGTACAGTGTTAAGAGACTCCATACGTGACACACGATTTGTCGTTAGGCTAATAAACACCTCACGATCCCATTTATTGTACAATATGGTCGCTGCGTGGCGGCGGCGAGGCGTGTACGTGCACTCATCATTCTCTTAGTTTTCTTTACGTGAAATAAAGTGAACGATAATTTGCAGCGTCATTCAAACGCTGGTGTCATGTCACATTATTAGTAATTTTACTATCAATAGAATAAATTTCATTGGGATGTCACGATAGTTTCTTTCATAGCATAGTGATAAAGCGATACACGCGCTGTTCATTACAGAGTCACTCTAGTTGCGATGGTTGTACTGAAAAAAAGAGAAAAAATAAACAATAATTCCATACTGTTATACATACGAGTACATATAGATGTATATATCGGAGACTGTCTAGGTAAGTACCACTGCAGCATCTATTTCCGACGCCAAATAGTGGTGTGGAAACATTACAGTGTTCCCGTTTTAAGAGTATTGTAGCTAATTAAATCTGTAATTAGATTTTAACATCTAATGTTAGAAGGCGACGAGCACAAAATGGTGCTGTGTATATCATCTTAAGTTGTTACGGCCGAGCGTATCGCTTACCATCAGGTGAACGTCTTGCTTTTCCCGTCGCTTCGTCCAATAAAAGAAAAAGGTACTATGTACATACGAGAGGAGTGTAACGGGTCCCGCACAACAACTCACGGGACCTAAGCCAACTTCACCTGCTCGCGGTGCACCTCGCTAATCAATAAACGAGGCTCTGGCTCCCACCAACCCACTTTGGGCCATATCCCCCATATGAGACCTTATAAACGAGGGCCTTTGGTGCCAGACGATGCGGGTGGCACAGGACCGATCGATATGGAGGTCTTTGGAGGTGGCCTATGTCCAGCAGTGGATGTCCATCGGCCGTTGGTGGTGGTACATACGAGAGTGCACCGGCATCACATCCGCTGAAGAACTTTGCAACCATACGCAAAGCGCCCGATTATTTTCTAATTTGACCGTCAACCTTCAGATATGAAGAGACAGCAAAAAGAAGATACCGCATGGTTACAATGACGTAATCGATTGTTTAGAGACCTCTGTCCAGCAGCTAATGATGATGATGATTCGATTGTTGAAATATCCTCCAACATTCCGGGCTTGACATGACATGACATGACATGACTCTTAGCAGACCGTGGCCAAACATTTCGACGTTTATTTAGTGTTGCCACATTCGAAATGTTGCCAATTTATTATTAACAAAGATAGTGATACCAACATAAAATAATATTACGATGAAAAAGATATAATCACCAATGTAGCACCAATATGCTGTAACAAATACAGCAGCGCTGCTTTTCACCAAGAGCCCACTGCTCGACGTTGGTTGAAAGAGTCCACAGAGGACTGCGGCTTTTGTAAATAGAACTCGATAAAATCTGGGTTGTTTGTCGGCAGCACTAAGCTCAGCCGTCGTAACAATCTACACTGGCAACGGTAAAAGGTCTGCCTACGAATATTTGAACATATCCACCGTCAAAGGATCCAAAAAAAAATTATACATAGGGTGCGGGAAACTTTTGAACGTTGTTTACGCAGGCTTTGCTTTTTTAGTATACCTTCACTGAAATGTGTGCTTCTAATGCTCATGCAGAGGTAACGGAGACTCATACCATTCGTATATGGTACTCATGTGAACTAACCAACAGACATACTTTTTTTATTTATTTATTTAGGCAAAGGTTTACACATATACTTGGTGCAGGTCGAAAAAGTGTAGGACGCCCTCCCTGCAGACGGATCGACGACACCATTAGGGCGTTCAGAGGAGAGGACAGGTGTGGGTGGATTGGAGAAGTTGAGGATCGGATTTGGTGGAAGACATTAATGAAGGCCTATATCCAGCAGTAGATAAACCAAGTCTGATAATGATGATGATGACTACACATATACACATTTAGATGTACTAAACTACAGAATAGTTTGACGGCGACAGTACACTCATTATATTACTTAAACCTACTATATATACATATTTTTTTTAAAATATAAAATGTTGTAATGCTAATTGTTTATTGTTAAAGCAACTAGTGTTCAAGATGTTTTTTTATTTTTTGTTTTTTTTTTGTATCATACCTCCGATCGGTTCTTAACCATTTCCATCCTTCACACGATTTTTGTTTAAACACTATTGAAATTTACTTACTCCAATAACTATTGAACTACATTAAAATATATATCCTCCTCCTTAAAGTGTATTCCTCATATCTGAGAGTCGTGACTACCTCTTCCTATCAGTCTTGTCCTCATGATGTTTCGTAATCTCATCCTATCTCCGGCTACTCGGAAACATATATTTTGCATAAAAATGCTATGACAGATCTGTGTAATAGGTATGACTAAAATATATTTAGCTGATTTTCTTTTTGCTACGAGAAGAACAGGACGTTCACCTGATAGTAAGTGACGACTGCCCATAATAACCTAGCAGACACAGCACCACATAGTGTTCGTCGCCTTGAAATATAAGATGTTAAGTCAAATTACCACAGTAATTTCACTAGCTACAACGCCCTTCAAACCGGAACACAGTAACGTTTTCACATTGCTGTTTGGCTACAAAAATAGTAATTGTCTAAAACCGTGATTGCTCAGTGCGTAAGGCGATCGTACAGCCTGTACATCTCGGAGAAGCGCCGGTTCGTTCCCTACTGAACTTGAGTTTCCGGTTATGGAAAACAGCTCTATCGGACTTGTGAAATTTAAGAACCGGTATTTTGCCAGTGTGGTGGATAAATGACCATGACTCTTTCCTTGTGAGAGAAGGTCCTGAGTAGCAGCAATGGGAACATTAAGTAGGCTGTTTATTATTATACAATAGGAGATGCGGTGGTTCCTACTTAGGAGACGGTCTCCAGAAATAGAAACCTGAAACCAATGCTATAGAGATCATTACTACCTCGTAACTCTCGACGAACATCTTCCTCGTCTCATAGCTTCTTTATATACAAAAACTAGTTTCTAGTTAAATAAGTTTTTAGTGTTTTCGGCGATCCTGTATATTATTCGTCGAATAAGACTCGGTCATGTAATGGCCATTCCTTTCAATAAACTGGACATTGAGCGTGTAGCAATTCGGTACCTATGCACGAATCGCTTTTTTTATCGCCTCACTCGCTGGAATGCGTTCTTGCTTAATTGCGCATCCCTTTGTATGAGATCATTCTTAAATTTGTATTCGCCATTCCGTGCAGAGGACATTGCAGACTTACGTCCAGCAGTGGACCACTATCGGTCGAGATGATAAGGAGCGAATAAAACAGAATAAATTTATTATCTCATGTAATTTTGATGTCTGTGTTGTTGCAAAAAGTATTTTTTTTTTAAATAAACACAATTTTAATGTAAACAAGAACATGTGATTACATAAATTTTATGTGGTTACATAATATATATTCTTTCAAACCACGTGATCATAGATATAGATTATATATAGATCATAGATATAGCAATTGATATATATGAAAATAAGAATTTGTTACTTTCCTATGAAAATAAGAATTGGTTACTTTTCGCATTGTCGGTTAAATTTTAATACAATCCATGTGCATTGTTCTATATAGCCAACTAGCTGTTCCCCGCCCGTTTTGCTGGCCGTAACACCCCTAGAACTTCGTTTAGGGAAGGGATATTGTAAAATCCACTCTTAGCTAACCTCTAAAAGGCAGAAGCAATATCTCTACCGAATTTTGAGTGTTTGCGTTTAATTGTTTTGGAGATATCGCGATGAGTGAAAGGTTCTCTTGATAACTTCTATATAGATCCCTACGCAGAAGTATCAACCTGTACATCAGCGACCGCTGCACCAAAGCGCTCGAATGCTACAATGAACAACCTTCCACGTTGGATTACTACATCCGTATCGTGTTTAATTGGTAATTGTCTAAAGTTGCCTAATGCCACACATTGAGCAACGTTAGAAAATTTAACAGTTGCCATTTTACGTTCAGTTTCGTAACACTTCCGACTATTGTTCTGTTGTCGTGAGGAAAGTTATGGAAATTTCATCACAAACGTTACACACAATTAAAATCTACGTGAGCTCTCGTTTGTCTATAAACAAAATATACATACGTAAACATATACTTTGTATATGTTATTAGCCGGAATACAAGTCCACGTAACGAGCGTTATTGAAGCAGTTAATGATTTATTGGGGGTGCAAGGGGTCCCGCACTACAACTCACGGGACCCAAGCCAGCCTCACCTGCTCGCGGTGCACCGTGCTAATCAACGAACGAGGCTCTGGCTCCCGCCAGCCCGCATTGGCCAGTGTGGTGGGAAATGGCCCAAATTCCCCCATATCAACCCCTTCAATCGAAGGGATTTTTGGAGAAGGCAGACAGCATTTATCAGCCGACAGCAGTGGAAATTTGTCGGCTGATAAAACTTTTATGATCTTAAAATTTTCTTTAAAATCATACAAGGCAAACATCTCGCAGTGCAAAAATATTTTGTTGATCGCGTCGAGGAATTTGTTTTATTTATTTACCCAGGTCCGCGTAGCAGGCGATGATAAGAGAGTTCGCGGTGTTTTACACCTTGTGGAGAGGGATTAAGGTGGGAAATTGCGCAAGTACGCAGACGACGGTGTTTGTTTTCACACTGCGGTATCTGATTAGGAGGATTGCAGAGCGGAGCACTGAATCCACGAGGTGATAAACAATCGCAAAATAAATTCACAAAACGGACGCGGATACTTGAGATTTTTAAAAGTTATTGCGTCATTTTTTTTTCTTAATAAACATCGAAACGAGCGGGACGGACCTGATGGTAAGTGATACGCCTGCCCATAACAACGCAACGCTACCTAGAATGATTCACATTGCACCACACTGGGCTCCTCGCCCTCAGACATAAGATATTAAGTCCCGTTACCCCAGTAATCACATTAGCTACAGTGCCCTTCGAACCGGAACACAGAATGATACCTTTTTTTTAACAGGATGAAATCATCCGAAAATACTCTGGTTCTGAGTTACGTTACTGTAGATGATATTGTTTGCGCAGTACCAATCGGTGAGGATATCTTTAAAATGCTGATGACGATGACATCGTTTTAGTGAGAGACAACGACGTATTGGTAAATAGTAAATATATCTTATCTGTACAGAGCCCTTCGTTCCGTAAACACTTGAAACGAGGCCTAGTCGAGTGCCGATGCATTCGCGGGATGATGGATCAGGACCTTGAACACTCGAACTTGACTTACATCGCGAAGGTAACCAGTACACGCCGTGGCTATTACGCTCGCGCCGTCATCGCATCCGTCTCGAGTGTCGTGATCATTAGTATCAATAGTGATGGAATGTTTGTATAAATTACAAATATCTAAAAAGAACCTTTTTTTCTTTTTTAGTTTCGGGGAAGAAGTCAAAGTAATCTGAACATTTTTACTCACTAAAATCCCCTCGGTCTTTATCTACAACGTTTGAAGAAGTCACGAGATCTCCGTTCGGAACACAACCACTGCCTCTCTAACGCTAAACTGGGATAGCCCATTCCGGGGTCTGTTTTATGCAGACCCTGTCAGTCTCACGAGTATTACCCCAATGGTGGAAGCGATTGTCCTCCTCAGAGTCTCAAATGAGAACCCCCATCCTAAATCTGCAAAGTACCTGCATCAAAAACACAATTAATTTGCGGATTAAACGATCGCTTAGGTTGACACCGATTTTTATAATTCAATCATCAACATCCTGCGGCAGTCCACTGCTGGACATAGGCCTCTCCCAAGGAACGCAACTTAGACCGAGCTTCAGCTGTACAGATCCAGTTGCCTAACCATAATGTAATGTAAAAAAACTATATAACTATTAATTGCAGTTTAAGGGATGATCTCTTTGGTTTCAAAGGAATCATCCCTTATATATCAAGCTTTTCTGGACCTGTTCTTTGAAGACCAAACATATATTTTTACTTATGATATAAAATCGTTCAAAGCGATCGCTTCACGCTCTGCACCTTGAATTATAACATTAGATTAAGTGTTTGTATGTTTTTATATATTTAAAATCACCCCGCCGCTCAAGGTTGGCTCCTGGTGCGGAAGACATGATTTAAAATGTAAAATAAACTCTTTGTTTCCTTTGATATAATTCAAACGAATAATATACTTGTTTTTTTTTCCTTCTTCGTTTTCATGATTAAACTGCTTAGATAGTACTAAACGATCCATTGTTTTCTGTGTTCGTATACCTACGGCGTGAAATGTTCATATACGGTTAAGTCGTTATAATTGTAATAATAAACCTCGTGGCTTATATAATACCTAAAAGTAAGTGTAATAACATTAATTAGTTTTGAAATAAGTAGGCGTGAATAACTAACCTTATTAAAAAAAACGCCTGAAGGACGTTAACAAATATACACCAGATCGAAAATGTATGAAGTAAATATACTAACATCACGCACACAGGCATATAAAGTTATAGCACTCTCCTTTTTAGGTTGAGTTAAAAAATTTTTACTTCAACTTCAGTATTAAAAAAAATCATTAATTATCGCTGACTATCACATGGGATCATAGACAAACGTTAGTGTTTACAATAAATTATTTGTTTTGTCGACTTCATTCCTATCGTTACAAGTAGTTGAAATGATGAACCGTTTTATCAGAGGGTTGTAAGGGTTCCCGCACAACAACTCACGGGACCCAAGCCAACCTCACCTGCTCGCTGTGCACCCTGCTAATCAACTTACGAGGCTCTGGCTCCCGCCAACCCGGATTAGGCCAGCGTGGTGGGAAATGGCCCAAATCCCTCCATATGAACCCCCTAAATATGACAACCTCTAGTGCCCAGCGGTGCTAGAGGCCATGCTGACTGTATGTGAAGATCTTTGGGGGAGGCCTATGTTCAACAGTGGACGTCTATCGGCTGATGGTGTTCTAACCACATTCAAGCAAAGAGATATCTTTGCCTCTCTGACCTGGTAGGTCTACGTTATGTCCTAAAGCCTACTTACTACATACTAGCTTACCATAGCATACAAACCGTTGACTCATGTATTAGCAAAGGACATCAAGCCGTGGTGTCTGATACCACACTACACACACGGTATGACGTTTGCCCAACGTTCACTCGGCACCGCGTGACCCCAACACCTTACCAATATTGCTCTCATGCAGTCCCGACTGAGTTTCGCAAACGTACGAATGTATCTGCATGGCAAATGTCGGGTCAAGGTTCCGTCACTGATTTGTTGGAATGTTATTGATGTTAATCTTATAAATATATTGCTCGTTGAGTTTCATTACTTTCGCTTCACCGATTGGCCTAACACTCGACCTGAATTTCACATGATATTAAGTGACAATGAGGTCGCGGATGGTGAAGCATGCTCGCTGACAACACTCCATCTCTCGTACGTTGCCAGCCCGAACACAGGGTTGCGGAAACAATGGCTAATGATTCCACCTGCTGCCGACCAAACTCTACAACGGTTTACCCTGGAATCGAAACATGGACTTCCGTGTTACAAGTAAAACGGTTAACCAGTTAACTCTAAACCATTGTATGTGATGTTTAAATGTTTACTCAATCTGCCGCTTATACATAAACACGAGAGATATTTGTAAATAGCTCACCGTTTCTCTGATTGATTAGATGTTACTTTACAGTATTGCGTCAGTCGGTTGCACGGCCAGTTATTTGGCCACTGTGCCACATCACAACTCACATGCCACATCAACACCGGTCACACAAAATATTTTTAAATCATCATCATCAGCTGATAGACGTCTAGGGATGAACATAGGCCTCCCTCAAAGATCTCCACATACAGTCAGCATAGCCTCTAGTACCGCTGGGCACTATAGGCTGTCGTATGAAGAGGTTCATATGAAGGGATTTGGGCCATTGCCCACCACGCTGGCGCAATGCGAGTTGGCGGGAGCCAGAGCCTTGTTAGTTGATTAGCAGGATTCACCACGAGCAGGTGAGGTTGGCTTGGGTCCCGTGAGTTATTACACGGGATCCCTTACACCCCCTTTAAATAGATAACACAAACTCAAAAAGTCATCAAATCAAAGGCTTCCACATCCTTTTCTTCAACGATTAAATACTAATTGGTTACAGTTTTTATTAATATGGTTATAGAATCTAAACTTAGAACTCTTCCTGTTCATTCCTGCTACTGTCAAAGTGCCATCGCTGTTCCATTCTTTCTTCCCACGCCTCTTTATTTCATGATATATTTAATCTTCAACAATTTTACTTCAGTTGTTTTCATCATATAAATAAATATTTATTTCCGACAGCCACAGTTGCACTCCTCGCTCTTCAACAATCCTTTCCCATCGCGTCCCCGTGCATTGCTCTTAATTTTTCCAAAATCTTTCTCGGTTCCGGCGGTCCCCTTATGGAACTCTTTACCGAACCAAATTCGTATCCACAAATCCCTATTTTCCTTCGAAAGACTCTTAATTAACTACTATCATAAAATTTAAATTCTAAACTCTATTTCTACTATTGCTAGCTTCTTTCTTCAAATGCTTTAGTTTTTAATTATTTTGTGCACCACTATCCCCTCTCCGTTGTCTTCCTTACCAATGGGTTGTCTCGCAGAAATTGCTTTCTGAGCAATAAGACCGCCGATTATACATTTATGTATATATATATATATAATGTATTCCATATCTTGTGATTGGTGTACAATAAAAGATAAATAAAGTAATAAAAATAAATATTCCTTTAAAAAGTAGCTCCATCTTGCAGAAAGGATGTAGAAAGTAATAGCACCTCAGTGCCCTTCTAAATGCCAGAGATGGCGCTGTATCCAGTTTGGGTTTGAAGAAATTTTTTCTCTTTATTATGAAATATAACCGCCCTATAAATAAATTAAGATACTTCTTTGTTCGAAATCGACTAAACAATATTAAAATAAAAAAAAAATTACCTTTTTGAAAATGGTTCACTGCAGTAGCCCATAGGGGGTAAACTGCTCTAAGATTGTTGAGGGTGGCAAAGTTCACGTGAATAAATTGCTTTCATTCGCCGGCTTACATATAGATGGCACATTTATCATATAACAATAAGAAAATTTTTTTTGGTTACATATAAGTAACTGTGGTTATATATAAATATAATGTTTTTATTTATATAATACTTTCTTACGAACTTATACCCATTTCCATCCATTCCACTCCGTCCATTTTCAATGAACATTTACTGTCGTTTACAACGGAGATAATTTTTAGGTCAATCATGAAGATTACTCTTAACTGCAATATATATGAAAATTAACTTGTTTTTTATCAATTAGCTTATCTAGGGATCATTAGGTATTCTCTAAACAACCTGAGCGAGGACTTTCGCTCTACCACCTTCCAATGGGCTACATCTAAGACTACCATTATTATCTTAATAGTTTTACAAATTCTTTAATGAAGGGGCTCTTACCAAGGATCTTTTTTTATGTTAAAGTTTGTGCCGCTGTTTACTTAACCACTATAGCAGCTTCATCGGACTCAGGGCTCGCAGGTCTGGTAGCCGTAACCTAATTAAAAAAGAAAAAAAAATAAACGAAAGAGAATTATAATTAAAGAAAATAAGTCGAACCAAACACGCAAACACAGAAACATAAATATATACATATATGTGTAAACAATTTTGTATGTAAAAGAGGAAGGAGAAAAGTGGGATAATATTGGATCGGGAAGGGTTGAAGAGATGGATAATGATAAAGGCTTCCCGTTTAGATAAGAGGGTGTAAATTAATACGTACATAGATAAGTATTCATATCAAATTTTAAACTAAGTCGAGTGTAGTTCGCGTCGGATGACGGCGAGGACTCGTCCAGGTCGGAGAAGGAATCTATTTATAGCTCAAACTGCTTACATAACACCGCTACGACTGCGCCGTCGCGAAATATCGGCGTTGAACCCTGTCCTTGTCGTACGGACCCCGGGCGTATCGCAATGCGCATGATCAATAAGCTGATCCCGCGCTATAAAAATCCGCTCGCAACAGCAGCTCGTCCATTTTCTCCCCGGGTCTGATCCAGGAGCGACATCAGCACACCGCGCTACCGCATAAATCCAACTCCATTGTCCGGCCGCCATCATGGGTGAGTTGTTCTCTTGTAATTCGCTAGGCCTTTCCTCTGTTATCTCCTGATCCCATACCCTCTATGCGTACTTTAAAAAACGTTTTGATGTAAGCCAGAACCGATTATTTCATTATTTACGAAATATTAAGCAGACGAAAGTTTTAATTAGATTTCTTCTATAATTTTCACAAGCAGGGAAACCTGAAGGAAATTAATATACCTCGCAACAATTAGATCTAGAACAATTTGAAATTAATTTCATATCATTATTACATAGATGGAAGTAATATTGAATAATATTTTTAAGAAGCATACTTTGCAATTGGTAAACCTGAAACCTTTCCTAAAGTTACAAAATTAGTTATAGAAAAACTTATTATAGATACTAAAATACTATATACTAATGTATTGAATAGTATCTGAATTACACAAACGCAAAACCTAATAGACAACGGAATAAATTATCATCAGCCCGTCTACTAAAAATCAATATCCTTGTATCTGTACCGGAGCTTCCAATTTCATTTACGGAGCATGCGCCATTGCGGCGCTCCCAACCTGGCCAACTTCCCAACCCTCAATCATTTCATCAACCTCATCTCACTACGGTACACACTGTTCTCTATTACTACAAAATCTTTAGTAATGTGTTTTTTATTTACATCAATAATTCTTTCAAATATTTGATTAACAGCCGCAAGTTAACTTATTTATGCAGACATACCATTGTCCTCTGATCTGGGAGAGTCCTATATCCAGCCATGGACATCTATCAGTTAATAGGTGACCACGATGAACTACAGGACGATATTTCGTTGAAAGTTCGCATTAATGTTGCTACATGTTAATCTCGAGCTCCAGGCAACAGTTAAGATGAAGAGTTTGATTCTAAGCTAAATATAGAGCATACGGAATAGAGACAATTATCGAAAATAACGTAAAATTCACAAAATGACTATATAAATATAATACAGGGGTTGTATCGATTGCAGCGCCATTTTAATTTCTAACAGGTTACAAAAATAATTATTGTCCATATAGATCCTGTTGTACTTTAAAATGTTAACCAGGGTTAGACCATACGATAGTGAACAGTCATTTATAGTGTTTGTTCGTGCTCACCGAGCAATGCATGCCCGATCTTGTAACACGGTAAAGGTGCTAAAATATATATTTATCTTAAATTGGGGTGTGGTCATTTAGGATTCTGGAGTTTCTTGTTCACACTGAGCATGCGCAAAGTGAGTTTGCATACATTGATCGTTCTCTTAACAATTATTTTCATATCCTCCCCGCTGGGTCCGCGACTGCGCATTTAATTTAAAAGCACTATAAACAAAATCAATACATATCTCCTCGCCCGGGCAGAGAGGGTGGAATAGGCTATGGCGGGGTGGTAGACACGTATTGAGCATGCGCAGTTCTCAATCCGTGTACGTTCGATCCGCCCGCTATCACCCGGTACTCCATCATTGCCATGTTGAACTCCCATCGGGCAACAAGTCTACATAGTCCTACCTTAAATTAAATTTGATCTCCTGGGCAGTAACCATGATGCGTGAGTACCTTTGAACGTATTAATATTATAATACAACATTAAGATTTATTCTAATAATATCCATTGGTTTTTCTCTTCGATCATATTGCTTATAAATAATTTAAAAATAAGTTAACATTATTTGAAAATTACTAAGCATGGGTTAGGCCTTTTCTGGAAATTAGCTTTAGAGTATACTAAACTATTTTATTTTGTTTATCATCATCAGGCGATAGACGTCCACTTCTGGACATAGGCCTCCCCCAAATATCTCCACATCGATCGATTTTGTTAATACTCTTTGTTTATACAGAAATGATGAGAAATTTCACGGGATTTAATAAATACGTTCTAAATTTATTAGGAATGATAACTTGAGGGGTTTTTTTTCATCCTCGTACCGATCATGCGCAACACGAACTAGCCGCGATCGATCGGCCGCCCCCCACTACATTCCAGGCAGTTACCTGATCATACCCTTAGCCCTTTGTTCTATTACTGAATGAAGTCCAATCTTAGAAGTTTGAACTAAACATGCTGCAAGGGTATTCATTATTTGCAATTACTATAACAAAACATTTACATAACCTTGTCTTCCGGTTAACGATCTATGTGCCATTATTAGATGCGACCTAGTTTTTTTTAATTCATGTAAGCTACGAGACGGGAGAGACGTTCATATGATGATATGAGTAATTAAAGCAAACATTAATAAATTTCTTGATCAGTTTTTTATGCTATTTTGTTATAATTTTATTTTTCCATTGAACACGGTCTCAACTTGGTTCTTTCTTATGCCCAGCCCTGTACTTCTATCTATTCCCCGTCCTTTGGGTAGATTTTCTCACATTTACATAAACATTACCGAGCCCAGCTTCTGTCGGCCGAAACGAATGCTTCATAGCTCTTTGTATAAATTTAATGCCAAGTTTACACGATGACTTTCCTTCAACCCTATGATCAAAATCATTTTATTTCTATTAGCTAACTTAACGTATTTAAGTAGATTATTTCAACTGAAAATTATGATCGGTCGGCCCGCGTTTGGGTGTGGCCGTTCTGAGCATGCGCAATGCGAGCTCCTATCGATCCCGCAGCCAGCCAAACGTAATTAACCGGGTCCAGCCTTTCGCCTCCCCCGGGACCGGCGTCCTCCCCTACCGCTTCGGACGCAGCACCACCCTTCCCACCGCCCACCGCGGCTCCCTATTTCATCCTCCCAACAACACACCACCCTTCCCCCTTAGGTATGACTTTGCCATTTATCTTTCATTAAGTATCTATTAATGCTATAATTTAATTTGTCAGTAATTGAACGCAAACTGTACCGCCGCCTTATTGCTCTTGCTGTTTTAAAAACTTTGTAAATGATTTCATGAAATATTTCATCAACTTAGTTATATTAAACGTTTTAAATATTAATATTTACTTCAAGTTTATAAAAATCTAACATTTATTTTTATTATTTTCCTTCTGTGGTATACAGGCCTTCCTGTTAAAATAATGCTTTGTGAAATAAACTATTATCACTCAAATAGTTTATTTCGTATTTATTAAAATTATTTAAGGGGTGTAAGGGGTCCCGCACAACAAGTTACGGGACCCAAGCCATTCTCACCTGCTCGTGGTGCACTCTGCTAATAAACGAACAAGGCTCTGGCTCCCGCCAACCCGCACTGGGCCAGCGTGGTGGGAAATAGCCCACTAAGGGGATATTAGGAAGAGGCCTATGTCCAGCAGTCCACATCTATAGGCTTATGATGATGAAAATTATTTACAAAACAAATCTAATAGTTTTCTTCTGTGCATTGTATACCTGATGTAATCATTATCTTAATTAATTACTTTATCTTTCTTATTTACATCGGGCTAATATGTTGGAAGCCGGTGCAGAGCACTTTTACAATACATGGGTAGTAGTTGCAAACCTATACGATCAACCAGCCTCCGCAATATGCGTCCTCGGAAGCGAACCTGACACCTCCATGTTACTAGGCAAGCGTTTATCCTCGGAGCCAGTTGAACCATAACGTTATACTTCGTCGCAAGAAATAGATGAACTCGCTGGTTCGGTGCGGAAGTCGCCAATACGATTGCACCGTCCTACATCCTACACAATCCAAAGATAAATCACAACAATCCATCGACCGAATTGTTCGAGATTGTTGTCTAGAAATCTAGGAATCCGATCTGGTCTAGAGCATGCCGCGTCCTCGTAATTGCTAATACACTTAAAGCAGGCCATCGTTATTATCTGTGATAAAGTATAAGTGTTTACTTTGAAGAGTTGAATTTCGCTGGAGTTCAATATTTTTTTATTTATGTTAAAGTATATATATTTTAATACAGTCGTCTTAAACTCAAAGTAAACTTGAAAATAAATGTATTACTGTTGGCAGGTCTCTGTTGCCGGAGACCGTCTAGATACCACCGCAGCTCCAAATTCTACCGACAAACTGTAGTGTGCAAACATTACTGCGTTCCGGTTTGAAGGGCGCTGTAGGTTGTGTAATTACTGAAATGACGGGACTTGTAATTTTATATCTCGAGATATCATAATGTGATACTCTCTCATCATCATCAGCCGATAGACGTCCACTCTTGGATATAGGCCTCCCCTAAAAGTCTCTACATATAGTCAGCACGGCATACGGTACCGCTGGGCACTACGGGCTGTCGTATATAGGACTTCGTATCAGGGGATTTGGGTCAATTCACACCACGCTAGCCCGGTGCGGGTTGGTGGGAGCTGGAGCCTCGTTTGTTGATTAGCAGGGTGCACCACGAGCAGGTGAGGTTGGCTTCGGTCCCTTGAGTTGTTGTGCGGGACCTCATTATCATTCATATCAGACTGAACGTCTCGCTGGTCTCATCGCTTCAAATAAAAAAAAATACATGCGCATTGCCATTCGATCCCGAATCGTTAAATGGAAGTCCGGCGAATAATCTAAAGATCCGCGCAGTAGAATGTATGAAGGAAGTACGAATGTAAACAAATTTACAATTCGGAGGACAGTGTTGACAGTGAAGGATCATGCTGTGCCACCGATTTGACCTTATATGTAAATAAGGCACATTTCATATGGATTATCGCAGACATCCTTTGTCTTCATAATATGTTTCTAATAAAAGGTGTTTGTGTCAAACGTCACCTTTATCCACTCAACCCACAGTCGTCCACTGCTGGACATAGGTCACAAACAACCGGACACTAATAATCTAAAAATTATTCTTGTATCTTATTTTTTTTTCATGTTTAGCTTTGAATATCGACTTGCCTTAAAGCTGTTATCCTTTCCTAAAGATAATTTCATTCTTTTTACGACAAATCGAGTGATCGTGGTGATATATTCTGACCCGGCTCTCATATGGATCGATTATTATTGTAAAATATACTCATTTAAGGGGGTGTAAGGGTTCCCGCACAACAATTCACGGCATCTAAGCCAACCACATCTGCTCGTGGTGCACCCTGCTAATCAAAAAACGAGGGTCTTGCTTCCACCAATCCGCATTGGGCTAGCGTGGTGGGAAATAGCTCAAATCCTCCCATATGAACCCCTACAAACGACGGCCCCTGGTGTTCGGCGGTACCGGAGGCCAAGTTGACTGTTGGAGGTCGCAGGAAACCGCTGGATGCGGGCAGCGCAGGAGCGATCGATGTGGAGATCTTTTGGGGAGGCGTATGTCCAGCTGTGGACATCTATAGACTAATGACCAGGATGGGGATGGAAATTGCTCAAATCCTTCCATATGAATCCCTACTCGATCATGTGAGGAACTTTGGTGGAGACCTATGTCCAGTGGACATCTATCGGCTGCTGACGATGATGATAATAGCCATTTACAAATACAGCCTTCAAGTTTAGTATATATTTATTTTTAAACGAAAACCTTTGTACAAATTTCTATACATAGTAGTTCTTCTGCGTTATAAACTTATCCTGATAAGAAATGATTTATATCGCGATTAAATTAGTTTAATCGGAGTGATGTTAAATATATAATACGCGTTTTCACGTAATTTATAGTGCCGTTCGGCCAAGGTAAGCATTCCCGATAAAACTTTCAGGCGAGTGGGTAGAGACATGAAACATTCATAAGGGTCCTTCTGCAAAGATAACAGATTCAATGCGGTCGCACACAACACTCGTGATTCAATGTCGCCTGTTTTTTTGTTTTATATTTATAAGTATTTACAAATTTAAATTTACGACGTTCAAAACATTGTTTTTCCACGCAAATTGCATCATGAAATATTGATTTATTCGATCTGATTTGAAAGGGTTGCGCTGTGGATGGAAGTCAGCATATGATCATCATGTCATTAATATATTAGGTTGTTTGTCTGCCGCTGAGCAAAAACAAGTGTTGAATTATATAATGTTGTTAATGTAATGTACGTACATACATTAAATAATATTTCGTCAGCATATACTTAAGCTATTGGTACAAGACAATGGCGTTGTACTGACATATGAGTAGTACTCTCTCATGATGTGATAGACGATGCCAGTTATAAGCAAGGCAACTGGAATGGGCGACCGTCGGTTATATTTTCATTACTTGGGTTACTTTAATGTAAGACTTAATACTTTAAGCAAAAACAGACATCTTAGTGTTATATATATGTATATGTATTTGTACTATTCATATGTATGTATGTATATGCATGTATATATGTTGTTATATAGTTTCAGTCAGTAGTTACCACCTACCACAACATCGCCTCGCCGAAGGTTGGCTAGTGGAGAATGCCAACAGGCATTAAGCACGCCTTTTGTATACCTCGCTGTAAGGTTTTACAATAAAGGGGGAAAAAAAACATTAAATTAATTCATACGTTTAGTGATGTATGTAGTTATATGTTTCGAATTTTGTGATGAATTAGTAAACGGGCATGATGAATCTATTTATTTCTTGATTTTATTTAATTTTAAGTTTTCCTGTTTCGATAGTCCCATGGTGTGATGAAAAATGACTTCTGGCGTAACAGCTATTAGCTATTATAGTTTACAGAATCTAAGGTTAAGTTCGGCTGCAGTTAATTTTTCGAAAGGAACTTTGAGTCACCCACCGTCTATGTAGCGCATGCTGTGTCGACCACTCCTGGACAATGATCGTCTAAGTTTATTTAAACGTGTTTAAGTCGATAACTTTTGATAGATTACCTCCCCTTCCCCCCGTACATTTATTATTATACGAAGCATGGTTTCCCAACCTTTTATAAACATCACACACCTCCTCCCTTTAACAAGAAAAAAGATTATATCTGTCTATTATCTATTAATAATCACGAAATAGAAATTAAATCCCCCCCCCCCCCACCCTTTTCTAATTAAGACAAGATGTAGACCCCTTTTTAAACCGGAACGCAGTGATGTTTTCACACAACTGTTTGGCGGCAGAACTAGGCGCTGCGGTGGCACCTACCTGGTGATGCAGCAGAGAATTACCATCAGTGAAAGTGAGATATAAATTTCTTCGAAACAAAAATCGAAGCAATTTTAATTTATGAGTGTCACATATTCGCGGTGGACGTGGCCGCTGGGTTGGTAACGGAGGCGTGTAACTTGACAGGAGCGGTTCGATAAGTCCTTTGTTCCACGTCCACAGTGCAGCAGGCGGCGCCGCGGTGCCGGCCGGCTGTTTGTTCAGTTGCACAAGTCGATAGGGCACGCACTTCAACTGTTACGGTACACATCTAGTTCAAAGACTTCACAAACGTACAACACACGTACCCAGCTAATAATACTAAAGGAACCTAATGATCTCCACTACTGAACGTAGACCAGTCAAACAACGAGCACGGATTAGCTACAGCTTATCGAGGGAATTTCAGTGTATAAAGTCCACACTTTAGTGGTAGGTGTCCTGTTGCCAGACACCGTCTAGGTTGGTACCACCGCATCCCCTACTGCAGCCGACAAACAACGTGCAAACATTACTATGTTCCTATTTAAAGGACGATGTAGCTAGTGTAATTACTGGGGTAACCAGACTTAACAACTTATGTCATGGCGACGGACTCAATGTAGTGCAGTGTATATCGTTCTAACCAGCGCTACCTCGCTTCATAGAATAAAAAAGCATACCCCCAAAGTTCACGATAAGCAGTTTATTGCGAAGATTACCCTATATGATTAAAAAAGGCATATAAATATTATTGGAACATAAATTGAAGTTTTTTTTTTTTAATCAAAATGATTAAATGGTTCTGTGGTCTGTGGCGATAAAGCGCTCTATTCGTGTGTTAAAGACTCCCACATCGTATTTGCACAGGAACACTGACGCCGACAAGTTGTTCCACTACTTTGCTGTTCTTATCAAGAACGAGGAGCTTAACTTCTTTGTCCACAAACTAGAGATGTTTACAACATAAGGATGGTGACTCGACGTGCGCCTGCTAGTCTGGTGGTGAATAGGAGATCGGCGCGTTATATTGCGTTGGGCGGTCGGTTGGAGAGAACTTAGATTTGATAAACGTCCATTTTCTTTACCGCTCTTAAGTAACTACTTCAAAAATAATATAATTATTAATAGTTACATTTGTTTGTCGCAGGTGACCCACAAGACGTCAGGCAAGGTGATGGTGCTGAAGATGAACCAACAGCGCGCCAATCGACCCAATATGCTGCGCGAGGTGCAGCTTATGAACAAACTGAAACATCCCAATATCCTCGGGTATGTATACATTTTTATACGATAAAAGTCCGCTGGACGTCCACCTGATGATGGATAGCATGCGCATAACAATGAAAAGATTATTAGAATATTTATACAACAGAAATGTTACGTATTGTTAACTCAAAAATTTCACGAGCCACAGTATACTTAAGCACAATGTTTGGACTCTACTGCTATGCAGCAGAGAGTTGGCGCTGCTGTGGAATCTACTTAAATTCTAATAAAAGAGACTTACCGATACCACCTTCTTACGTTCATTTCCTGTTTCAATAGTTACTTAAAAAATAAATTAAAAGAATGGGCAAATTTGAGTACACAGAACAAATGAAATATAATTTGTATTTCATTTAAAGATTGATATTTAGATATTCCTAGTCATGGTAGCTAAGCATCATTTGCACGAGCATGCAATTATTGATGCATTTTCCGCTTGCTTCGATCTTCACCTTCCACGCTGCCAAATCAATTTTTTATACAATTTCTTCACTCCTCCATCTGCTAAACTACCACTTCCGCCAAATATGCGGGCAGCTCACAGTACGGCTTTCTTTAAGCGACTGCTGTAAGATATACATCAGTATTCATATTTCTAGTTCTCTTCAGTTATCATTTACATACATGCTATGTAAATATATATTTATATCATCAGCCAATAGACGTCTACTGCTAGAATCATCATGGCCTCCGATACTGCTGGGCACTAGGGGCTGCGTATGTAGAGGTTCATATGGGGAGATTTGGGCCATTTCCCACAACGCAGGTGGGCGGAAGACAGAACCTTGTTGGTTGGTTAGCATGGTGCGGCACAAGCAGTTGAGGTTGGGTCCTTGAGTTGTTGTGTTTGACTCTTTCCACCCTTAAATATATATTTGCCTCATACTATAAGTAATACTTTATATACCCCGACTCTTTCTCTGCCAAATTGTGTACAAAACAAAATCCCTATCGCATCAAATACCACCCTTAGTAAATGTGTGTACACTCGCATGTGCAAACAAGGTTTTCAATAAATAAATAAATAAATAATCTATTAAGTACACGTAACTTGCGATAGGCATCTTGAAACGGCGGCCCCATTCTATAATTGCAGTGTTATCTTATCAGCGTGCACGTTGCATCACCTGACGCACTTTTTCGCATGCCAACTTTTCCTTCTGGCATGACTGCATGGCCGCCGCGTGATTCAACAATGTATTTACTCATTTGAGGTTTTTCATTGAGTTTATTTACTTCCAGTACTACGACCCGTCACCGGCGCTCGTCTTCCGATGTGTCTGTCAGTTCCCCTCGTGTTAGCTCACTCCGTCTTAACCAAACGTAACTGTTTAACGTCCAAACTCAAAGTAATTGCAGGATATGTTTTAAAATTTTATAAGTCAATACAAAAGGCAGACCTCTAATTATATTCCCGTCGTTCCCGTCGTTCCCGTCGCTTCCAGTAACAATGTGAATGCAAATTTTGCACTTCTTCTTCGTCGGTATCACTCTCGATAAAGTGGTCGTGGTCATCGCTTCAGGCGTTGGTCGCAATTTTGCGCTACAATATTAAAAATGTTGATTTTACAGTACAGGATTTTTTTTGGTAAATACAGAAACGTTCTGTTTATTATATAATTATACGAATCCGGCTAAAGCGGTGTTGTAATAAATTCTCTTTATATTGGTGCCGAAAGAAATCATGTTTTTTTTATTAGCAGCCCGTGCCTTATATGTTCAGTTATCTACCAATGAAGAGCCATCAAATTTTATTATTTTTATTTATTTGTATAGACATTATTGTAACCTCCATATGAAATAGTGATTGTAACTTATTAAATCTGTTCAGTGCCAACGCTTCATTGTACATTGTTAATGAAATAGATCCACTCCATTCATCCATAACAGCCAATTTACGTCCCCACTGTTGGGGCACAGGCCTACCCTCAATATGAGGGCGATGGGGCCATAGTCATCACGCGGGCCCAATGCGGATTGGTGACTTCACACACACCTTAGAATAAGTTCTAATTCACGTGCAAGTTTCCTCGCGATGTTTTCCTTCACCGTTTGTGTTTCGCTGTTGTTACTAAAGTTCACAAATATACATAACTTAAACATTGAAGTCATCTGTACATGCCGAGATTCGAACCCGCGACCTTCGGAATGAAGGCCGCACGCTCTATAACTGATTAGGACGATGGCGAGGTCTTCAGTAAGATTGAATACCCATGCCAGAACGAGCAGTAAAATGTATTGAATTAAATATGTTGACACAGTAGACGCCGCACTCTCTCGTACATTCACTGCTGGTAATCGCGCTGAGCGGATGAATTAAACGCGCTCACTCTTGCTCCCAACCGTTGCGTAACTTTTACATTCACCGGCTGTATCGTGGGCCCCCTCGTGACCTTTGTTTTGGTTTCAATTTCTCAGGTCGCCGGAGCCACGCAACCGTCTCTCCGCGTCCAGAATTGTCATCTTTGTATAATGTTTGTTATGAAACCGTCGCGGCCTTCGGAACAATGGGCCGCTGTGCTCGTCCCAAATTTCAGTTCATTTCCTGCTTGTTTGTCTTCGGAAGTAAAAACACAATGCACTTCTGTTTCGATCGTTGCGTAATGTTCATCTCATTTACTACCATGTATAGCGCTTTCGTTTGTAACTTTCTCCGTGAAAACATTTTTGCTAGTTTTTTTACTTGAGATAAAATTTCATTGTAGATTATTTAGGAATATCTAATATATGTGATATATATGATTATGAATATCTAATTTTGCTACACCGTGGTGTATAATTTATTTCAATGCATGTGTATGCCAAGAAATTATTATATCTGCATCTGCAAATCTATTTATATTGCTATTTTAGAAGGAATGTAATTGTCCTTATTAATTTTTATAGACGTAGACTAGTACAAAGATTGATGTGGCAGATCTGTGGTCGATTTTTCCTCTACTCAAATAATGAAATCAAAGTTTCATTCGGCAGTTTACTCAGTGTCAATTATTTTATTTGTCTAAGAGCAGTTAACACTTTATTCAAAAAACTGTTTTCTTTATAATTCTCTTTGCCATTAATGTTAAAGTAATGTAAAGTATAATGTGGATTCCTCCTCTTTTTCCAAAATTTTTGTGAATACTTCGCAAGGAATGTTAGGAAGGAATTCACTTGCGCCGCGGGTTTGCGTGCGCGTGCGTCGTGCTGCCCACTTGTTTTGTTTTTCACGGCAGTCGAAGCAGAATGATGCCCTCTGTCGACGCGTGTTTGCACGCGAGCTGATTAATTGGACATTTGCATAGATCACGACGCGATGCACCATCCTCACTCCTGTCACGTGATGGTTTTTTGTAACACGGCGACAGTCCCACCAGTCGATCAAATCGCGTGCATAGGCGAAGCATAATCATCAACATCATAGGTGACCAAATAAAGTTTGGCGATCAGATTGAGAAAACCAATTCGCGGCATAATGTAGACATCATATTATATGTTAAACACATAATAACAAAAGTAAAACTAATTTTGAAGACGTCTTATAATTTAGATACATGGTGCAGTGGGATTCAATATCTAACACTTTACCGTAATTCAGTCCCAACAACTCTAACCTACATAAAAAGGAAACCTGCATTTCTAAATTGATACACCGCAGTATACTTGATGACGTTCAATCTAATGTAATTTGCTCCTAGCAATTGTAATTGGAAAAGCGGGTTGACGGCGAACTCTCACAGTTTCCAATTTTCGTTTGACTTCACTCTTGCTGACGAGGCGCTTGATCCGATTTACTATAACGCTTTCACCCCATGTCGCTGTTTGACAAATTTAGTATCGTTTTATATCCGCCATTGCCGGAGTTAAGTTCCTGTTATTGTCTTTCACAATATGGATTCCTAAAGAAGCCACTCCAGCCGCTCCTGTCAGTTTGTCGGTCTATCAGAATTTTACCCATCTCCAACCTTTATACCCCACTTTTCATTGCCATCTGGGATATGACAAGTTTACTGTTGTTGTGTCTTCGTACCTTTAAGAATTGTTTAACTGTGTATTATGAGTTACAAAAATCTGACATCCCCTTTTCGAGATTTATCTACCGAAAATTTTGATTCGAAACATGTTCAATAGATACGGAATGACATAAGATCGACAATGTTTTGAGTAATCAGATAAGTAAATTATATCTCACTTTTACTGCTTTAAACCTCATAGTATTTCCCCCGGCATCATTACTGTGTGTAGGTATACTGACCAAAATTTAAAAGCAATGCGGCTATGAGTTACCCTGGACTTATTTGTCTTTTTAGGTTCATGGGTGTGTGCGTCCACGAGGGCCAGCTGCACGCCCTCACGGAATATATGGAGGGCGGGTCGCTGGAGCAGCTGCTGCTGGGCCGGCCGGCGGTCCCGCTGCCGCAAGCGCTGCGCGTCAACCTGGCCGCGGACATGGCCGCCGGCATGGCCTACTTGCATTCGCTTGGCGTCTTCCATCGAGACCTCACCGCTAAGGTGAGTTTATTGATATTCGACAGTTTCCACATTTGCTTCACACACAAGTGAATGCTTATTTGACTACTGGACTAAACCGTCTAGCAGCGCATCAGTCTAACATGTTGCATTGGCATGATCCTGTGTCCTATATCTATTTATAAATAGTAACCAAGTTGAATCATATTCACAATTTTTTTTCAATTTCAGAATGTGCTGCTAAGAAAATATGGAGATGGCGAATATACAGCTGTTGTTGCTGATTTTGGTCTCGCGGCGAAGATACCTCACCCTGTGTACGTATCCTAAGAATGGGTCGTGAATCCTTACTTTTGTGTCATATCTTATAGTTCTACCACCAATATGTGCAAATTTGTAATATACATAAAGAAAAAAGGTTGTAAGGAGAAATCAGCGTATCGCTGGTATATACCTAGTCGATGCGATCTCGAGTGAGAGAGAGAGAGTGTTAAGAGATCCATCTCTTGTCCCTATAAACATGAAATTATATTATTATCAAGTTTAACACTTGCTGTTACTTCCGCAGCAATGGTTACCGGTTAGCAAGCGTTGGCTCGCCGTGGTGGATGTCGCCGGAGTGCTTGCGCGGCCGCTGGTACGACCACCGCTCCGACATCTTCTCCTACGGAATCATACTCTGTCAGCTCATCGCCAGAGTGAGTCCCTCTTTGCAATATACGCCTCTGACGTAATCGACCTGCCATCTAGTAAGGTTCTACACAGTCAAAGAACTAATGGGAGAGGTATATAATAATTGTTTTTTTCATCATCGCTTTTTTCAATTCTTGCGCTGTGCGAACCAAAACATGTTCACATACACAGCAGCGGAAGTAGGTGATGTTTTGATCTTCAGCAATATTTGGGAACGTCTTCTTATTGCGATATTTTAGATGATATTGGTCTGCCCGTCAGGTGGACGCCGATCCGGACGTGCTGCCGCGCACCGACAACTTCGGGCTCAACTACATCGCGTTCGTGGAGCTCTGCGACGAAACTACCGTGCCCGACCTGCTGCGGCTCGCGTTCAACTGTTGCATTGTCAGTGAAACTTAAAACATACCTCTTTCCACAACTACTTTTAATATGAAAGCAAAATTTATAAATACTGTCCGCAGTAAACAAAATATCTAACATTTTCATGGTGGTAGGTGTCTGTTGTAGGAGACTATCAACAGAATTTACATCTGACCTTAAAATGTGCAAACATTACCGTGTTCCGATTTGGCGGGCACTATGGCTTTTGGAACCACTTGGTTAACGAGACCGAACATCTTTTGGTCAAGATGACTAGCACAATAAGGTTCAGTGTATATAATGTTAACTGGCGCCACATTATTATAGGTCGGCGAATCAAATTCAGGAAATAGACACCTCGTAACTACCAAACGGCGAAATTTTGGACTCGTTCAGCCCTTTGGAATTTATGACGTCCTCACTTATTTTTTTTATTTATTTAATTATGTGTCAAGAGTTAAGAATACAAGAAATTTACGTTACGACATCTCGATTCCAGTATGACGCTAAGGCGAGGCCGCTATTCCCTGAGATAGTGAGCAAACTCGCCGAGATCAAAGAGGGGCTCGACGACTCCACCTGGGGCGGCAACACGCCCAACAGTACTTTTGACAGGTAATGATAACGATCAGTCAATTGATCACGTATCCCATCCAGTTCAAAACATTTACACGACCTACATAATCCTTCAACATAATCTTCTTATTCTCTTAATAATCGGAGGCGAAATGACTGCCCAATGTTAATTAGGATGTTGTACACTGCACCGTATTGTGCTCATCACTTTAAAGCACAAGATGATAACTATCGTGACCCTAGTAATTTTACATCAGAAATAGTAATGTTAGTATTTCTCGAGAGAAGTTAGTTACGTCGTTCTTTATGATAATAACACTATCAACACAGTAACAAAGTAGGAGGATATGATTGTATTATATTTGTGTGTTTGTGTGTTCTTGTGTAGCGAAGAGACGGAGTCGTCCGGGCCGCGCTCGTGCCCTGGGCTGTGGGCGTGGCGGCGGCCCGCGCGGCACCGCTCCGAGGGCAGCCCCCACCACCGAGACCGTGAGTACCATTTGTTAACGTTTTGGCCTAATTTGTGCCACTGATAATCAATGATCATTTTAGGGCGTTGCGCTGCAAGGACATACGTATACGATGAACGTATCTTAAACGTTATTATGGAAAGCAGAACTCTCCTCCTAGGGAAACCATAGTTATGTAGATAGATAGATAAATAGATAATACATTTATTAAAACAACAAAATACACACTAAAAGATTAAATAACTATACAAATTGGAACACAGTTATAAATAAATCCGTGCATTGTTTAGGCGTGGGCGGGTGTGTGTGCGTTGCGGTGGCTCAGTATGTTTATCACCTGCTGCAGGCAAAACTCTGATTTTCAGCCACGTTCATGTAGAATTTTTACCGACAAAATCTGATAGGTTTGTGGTTCTGACCTATTAAAGAAGTAACGATATCACGTTTTAGATGGTCCCTGCGTAACACAACCACAGTGAACTATGAACTGTGCTACTAATAGTGCAACTTGTGTGATTATGTTCAGGAGGCGTACATCGCGGCTCGCTTTCGGAATTGGAGTGGTCGTGGCGAGGCGGCGGCGCGGGGGTCGCGGGCGCGGCCGGCGGCGGCGTGTCGCACCGGTCCGCGGGCGCGCTTGCGGCCGCACCAGCGCCGCCGCGCCTCGCGCGCCTGCAGCGGCTCGCGCACGTGATGGTGCTGCGAGATGAGCACGCAGCGCCGCGCGCGCCGCGTCGCGCACTGCACGCCTTCCGAGGCGTCCACAAGATACTTGAGGTAAATGTCAACTCCTCACCCCGGAATTACTGCTGCAGTTTCTTTAAATTACATGAAATATGATATAATTTACAAAATTCTGCGTTAAAAATGATAATAATTTTGGTGAACACCATATAAAAACATCACTTTTTAATATCGTGTGGTTTGACCTATCGAAAATGCTCGTTGAGTATTTTACAGCAACTTCAGCGAACAATACAAAAGGACCGCCCGCCGCTGACCCTGCGCACGCGCACCCGTACTCTCGCCGCTCTCGGGTATCTTGTGCACGCCGCGTTATCCACTGCCGCGTGCACAAGATATTCGAGCGGGGCGTGCGTTCTATCCGCACGAGGACATCGTGTACCCTTCAGCTAAGATACCTGCACTGCACGCAACATATGTATATATATATATATATTTACGAACAAACTGTTTTCAATTTTAATTTTATTCTTGTGCTTGCAGGCTAAAGAAGCTTCACTCTTGTATCTATATAGTTATAGCTTTACTCTTCGACAGGCGGCGCCGCGGTGTTCCTCAGGATCCCCGCCGCCGGGCTGCACGGGTTGCGGCGCGGGCGGCGCAGGCGGCGCGGCGGGCGTCGCGGGTGACGAGGAGCCGCGCTCCTCCTCCCTGCCGCCGTCGCCGGGGCTGGCGCGCCGCCGCCTCGACGACACGCCCAAATTGCATTACAAGGTACGCCGCAACAGTACGTGCACACACCGCCGGCGGTGTTATGTGCGAGCATATACGTATACTTCCGGTAATTTGTTACATAAATCATGCTAGTTCGACTAGTCAAAATTAGGCTTCTTTTCAGGGGGACTCGAGCGCGGAGCTGCGGCGACGCGGCTCATGCGAGAGCGGCATCTTCTCCGTCGCCAACGAAGAGCTGTGCCAGCACCCGAGCCTATACGGCGCCATGTGCCCTTGCTCGCTGAACGGTTGCAACCGTTGTTGGTGGCGGCGTGAGCCCGCGAGGCCTGACGCCCCGCTCCTACCGCTCGAGCACGAGGAACCGGAAGCGGAAGGCCAGCTACGTATCTGTGCATCGTGCCTCATCGTATATGATTGGCTCTTAGCGCGTGGAAGGCGCGCAGCTGATGAACCTGCACCACCAGTTGAGAGCGATGCGCCCTTCCTCTGCGGACCGACCGACGCCACGGAGTCTGGGGACTACCACGTACTCTCAAAGTGCTGCTGTTCCGCACGAGACGACGATGAACTTGCTCGACTGCTGACGCGCGCCGCTTGCAAGCGCACCTCCAGCGTCTACACGGACAGTTCGGAAGATGTCGCCTCCCTCGGCTCCGACAGCCTGTACGACGACCGGTTGCCGCGCAGCGCGCGCTCCGCGCAAATATCTCGTATTGTAGAGTACTTTGAAAGGAAGGGCGCCGACTTTAAGTGTGAACGCACCTTCAAGGGCTCCCGGTTCAAAATAAGCAACGGAGGCAAAGAGACACTCCAGTTTAGGGAGCGAGGCGAGAAAGAGTACCTCGTGGACGTGAAACACCGCGCGGTCGGCGGCAGGATGGGCGAATTCGGCGAAGACGGCGGCCGGAAGTGCGTGCAGCAAAGACTGATGATATGCGAGGGCGCCGTCAGGTCCAAGTTGCCGCTGTTCGACAAAAAGTCATAGCGGTGCGGGTCCACCTCGCGCGGGGCCGTCGTCTGCCTCTAACAGCGCGGCCCCCGCGCGGCTGCCGCGCGGCTCCCGTGTCAAATTCAACTCATCTGTGACTTCCATTCGTAGCTGTAACAAAATATATCTATATCCTAGTGTACGCATACAGAAAGTTTAGACCTTATTGTCATAGATTGAATAAGGCAGAATTTTCCATGGCCAGTGCCAACTCGGGTGCTGTGCAGTAACGGAGGTGTGACAATACATTCGGCGGTGGTGGGCGCCGCAGCCGCCCGCGGAGTCCCCGCTTTGAGTTCGACTGAGTAAACGTAAGCATTTCATTCGTTTAAACATGAGATTATATTCAAATGGTTGTAGGTAATAGTTATGTGTAGGGTTAGTCGGAGCCGATGGTTCAGGCGGTGTGTGTACAGCGTATCGTGTGTTACTTAAGCCCGGGCCGTGGCCTGGCCGTGGCCTAGCCGTCGGCTGTAAGCCTTTCTAGACGAAATGTCGACAGCCGAGTCGGCAGACCTGCGCTCGGAAGGACTGTGTACATATTAAGTTACGTTGCTCGTTTCATTGATATTTATAATTTACGCAGTATTAGACGACTACTTGCCAGCTAGGTGTACATAACTTTGTAATATTTACAACGTTGCGTTCAATCATGATAAATATATGAATTTATTTGGACAGATTTCTATTCGAGTACTGATATATTTTACTTAATTACTTAAATCGTGATAGTTACTTAGGGGTTATTTGGGATTTTTTACTATTGCCTGAAAAAAAAAATTGTTAATATTGTTTCAAATCAAACTCGTGTATGTACAGCGTCGGGTCGAGTTCGTCCTACTGGGTTCCGTCTAGTTAATGTCGCCGAATTAACCACCGACGCCGAAGGTAACTCTGATGCAGTACGCACGGGCAGAGCGCCACCCGTTCGGATCCGGCCCCGGTCGGAGCACCCTCACTATTCAAATCACCGTCACGTACAAATATATGTGTATATTCAAAGCGACTATTCAAAGAGATATCATTCACTAAAGAAATTAATATTATAAACTAGTGGCGTTATTATACGATTAAATCGTAATCGCGTCACATCACTATTTCCTATATACAGATTATAAAATAAAAGTTCGGCTTTGGAATTATTGTTTGCTGTCACCGCATTCCGACACGACGTGTGGGTGGGTGGGTGGATTAAAACCGATCGTATCGTTTACAACAAATTTATATGAAAAATATATTTTTGTAAATAAATTCTGAACATAATCGATATACACGGGAGTCGCGTTCTCGCCGACAGGGTATTGATATCGGTGTTGTGTTTACTGTATCCGTATCGATACTTCGTAATCGGTATACGGAACGAGTGAAAACGGTCATAATCGTTTGAAACGGAAGCAACCACACTACAAACTGTGCGAATATTGTAATGCCCGCCGTGTACTGGTGGAGGCTGCCCAATCGGAGCTCTGATCTCGCTCGCATTGTGACAGTTCGTTACTAGTGAGTATCCTAACATACCGATCAGCTGTCACCGCGCACCACCCATGCAACCGAAGGGCACGTTTCCAGCTGCGCACGCGTAAATAAACAAAACGATTCATTCAGTGCCAAAACGTATAAATAATAAAAAATTTAATGTTTACCCTTTTGTGTATGTTCGTTCGTTAGTGATTAGTGTTGAAACATTTCCGCGATCCGGTGGTGTAGCTGACGGTACGGGAGCAGGCAGGCCCGCGCCTCACTTCACCTCGAGTGTTGCACGACGCTAAAGCAATTAACTTATCCGTCCAGATGTAGCCGTTGGTACCACGGACCCTCGCCGCCTCGAGCTGCTTCTCAAACGACGTCATTGACTAATATCATCATTACTCCGTAGCGGTAATAATTGTAAACAAAAAATTGTGTGGTTTTAACACTAGGTTTACTGTCGGTTTATTTATTTTTTTATTTACTGCTAAGCTTTTTATTTACGCGTAATTAGAGGGAATCTAGAGGTCGGAAGTTTTGTACTGCTCGCTACTATGGGCACCATATGGGAAGTACTTTCCATAATTAACTTTTTTTTTTAACTAAAACAATATTTTATAGTACTTTGCTCATTATTACAAGAATATTCGTTAAACCTGTAATTGTCCTTATTTTTCAAAGATTTAAGGATTAATCCTATTGTTATTTTGATTAGGAAACGTAAGATTTAACATTTAGTATTTAGCCGAATTGTTATTTGCAAATAAATTAAAACGATTATTTAAACAAAAGTCTGACAAGGCCTTGCTAGGGCTTTGCAGCACCCTCATTGGTAAACCTAGTGCTAACTGACCGTTATAATTAATTCAATTATCAATTAACACAGAAATATTCAACAATATTTTGCTGGAACAATAGACTGAATAAAATCTTATCTTGAAGTAATCAAATAGCAGCGTTTACTTTTCCTTTGTTTACCGGAAGAGGCAAAGGGGAATAGCCAAATCGTATATATAAAAATCATAACATGCCTATAAATTTTTTTTAAAATAAATTTCGCGATCATGTTCCTTAAATATATATATATATATACATATATATATATATATACAACTAGTAATTCAAACGCGCCTTTTTTGTGTGTAGCTAGCTAATGCGATACCGCCCATGTATAAGCGTTGTATTGTGGAGCTCGTCCCGCTCCCCCCCACTGCCCGACTGCCCCGTCCCCGCCGGCCGCAGGCCCCAAACAGGCTGCAGTGCAACGTAGTGTTTTAACGTATTCGTCAGATGTACCTGTTCTATCACGCAACGTCACGTTGTGTGTGTAAATATCTATGCAATAGACGACGCGGGCGCGCTCAGGTGCGCGTGCGACGACGCGTCGCGACTCGACGCCCGTCAGTTGCACTTCCGACGACGCCTGTCGGAGTGACAGAAAACGCTCTGTACCAGGCCCCAGCACCGGCCGGCTTGTGCCGAGCCTCGCAGCAGCAGCAGCACGGAGTCCAACATAACGAGTGGTGTAACTTTAGTGGGGTGCAGCGTCATCGAATGTTTCAACACTGACCTGCCGCTCGTTCATGTTGTCGATGTGGACGGAGTTACACCGCGGAAGGCATATCAGTTTCAGAACCACTTAGCTCTTAATTATTTTGATAAAACAATTTTTAGAATAAATCGCCTCGCGTACGACGGATTTGAATCGATTGCTGGTAATCAACACTTTCGAGCTGATGGGAATAAAAAAAACAGTGCAATCCCAAACCCCTCGTCCGCGAGAAGTTCAATGATGCTGGTGATAGCCGAACCCTCGGTTATGTGATGGTTCTTCCAGAGTTTTCTCGATTCACTTTACATCTTCGAAATACGACCGTGTACGATACTTTATGTAAAAAATACTCATAACTATTAAAATCAGAAAACCTTGGGAGAGTATCAGCGTAAGACCGTGTTGTAGAATTTTCCTGGTGGTGTGAGAGGGTGTTGGGCGGCCAGCGTCGGCGTCAAGTTATATATTATTGTATAGGATCCTAATGTTCCTTGTTTTTAAGGCACTAACGTTTACATAGGACGTTTTGTTATCGCGGTTGTGTCTTTTACATACCCGGACTTGCAATAGGTATACATAGTTGGGCCGACTGGGGCGTTATTGATTACAATTTGTAAGATGAAAGGTCGTAATAAATATATTTTGTTTCATTGTCTACTTTATTTGCCGCAAACTAACCTACCTACCTACCTATCTACCTACGTAAATAAACGTGGAGGTAGTACCCACGAGCACAACCCCGCCGTGCCCACCGCGAGCTGCTGTAAACTATCAAAATGTTTTAAATATCAGTTTGTACGCTTCTACGCTATAGCTACAGAACGGTGATATCATCATCGTAAACCCATACACGTCCACTGCTGGACATATACCTCCCCCCAAAGATATCCACATAGATCGATCCTGCGCTACTCGCAACCGACTGCTTCCCGCGACCTTCATTAGCTCGTCAGACCGCGTAGTGATTTTTTTTTGTTTCGGTGGCGCAATCATCGAAAGATACCCTGCTTCTGGTAGGAAATCAAGGTTATGTGAGATTCTTCCTAAAACCCCTAAATTGACTGTATCAGTGCATTCCGAGAGGCTCCAGGATCTTTTATAGAACGCACCGGTGTCCCTCTACACTTTGTGGTGACACGTCTCTGAGGAGGAGCCTAACCCTCCTAGGTACCATCGCTGAGCCATAAGCTGTTCCACGCAGATTCCATATTGAGCGATAAAGGCCCCACCCTCAAGACCCGCAAAACTCCTAGACCGTTTTAGTAGCCTTTTACGACAGGCAGGATTTACTGTAGTCCAGTTCGCGGTAAGGGTGATTTAAAAATATAATTTGCTTCGAAACAAACAATACTAGGTTTGTTAGGAGATGCTCTCAATATCCCAGGGTTGTGTATTGGCTTAGATGATTACATATTAAGATTAAAAGTTATACAGTATTGAGTCGGAGAAGAGCTGGGGAACTGGTTCATTTAAAGCATTTTCTGGATTATCAAATACAAAATGTCATGCGGCAACTATTAAGTATACAAGTATTATTTTAAGTTACAAAACAACTGAGAAATTCGGAGAAAGTTACATTCAGACCATTTATATAAGTATTCAGTTTTGTGAAGATTTTAAGCTTACAGCTCATCTGATACTGGGCTCATGGACCCGTACCCACGGCCCGTTATATAAGTATTATTTATTAGTGATTTCATTCAATGTAGCCTGTGAGGAGCTAAAGATTATTACAATGATAGCTTATCGCCATTAAAAGTTAAAGTATTTGACTATTATACATTATTTGGATCCCATCATCATCCGATAGACGTCTACGGCGGGAGATAGGTATCTAGGAATGTACTTCACCTACCTGAGAATTTTCATCTTTATTAAACAACATTTAAGTAACTTAATACTAATTTAGCAGGGTGGCACCGGTGCGTTCCGTAGATGTCGGAGCCTCTCTTAATGCACCGACGAAGAATACCGAAGGGGTTTTAGTGGGTAGAACCCCCTACATAACCTTGTCTTCCCCCAGAAGCAGACTATCTTTTAAAAAGATTTCTTCAGCGTTTAAAAAAGGTTAAAACTAATTTAAAAGGTTCCGTTACTGTTAATGTATTTTTTATTTAATAAGCGACGAGACCTATGTCCGGTGATGGACGTCTAGCGGCTGATGATGATGATGAAGCGACGAGACCGGCGCGACGTTCGCTTGATGGGAAGTTAAACGCCTGCGCATAACGTGGCGCTAGTTAGGATGTTATACACTACACCACATTGTGTTCGTCGCCAAGAGATATAAGAAGCTAAGTCTCGATACCGCAGTAAATTCACTAGCTACAACACCCTTTAAACCGGAATACAGTAATATTTGCACACTAGACGGTCTCCGGCAGCAGAGACCTAGCAACGGTATGATTGAACATGATCGTAAGAAAGTGCGATATATGGTAATTACTCCCGAGACATATATAGATATATAATATTTTCAAGAATATGTACAAAGCCGTAGTTGTACGTTACAAAGTGAACCATGTGGTTTATCGTTCATTACAAGCATCCTTGATATTACAATGAGGCTCTATCTTGGAGCTTTAAGTACCTATATATATATATGTTCACTGAATATTCGGTAATGATATCAGCTGTCCAAATATTAAAGAGACACTATTGTTGAATACTACGCACAGGAGTACCGCCAAGGAGTAATATCCTCTAAGAGAATAAAAAGTATGCGTTTTCGTTTTAGTGACTGCAATGCATAATTTTATTAAATGTTCTGCTATATCTTCAATGGACATCTCGACATCTAATGACAAGATGAAAACTGTGAGAAGCAATAAATATTTAAATCGAAACAAAAATATGTATTTGGAAATTGGCTTGTTGATCAGTTTGAGCGATGACGAACACAACCTGTATAGTCGTGAACGTTCACCATCCGCACTTGGCGCCGTCCGAGGAGCGCTTCGCCGGGAACAGTGACGAGAAGTTGCCGGTGCCGAACAGGTTGCCCGCGTTTTTGAACAGTTTGCCGGCGTTTTTGAACATGTACGCCATCATCGCGAGCAGGAGGACGGCGCCAGCAATGGGCAGCCAGCCGCCGACCGAGGGGCACACGCTGCCGAAACCGCCGCCCCGCCTGCTGAATATGCTCCCCAAGCCGCAAGTGAAGAACCCGCAGTCCGGGGTGGTGGCGGCCGAGTCCGCGGCCCCCGCCTGCGTGCTAGACGACCGGCCTTTGGATGCCGCTTCTGCTTGTTGCCTCTCCTTCTCCTCGGCACTTCAAATAAATGGAGGTTCTTAATAAAAACCCATCTCCCTTCCCGTTTATATTAGTTACTAAAAGCATCCGCCACGACACAGACATGAAGCCTTAAATAATAAACATAGAGCAATTATCTGTATAACTACGAGTAAAGATACGATTGTTCATACAAAATACTCTTCGGCATTTATTTTTACAAGATATATATCTCATGTCCTGGACCAAGGTCCCGTATCTGCCTGCAACAGTTTGCGTGGCGGAAATAGATGGTAACTGTGAAAGCAGTAAGTTAACGCAATCATCGCTGCTTACCATCAAGTCGGATCGCAGTCAAGCGGTACTCCAAAGGCATAACCCTTATACAGTTAATGATACAACTGCTTTAATAGTAACAGTTAAGATCCGGCGGGAGTTCGGTAATGTCTGCTAACTATTGCTTGGTGGTGCAGTCTTAAGCAATGAAATGCCAGTAAACATGGACTGTAAATATTTAACTACGTGAATTCACATCTTCTGAGAAGTACCTCGTGCTTTGTATCTTCATGGAATGTGCAGTTACAAAAACCTTAGTCCCTGGTGCAGGGGGACAATCCATTAAGTTATGATTTCTTTAAAGTATAACTACATACGATAATCTGCTAAACACTCGTTTAACTAGAAGAAGTAATTCTATCACAAACACAATAGGCTTTATAAGTAAACAATTTGGTCAAGATCGCAAATAATGAATAGATGCTGATGACAGCGACGGTTGCGCTGGAATACCACTGGAGGCCGTGTCCAGCAGTGGGTCGCGATAGCTTCAAATAATAATGATGATAGGCAAAAACATTAAATTCTTACAGCATTGGTGACGAGAGCCTTACTGCCAGCAGTAATATGTACCATGTAACTCACCAGTCGCACATTATCAGGTTGTTCAAAATTTCAAAATTGCCTAAATTTGTCACATTATCCATGCACTCTGTTTCCGCTCCTCAAAAATGAAACTACGGCTTTCGCTAACACATTTTTATTTAATTAAAGTTTTTAACTCATCGACAGTTCGGTGACGGGTGATGGACAGGTGACGGACAGGTGACGGATAGGTGACGGACAGCCGTTGGTTGTTTTGTCCGTGTCTCCGATCATTACGAACATCTATGTTTCTGAGTTTCACGTAGACTATCAATTTGACACTGGAAATTTATAAAAGTTTTTATAACGTTATTAAAATAATTAAATCAGCCATACCACTGGAAGACTTCAAGACATAGTGAGCACATTCTGCGTAGATCCGACCGTAAGTAACGTTTAAACTGTTTTAGGCGCTGCGTAGGCTATAACGTCATCATATCTATCAGCTCAATCCTTCCGTGTTTTTGGGTACTGCAAAGCACCAGGGTAGCACGCGATCTAAAAACCTTTCTATTTGAGGTAATTTTCTATGTATGGTCGGGTCACCCCATTCGTACAAAGTGGTTACCATTAATTATATATTCGTAAAGCCCTTCGCGACAAAGACACTTCGCGTCCTATAGTAGCGACAATTTGAAAAGAGATGTAATACCTTTATTACCCTTGCTAACATTAGGTGGGGCTGCGCAAGCGGCCAGCGCCGGCGGGGTCGCGGATGGTGCGAAAGCGACGAGATGGAACATCGTGGGGGTTTGAATCGGTGCAAGTCTGACATAACCTGTCCTTGCCTCCACGAGGACAGGTATGCGCATGCATTTGCCCCACGTTAAACAAAAAAAAACCTTTGCTAACATTACTAAATTATATTTACAATTTTGCATCCAAATCTTGAAAAAGGACTGGCTCACTTAGTAAACCTTGTATTAACCATAAAACATTACGACATTTTTTGGATTATGTGTCCCCACTCACCTCTTCCTTGGTACCTTTCTTGCAAATACACTTGGGCTTGGCACCGACTTGATGCGTCCGCGCGGTCTCCGGGCACTTGGAGAACAATTTGAAGCCGAGTACCGTCAGCAGCGCGCCCACAGCCACACCGGCCATGAACACCGGGGCGTCGCGGTCACTCATCTAAATATTACTGCGACACAGGTAACAACGCATTAACATTTGTTCAATAAAACTTAATAGCAACATTAGCCAATAATGATTTCCGTCGAACACCTTCTTCACCGGTATCATAGAACAACATGGATGTCGACTTCAGCGACAGCTAGATTTTAGTTGATTTCAATTTTTATTAAATTCTATGTACTGTTTCACCGGCACTTAACGAACTTATAAAACACTATCGATTACTGTAAATGAACAACATTAATTTAAATTCATTAGAAACATTAAGAAGAATTTGATTCATTATTGGCTAATACATGAGAAGGCGACAGCAATATGATGGAAACGATAAATACCTCTGCAACAAAAACCAACACATACATGATCCTAATATAAAAGTACAAAATAGCGTTTTGCTTTGTTGACGGACGCTTGAAAGCTCAGCGGGTGTAGATAGTGCGTGACGTTTACGTATGTTAATGCTCGTGCTGTATTAAAAAACTTCTTTGATGAACCGAGCAAAGAGATGTCATAAAGTTTATGGAGTTATATTGAAATCATGAAAGTTCTTTGCCGCATTTGCTTAATGGTGTAAATCAAAACACTAGAACAATGTGGCGGCTTATTGTTTTGGTGCTAACTAAAACACTGTTTAGTAAGAACAACAGGAGCAGCTCACTAACCGAAGTATTTACAGTTACAAAATAACCATTTTTTCACCTTTATTTTTAATATATTCTTAGCAACTTATAAAACCAAACAAAATTATAAAGACAATAACATTCTACTGTTTACTACAAACAAGTAAATTTAAAAAATACCTGTATACTTTTATAAATGCATTTACCACGTTCAGTAGCCACGAGACGAGATAAATGTTCACTTAGTGATAAGTGTTATCCCTACATATATCAATATAGCGCTACTTGACATGATGAACATAGCATCATATTATGACAATATGTTATGCGTCATTACTTTAGTAATTTCATTACCTAAAACACCCTTCAAACCGGAACACGACAAAATCTTCCAGCTCAAAAAGCCGCTGGCAACGGACAATTGTCACCGGTTTTTATTACTTAATACTAGATATAGACAATAATGTGTGTATTTAAATAGTTATTTAGACAACTGTTGAGATTGATCAATTCACAGCACACTTAACTTTATCCAGTTCCTAAACTGATACTTTTGTTTTTATATAGAGTTAAGTTGGTACTTACTGTAATTTCATATTATTAAGTTGGTAGATGACAAGAAAAAATATAATGCCCGAAAATAGAATGAAAAATAAAAAGGGTGTCAATTTTACAGAATATTAGAAGTGAAAAATATGTTAATAACTTTAGTTCATTAAAGTTTAATACAGTTGATTTTATTAAAATGACTGTCAAATAATGTATGTGTATTTACTGCGTCTAGAACATATTGTTTATTGAAAATGTATAATTTGAAAGGTATTTTACCGGAGCCCAGTACCTTTTGTTACACATTTCAATAAACAAGCCAACAACCTGCCAATGACATCCAAGACCCATGAGTCCCAATAAATTTACAACAACAACATATATAATATTTAATACTTTACAAAAAGGTAATAAAGGCGTGAGTTATCGGGGTGAGATGTTAATCCCATGCAAATTATTGCGTGAATCGGAACGCATCCACATTTCTAGTATATAGTTGTCATAATCCAATAACAGTAACGTACATGCAAAAGTACATCAAGACCTAGTATATTTCTTTTTAAATAACAAAGCTAGAAACTCTATTTCAAAATACTTTTATATATTTTTAATGCTTACAAAATTAGAAAATCAATCTTTATTTAATAATAGTTAAAAATAAAATTAATAGTACAAAACGGAAATACATCTTGGCATGTGTATTTTCATTATTATATTTTCAGTGAAGTGTTTTGTGAATTTAATTCGTTGGTGCAAATTACGTGCCATGCATACTACAAAGAGTATAGCATAGATAAAACCTTGCAATGTGTAACAGATATATACGCAATACTGTATTAGTATTTTATGTTACTATGGTATGGCTTCGGTTACATTTTCGGAATTATATATAGGGCACTTGTCTTGTTTATAGGTTTATAAGTAGCATTGTAATCCTCATATTGGCTGCTCGCTATTTACCTAGGATACTACTGTTCAGTTGGTATCACACATTTCACAGTTTTATTAAACGCTCAATCAGGTAAGAAAGTAAGTTCAAAGTAAATAAATATTAGAAACAAATTAATATCTATGTTATTTTCTATTGTATATGTTCTTATCAAAATCTTATGTAATGTATGGCAGTTGTTTTATATAATTATGATTTCAGTAAATAAGAAAACAATATGGGTACAGGCTTTGGTATCCTTAATTTATACAAAAATTTATGTTTTAACCTGAATTAACACATCTCATCAAACCTCAAGAGGGTATGGAATTTGCCAGTACAATAAAATTCTCTAAAAATGTATTTAGTTTGTTAAAGCATATTACTGGAAAAGCATAGTGCACAGCTAAAACAGCTTATTTATTGAATCATAAATTTCTCACCAAAGATATCCTAATTGCTAAGTAACTTTTTAAAAACTATACATCATATAAACATATCAAACAATTCTATTGAAAAATTGCTACCTTGCAGTTAACCATGTCAATGAATAAGAGAACCTTAGATGCTTATTTGGAAGAAGTTTATAAGCAATTTATTTTGATCAAAGATAATGACTTTAAGAGGTCGCAGGAGGTGTTCAAAAGTGTTTTTGAGCAATTGAAACAAAAGATTGGGGAGCAATGCAATTACTTCAAAAAATACAGCAGCCAGGTAATCAAGTAATTATGATTTAGATTGGATACAATTTTAATTAAACTTATATGCAGCATTATCATTTACAATACACCATAATGTCCAAAAAATCTGTCTTATTGTAATTAATAGTTATTTACTTTATACTTTGTTTTTTTTTTTATAATAATGAATCAAGATATATCAGATAGTCTGGTGACGAGGAGACAACAGTGTATTAGATGCTGTATATTAAATTATGAAATGGTATATCTTATTGCTCTAGAAGCTTCACTGTCTATAATACTTGGATCAAAAGCAGCAAGGTTTGCTCAACAGTTAGCTACAATAACTAGTTTCTGCAGTGGCCAGCTGCCTCTGTCTCCATATATTGAGTGAATAATCCGTCACTCATTATAAAATATTCTATTATAAAGTGCTGTTTTTCATTGTTTCTATCAAAGTGTTTTTCATGTAAATTTGAACATATTTAGTTATATTGAAATATATATTTCATTTTACACCTGCCAAAACTTCTCACTCTCTGTAGGATGGCTTGTGGAAAATTCTCATTACTAATTTCTCATAATAATGAGAATCACTAATTTTAAAGAGATATAGAAAATACTATTGAGAATTTCTAAATCCCTTAGTTTAAGATATCCAAAAACTTTTTTAATAGTACTAATAAATTATTGAATCTGTTACACACCAACTTATCTTTGTTGTTTAAGTTGACATATTTATAACTTTTCTATTCTATAAATTAAAAAGTTATTGTTGAATTGTGGTATTTTTTTTTTGTGTTCAAATATGAAACATTTGACGACAGGTAGTATACGGTGGCAGTGTTTACGACGGCACAAAAGTTGGTAAGATGGACGAGTTTGATATGGACATCGTCATCCGCTTACCCATAAATTACGAAGACGGCGTGAACGGTATCGTCATTGAGAACGACACACCGGGCTATGTTAAGTTGAAGATCAGCAACGCTTTCGATAACCTCGATAAGCAGAAAGAGTGGGAGGATTGCCACAAGGTGACGCGGGACTGGCGGGACGCCAACAAATATTTTCTCCAAAATAAATTCCGCTACTGGATGCACAGCATTGTCCAAAAGGCTATCATCAAAATGGATATGAAGGCCACAGTGAATGATGTGACCTATCTGTTGAATTACAAGGAATCCGGACCAGCGTATACTCTTCACATACGGAATCAAATAGATGATGAGCATTTTCACCTAGATGTGGACCTGGTGCCTGTCATTAAATTTATGCCTCCAAGATGGCCTAAAGGATATAGGTGAGCAGATTTTGTGGTATCTACAATTATTGAATATTACCAACTAATTGAGATAACAGTCTTTAAAGACAATGCGCAGGTGTCAATATTTATTTACAAAGTTATCAATTATGATCAGTATCACATAATTGATTGCATATCAAAGCATGACACAATGATGCGACTTGCTGATTATCTTGAATATTTCTTACAGAAATTCCACTGGTTGTATCAGGATAATATTCTGTATTTATATATTTGAAAAGTGATGGTATAAGAGGACACAAGACGGTACTATGTTGTTGAAATAGATGCTGCAATGGTACCTAGACTGTCTCTGGCAAAGATCTGCCACCTGTAAAAGATACAAGAGATTTCGAGGACAGATTTCATTTAACACCAACATATAATTGCAATCTGTGACATGAATACATTACCGAGCACCAGTCTACAGTGTACTGGTGGTGAGATTCCTATGCAACTCACTCAAAGCTAAATGTAATATCCATTAATTAGACAGTACATAGAATTGTAGTTCTGCGCTATCTGCTGTAGTTGTTACAAATTCTTGAATTTAATTTTTCTGATCATTATATAGATATTATGATCTCATTTGATATTTTCCTTAAATGGTTGACACAACATGGCATTATTGAATAATTTATCTTATTAAAACGACATATTTTATATCATGCGCTTTATCACTGCTGAACCCATGGGTTTCCGTAAGCGTCACCACTGCACACAACGAACATCAAAAATATATCACTATTAATATAAGACAGTAAACAATAGAAATAAAGATAAATAAATGTTACTTTATACACATGTACACAATAATATTCTGTGTATTCTATGAATATTAGATAATTAACATAAGTATAAACATAATGTTAAAAAAAAATGTATACTGTGCGTTAGGAGACCGCTTCCGAAAACGAAGACAGACGATAGTACTAATGACACCAGTGATGATGGGGCGGAACAAAAATCGATCCTGATTAAAAAAAATCATATTTTCATAACTCGTAATGTGTTTGGTTCCAACTGGAACCTTATTCCGTAGCGACACGGAGCATTTGGACTGCGCGTGCGTGGTGCGTTTTTTTTTTACTAAAGGAATGTATTTTTTATGAAACTATAGTTTCATTTAGCTTTTTTGTTTTACGTGGGGGAAATGCCTTCGCATACCTACCCTCGCGGAGGCAAAGACAGGTTATGTCGGATTTGCACCGACTAAAACCCCTACGATGTTCCACCTCGTCGCCTTATGGCAGGGTTACGGGAATGCTCTCGCATACTTCCGCCGCCCCGTCAGCGCCGGCTGCACCATGTAGCCCGACCTCGGAAGGTATGAACCCCCTCTCCTTTCAACCTCTGTAAGGGCACGCCGAAACACACAGCGCGTCCTCCTCTCGGCCTCTCACAGTCACCTGGGCAACGGATCCCTTCGAATCCGTCATCCAGAGGCCATGGGAGACAAGAAGGTAACCTCTCCCTATTCCCTCGCAGCGGATCTGGTCTTGGGTTCCGTCGCCAACCGTTATATGGCCGCGGAGAGCAGGGAGAGCGGCGAATCGCAACACCGACACTCCTCTCCTTCCGCTACTCCACCTCGGCTCTAAAGAACGGTTATAAGTGGCCGTTTTCACTTACCATCAGGAGAACATGCCGCTGGTCTTGTCGCTTCGTTACATAAAAAAAAATATCGGAGACATTTTGGAAAAAAAATAAGAAAAAAATATTTTTAAATATAATTCACAAGTTAATATGGAGTATACTGAAATCATGATAGCTTAGTATGTAGCCTTCCGCCCGAACAAGTATCCACCTTGTCGTGGCGGTGGGGCTCGGTAGCCGTGGCTTGGTCACCCATGGTGAACCTAAGAGGAACTTACCCGGCCGGCCCTAGGTAGCCGCTTACGGTGAGCTTACTCCGAATGTGTGCAGCCGGTTGGCTGCGGGGGCAGGCTTGCACTGCCTTTCGCAGTCGTGCTGATGTCGCGGAGGGACAAGTGTCGGTATTGCGGTTCGCCGCTCTGCCTACCCTCGGCAACTAAGTGGTGCCGCACCGCTGATGCGGCGGCGGTGAGGCAACGGGTGAAGAGGAGTCGATATTGCGTTTCACCGCTTTCTCTATTCCCCGAGGCCGTATAACGGTTGGCGGCGTAGCCCAAGAAAGGATCCGCCGCAGGGAACAGGAAGAGTTTTTACTCTTGGCTCCCATGTCTTAGTGACGGATTCGGGGGGATTCGTGGCCCAGATGACAATAAGAGGTCAGGAGGGCGCGCTGTATGTTCAGGCGTGGCCTTACAAAGGTGGAAAGTGTCTCTTCTATAGAGTTGGTGCTGCGCCGTGAAGCCAGAGCTGACGGAGCCGCGGAGCTGTAAGAAAGCGTTCCCGTGGTCCCGCCGTAAAGCGATGCTTGTGGAACACCGTGAGGGTTTCAGATGATGCAAGTACGACATAATGTTTTTGCCCCCGCGAGGGCAGGTATATAAGGGCCTCTCCCCCCGTAAAACAAAATAAAGCTTGGAACGCTATAACTCGAGGAGGCGCGGGCTGGCAACCCGTTAGGAAACCAAAACCTTTCGTGGACATTTTTTTATTCAACCAAACGACGAGACGAGCAGGTCGTTCACCTGATGGTAAGTGCGTCAGTAATACACAGCTCCGCAATGTGGTCGTCGCCTTGAAACATAGATGTTAAGTCCCGTTAGACTAGTAATTACTTTAGCTACAGCGCCCTTTACACCGGAACACAGTAATGTTCGCAAACTACTGCTTGGCGGCTGTAGTAGCTGCTGCGGTGGGCCCTACCTAGACAGTCACCAGCAGCAGAATATACCATTAGTAAATGCGACATCGGCCAATAAAATGGATTAAAGAAGAGTCTAAACACTTAATCATGTTACAAGCCGGCTGCTGATTGACTTGATGTATTCTTCATTCAACAGAACCGTAGAGAAAGGGAATCTGAAAGACTGGTTCGTGGTCCCGAAACCGAACAAGATGCTGAAGGACGACGCCCAGAGGAACCGCTGCTGGCGGCTCTCGTTCCAGGAGTACGAGCGGGAGATGCTCGAGAAATATAATCAATTGAAAAAGACCATAAGGCTAGTGAGTGTCCTGCGAGCTGCTGTGAACCAATTTCTTATTCTTTTAATAATTTTTTTTCCATAAAAAAGGACATATCGTCGTAAACTCGAGCTGTTTTTATATCGCGACACAAATCTTGCGGAGGAGAAGATGTCTACACGGCACCACGTTTACCTAATTGCATTTGAATGTAGACAGCCACCCAGGCCCAATTTGGGAACCGCTGGCAATTAATACCGTATCATTCATTTCGCTCATCTCGTCATCTCATCAATCTGACAATCAACAATCATTTCACTGATATTCTTTTTTTTTTTTCATTCACAAAGCAAACAGACGAGCAAAACCTGACCTGATAGTAAGCGATTGGCCTATCAGAATTTACTCGTCGCATTTAGACATAAGTAGTTAAGTCTTGTTACCGCAGTAATTTCACTAGCGTGCTGCGATGTTAGCGCCAGGTGACCCAGTAATGACTTGCTTCTATATGCACAGATGAAGAAATTGCGAAACGCTTTGAACATGAAGCCAATCGCTAGCTACTACATCAAGACGCTGTTCCTATGGAAGGTCCAAAAGAACAAGGACGCTAACATCGACAACAAGCAGTTCTGGCAGAGCAAAGTGAGCATGCTGTTCCGCATCATGCTGGAGGAGTTTCACGATGCTATTATGAATAAAAATATTCCCTTCTTTTGGAATGCGAACAACAACCTCATTAAACAACTGAAACCGGAGCATCAGAAGCTCTACGCGGACCAACTAAAAGCAGTCCTGCAAAGCATCGACACGAATGATGTCCTCAAAACCATTTCCGCGCTGCTCACCCCGGACGAGATGAAGCAGTTCATGAACACAGAACTGTACTTGAAGCACGCGGCTATAACGACCACGCCAGTGTCCAAGCAGACCCAAGTCTCCCGGTGCTACTCCACCGTGTCCAGCTCGTCCAGCCAAGATGAACAGGCTATCTCGCAAGCCAGTAAACTTGACCAACAAACGGATTTATTGAAAAGGATATTGAACAAACTCGATTTGTTGACTCAAAAACTGGAAATACATGAGGAAAGACTGATCAAACTGGAGGAGGCCCATAAACAGAGTCTGGAGATGAAATTGCAGCCGAGTAAGACCTTATAATAAATGCTCCCGTTCCGGAAGTTGATGGCAGTGTTCTTATTTCTTTTTGAAAATGGAATTTTGCGCGAATACCAATAATCATATCTGTCTGATGAAAAATAAATATCATTGCTAAAACAAAAAAAAAAAATCTTTATATGCACTCAATCTCAGCTGCCGAAGTTGGATCGGTTAACAGCGCTGATCATCAGTCGGATATTCTGTTTCATACTATCACGCTGCCAAACGATAGTGCGCAAGCGTCATTCTATTCTGATATGGAGAGCGCTGTGGCTGGGTGGAGTTACTGAGGCAGGGAGCCCCAACATCTTCTACCTCTATACATCCTAAAGTGCCACATTGTTATAAGCCAACGTATTACTCATCATCAGGTAAACGTCCAGCTCTTCTCGAAGATAAATTAAAAAAATATATAAACTTTTTGATATAATTATTATTTGATCTTTGATACATTTGTAAGCTCTACACATCTCAAAGAGGCACGGGTTCGATTCTCACTGTACTTCCGGTGAAGGAAAACATTGTGCGGAAACCGACATGTTCCAAGAACCACGGCTTCCGTATACAACCACCAAACCGCACTTGGCCAAGATAGCGGATAAATGGTCTTGACTCTGTTGTTATGAAAAAAACTCGAGTCTCTGGTGTGGGAAATTTGAAACGTCTGTTTATTTTATGACTATATGAGTATTTATATAGTATATGAGTATTATATATGTTTCACAAACTAAATTATATATCAATTGTTTTGTCAAGTGAGTGTTTAATTTTGTTGATGATATGTAATATTATTAATTTGGTGAAACCACAAAGAATATAAGAAAGAGTGATAAAAACATGAGATCAATTTTAGGGGTGTATAGTATCACAAAGAAAAGGGGAAAGAAAGACTGATTACTATAGCGGGCAACATTCCGATGACGCCAGGTTGGTTTCGGGAGACCTTTGCTAAGCAGGCGCAAAAACTAAAATGAAATCATCAATTTTATGTTATCTGTGGCTAAACAAAACGTGTGACCAGAATAAAGTATTAGATTAAGATTACATGCATTGTAATTCCTATTTTGACATTTTAATAAAATTTTTAATTACTCTTCCTAATTACTGCATCATTTTCTGGTGTCTTGGACGCGCCTACAGTGGACGAACAAGTAGCTGTTTAATTCTAAACTGATACAGTTATATGACCTTCATGCTCCTACTCCTCCAGTGCGCGTCCGTCATCTCCCTTCCCCTTAGTTCAATGATAGTATTAAAAAAAATATTAAAAAGAATAATCGTTTAAAAACTAAATACAAAGCGGATCCCTGTGATGACAATAAACAGAGTTTAATACGGAATCGTTGCAACGATGTGTGTAGAAATGCACACCGACGCCAAATCCATGAATCGGTGCAAGATCTAGACCCGTCCAGGGTTTGGAAACTGGAGAATCAAACTTGAACCTACCATCAAATATCGATTGTAATCTGTTAAGTCGGCATTTCTCTTGACCTTGCACTGATGAGCAAGTTAAGCAAACAACGCTAAAAATCTCTCAGCAAAACCAACTCTTGACACATGCTGTTTTAATTTTAGTCAACCGAACAACTGAGACGTTAGGAGGGCAATTCTATCAATCCACTCGGACGCCGTCGGTGTTGATTGCATTACTCGTAAAATGATAATTCCCATCCCATATTTTTCCCGCCATTACTTCTATCTTTAACAAATTTATTAATACTTTCCTTCCCATTGGAAAAAAGACAACATAATTCCTGTCCTAAAAAAGAAAACCTCTCTTGCCTGTCTGATTATCGCCCCCTTTTTCTTTACTCCCGTTTCTGTCCAAGGTTCTAGAAAGATTAATATCTAACCAACTTAGTCAATATTTCTTAAAAAACAACCTCTTCAATCCCTTACAATCCGGTTTTCGTCCTGGCCACAGTACCACTACTGCATTACTGAAAATCACCGCCGACATTCGCCATGGAATGGAAAATCAAAAACTAACAGTACTTTTGTTGCTTGATTTTAGTAATGCCTTTAACACTCTCGACTTTGACATCATGTTAAGTATTCTGCGCACTATTAACTTATCTCCGGTTCTCATTGACTGGTTTCATAGGTACTTGTTCGACCGTCAACAGCGCGACCAGGTGCAGAATAATTTCTCCACCTGGTTAAACACCGATGCTGGCGTGCCTGAAGTTGGCGTGCTGTCTCCAATCCTCTTCGCTATTTTCATCAATTCTGTAAACCATGACTTATTTTCTTCTTACCACTTGTATGCTGACGATTTCCAAGTTCACACTCAAGCTTCTCTTGCTGATCTCCGTCAGGCCGTCCACAGTATTAACTCTGATCTTGCTTGTATTACGGATTGGTGTAAATTGTATGGTCTGAACGTAAAATCTAACAAGACACAATCAGTCATAATCAGAGACTCTAGACTACTCTTCAAAATTAACTAGTCCGATGTACGGCCTATTATTCTTAACGGTAACGTAATGCCTTATAATAGTAAAGTTAAAAATTTAGATATTTACATTGACCCCTGTCTATCGTGGGCGCCGCAAGTTAATGAGGTCAGCAGAAAGATGTGTGGAGCTATAAGCTCCTTGCGCAGACTCCGCAATTTTCTTCCAACAGCCACTAAGGTTGCGGTTGCTAATTCTCTTCTTCTGCCTATTCTGGACTTTGCCGATGTTTGCTATCCTGACTTAACTGAAGCGCAGCTTGATAAGCTTGATGGTATCCAAAATTTGTGTATACGATTCACATTTGGGCTACGCCAATACGATCACATCACTGAATTTCGCAACAAACTCAAGTGGCTGCCAATCCGTCTTCGCAGGAATACTCACATTCTTTATATTTTATACAAGATATTGTCTTTCTACCTAAAAAATCAATTCAAATTTATTTCCGATTGCCACAGTCGTACTCTTCGCTCTTCAATAAATCTTTCCCTTCGCGTCCCCGTGCATTGCTCTTAATTTTCCCAAAACTCTTTCTCCGTTCCGACGGTTCGCTTACGGAATTCTTTACCGAACTATATTCCTATCGCCAAATCCCTATTTTCTTTCAAAAGACACTTAGGTAACTACTGTCATAAAGTTTAAATTATAAATTCTGTGTAATTTCTGCTATCGCTTGCATCTGCCATCAAGTGTTGTAGTTTTTAAATATTTAGTACACCAATATCTTTTTTTGCTTTTAGTCCACATCTTCTTTTCCAATGGGTTGTCTGGTAGAAGTTGCTTTCTGAGCAATAAGACCGCCACATTGTACATTTATATATATATAATGTTTCCATATCTTGTAATTGATGTACAATAAAGGATAAATAAATAAAATAGTTTTTTTTCCATCTCTAAAGAGTTCAATTTTACTAATAGACGTAAAATTCTAAACGGTTTAAAATAAAGTAACCTCACATAGGTAAACTCGTAAGATAAGAAAAAGATGCAAACCGTTGAGCGCGAGCCGCTCTTATACATCCACTTGTATAAGTTTAATTATTATATTTGTGTATAAAAGAACATTTTTGTTTAAAAAATGTTTTCATATGTTGACGAAGTTTCATTATATAACTTCGATCGAAGTAGATTATAAAGCTACTTCGATCTCTTAACTCTAATACACTAATACAGTTTGTGTGACACCTGCACATCCTTCTTTTATTAGAAACATTTACATTTAACCACCTTTGACGGACGTGATCAATGAAATGACGTAATTATTAATGAAGGTAGAGTACTTCTTCTTTGTCGTAACCTGATGACTGAGGGACGTGACTATGGTGCGTTGCGTTGCGCCTAGTGGGGTCCGAGCCTTCTGGTGTGAAATCAGCTACCGGCCATAAGGTCGATTCACAGGTAGAGTACAGTAAATGCTAAAATGTATTTTTTTAATTATTGTATTCAAGTGTTTTAGATTATCAATATAGTGTAGAGTTATTTTGTGTGTGTGTTTTCTTCTTTAGTTAATATTTTTATTGTAAAATAAAGTTTAGGTTACTATACATATATGTATTGCCATAAGGCCGGCTAATAATTAACACCAATTTCTGTAAGCTCTTTGTTTACATTGTTAACGTCATTACTTTCAAAACAACAGCAAGGTAACATTTTTTTGTTCAAGAACAAAGAGTAGAAAATAAATTTCTCTTAAATCTTTAGTTATGTTTACAGCATTTTTTCTTGTACTACGAGTCTGTAACGTATCACATTGTACAGTAAATTAAC